>JABXJD010000031.1:1447500-1537500 GCA_013375575.1 Percina caprodes
GTACACATTTACTACATACAAGCTCAGTCATTGACACTTTTTTCCTCTTTTTCACTTTCTTCTGTCTTCTTATCGCATACTTTATCCCTCTCACCTCAGCCTGTTACGTCTCTCTTCTCTTTTGTCTTGCTGTGGTTTGAAATATTTATCCTACCTCTGTGTTTGTTTGACGTCCCAGGTTTATTCATCGCTCTGGGTGGCCTGGACTGCGCTGCCAGCCCCGATGCTCTCTGGCTCAGCTATAGAGAGGACACTACAGTCACACTAATATGTACATCTACATCAGTGCTTTGTGCAGTTCAGTAATATAATACAGCAGGGCTGAAGGGCTGAAATTGTCAACAAGGAAACTATTCCTGGCTAACTATTCCTTAAATGGAGGAAGACAAAGCTGTTCCTAAGACTTTGGGTTTTTTGTGAATCACCCCCTATTCTGATCACGGAACTTGGTATTCATAAAGCAACAATTACCCCAATACAAGTCACAGCAACAGTAGTCTATATCCACGACGTTCCACTTCCGGGATTGCTCCGGTGCTGCCGGATATCCCGCCGGGTGTCACTCTTTTCGGCCGGATGTCTGTCACCTTCTGGATATTTTCAAAGTGTATCACCGATGGCGGACTTGTTGGACTGTGTGAACACAGCTTCCCTCTTTCATTCCTTCAAGCAGGAGTTGTTGCTCTGTGTCTGTTTGCTAACACGTTAGCCATAAGAACAGTGTGAGGCGATATGTCAATGTTGTGTGAGCTTGTTTCCAGTGCCCCCAGGTGGCCAAAAACTAAAATCAGCTAATGCAGCTTCAAAGTTGAATTTGAGGTTAAGTCATCCTGCACATCTCATATTTTTTTTAAATGAACTTTATTTGAAAAATAATTAATAAAAAAGCTAATTCAGAAAAGAGAAAGGAACAAAAAACAAGAAGGAGGAAATCACTGTCACTTTTTATTACTGTGCCTGTTTTGTACTACAATACAATTTTTTTTTACGATTGCTATGACAATATTTTTCAATACTTTTAACAACTGGCAAAACAATTAACTTTATGCTCAAACTCCAACACTAATTGTCAAAATACAATAATACACTAACACAATCCAGCATGTCTACCAAATCACTGCAAATATGTCCCAAAATCACATAATTCTTCCCAAACACTCACACACATGTTCTCTCCCAACAAGAACATTTAGTCAGTAAAAACACTAATATCAGCTGGAATTACAGATACTGCATTATTTTATATGTGTCAGGTCTGCCCTTTTACAATAGATAATAATATATTGTATTGATCATAGATTGTGTTTTACACTGCAGGTTCTCTTGAAGTCTCTCTACATTTTTGTTTTGGTGGGTTTATTAAATGCATGAATTTTGTTTCTTTTGCTACAGAAATTCAAGGCAAAAACGAATGACCCGGGGTGACCTTTACCTCACCCAGGGTTTGTGTTGCTAGCGATGATGACCCAGTGATTAGTGACGATTTTCTCCGACCAATCAGGAGTCTGCAGGTTTTCACGTCACGTATATAGCCTCAGCTCGCTTGGAACCTCAACTGAGGTAGTACTACAAAAAGTACCTTTTAGCAGGTACCGGGGACTTTTTTTGTAATGGAAAACCAAAAAGGTGAGTAGAGTCAAGGCGAGTTGAGTAGATATCATGAAGTGGAAAAATGCATATAATAAAGAGAAACATGTTAAAAATAAAGAAATTAATTAATAAAAAAAAAAATGGATGACCCATCTCAGAGTAGCTTTATAGAATGTACGGTTAAGGAAATAAATGAAACGGAGAATTGGTCATGCGATGGTCATGCGATTGAAAGAACCTCAACAGCTGAGTGTGTTTCCCACATGGGAATCAGCTGTGATTAATCTATTTGCATAGCTTTAATCAGATGTTTCTCTTAAATACAGTAACAATGGGATAGTGTAAAATAAGACTTTAACCTATAAGTTAGGTTTAGAATATGATGTTTTCTGTTCTGACGTACAGTGTGAAAGCATTTGCAAATTTGTCAGTAAAAAAATCCATTGTTTTGGTCTTGTTTGAGCTTGTTTGTAAAAGAAGTTCAAGCATTTTAAATGTGTGGTAACTATGCATTTTGTGTCAAAGCAACAATAAATGTGTTAATTGTACAGCCTACACAGACAGATGTTGTGCTAACTGTGTTAAGAGTTTATGAAAGTTGTTGTAAGTATTGAACCAATTGTCATAGCAATCATAAAAATCTCTAATAGTTCCTTTTCAGTGTTCAAAGGTGAAATATTGTACCTTTGTTTTTCAGTGCGTGGGTGTGTGTGTGTGTGTGTGTGTGTGTGTGTGTGTGTGTGTGTCTCCTGGGCTACCCTACAGTGTGTATCTAAACATGGGCATGGGTCCAAAAGGCATACTGGAGTAGCCACACAGCACCAACGCTCCACCCTCTGATCAAAGATCTGCTACAGTGTCCCGCACCCAATGACCGAGGTTTAGTGACACGTGCACGCTATCGGCACCCACAGGCTGGGAAATATTAGGGTGGTGGAATGGTTAGCTTTCAATACTGGATATTTCCGTGTATACACACTGTCACATACACACACACACACACACACACACACACACACACACACACACACACACACACACACACATTATCAGGAGATCAACAAGAGGACTGGCTGATTGGTTGGCATGGTAACATGTGTAATATGGGTGTTTATGTTTGCACCATACAGTACGTTCAATTTTTTTGTATGTACTTACAATGACAATAAAGTAGATTCTAATAGACATATTTTTTAATTTCTTTTGATGAGGTCAGGTGGAGATGGATGGATGGGATGGTCAGTTGCATATATTTATGGATAACATATTTAGCTGATTTGTGATCTGTAGTGTTTACTATACGCATTCTGTAATAGGCTAAATGCACAGTGTGTCAGTATATACACCTAGACATTATACTGTATATATATATATATATATAGTACAATATAACAGAAACAAAGCCACTTAAGAGCCAATGTGTAATACAGTTTTTTTTATTGTTGCTAAACGACACTGGGCACAACTGGAGCCACATGTGCAAAACTCTAACTACAGTCTGCACTACCAACAGTCACCTGAGCAAAACAGTTCACATCAGCTGCAAAACTCATTCCAAGCAACACAACTCTTAACACACGTCTCAAAACAAGCTCAGTGCAGCCAACACTATGAACAATCCTCACTGAGATAACACACACTCTCACACAGAACACACTGAGAGTAAAAACACCACTACAGAAAATACTAACTTTCTCATCTTAACAGTTTGAACACTTTGAGTGACTTCACATTACTCAATAGTTTCTTTAAAGAAAAGATATAGATTTTATAATATACCAATTTTATTGCTCTAGTAATGTATGCATAACAAAGAACAGTGTGACTGATCCTGCCTCTCTTCAGCATCCAAGTTGTCTTCATCACACTGGATGTGTGCATCATCTCTAAATACTAACGAATGTGGTGTTTCCATTGCTTTCACCACCATTACTTTCTGAAACACAGTAAGAACGCTGTATTACTATTGTAAAGCTATAGTGTTTTAACTTGTTTTTATAGCTGTGTATGTAACCTCAGACATCTGACCTGGACAGGCATCTTAGGTTTCATCTGTATAATTGTTTCATCTTTTGAGCTTGTTAGTATATGTTCACTTTAAAACTACTTTGTCTGCAATCAGCAGTGTGTGATATCTATTCTGTTTTGAATGTGTGGTTAACAGTTTTGACAGCAGTGTGTTAGCATGTGAGCAAAGTGCTGTAAATCCACAGTGTTGTGCAGGTCGTGGTTAAAGCCATGGGCTAAGTGTGTAGAGTTTTGAAAACTGTGTTCTAGCAATGAAAAATGAACTGGAGTTTGGTCCAGGAGAACTGCTGCAGTGCAGACTGTAGTTTAGGTTTTGCACATGTGGCTTTAGCTGTAATATAAGCTATTTGATGGACACTCCTGCAAAAGCCACCTGCCTTTTACAGTATGGCTCACACAAGCCCTGTGCACACCTGCCCACTCACTGTATTCCCAGTCAAAGATCTCCAGAGTGCACCTGTCAAAGCCGTGGGGCCTCACTAAGCAGGACAGATTTACGCCGTCAACCATTTAGAGCTATTACAATGCCTCCCTTACAGAAATGCAAATGGTTCGTCAGATTCATAGGCGGCCATTAATTTCCAAAGTGTCTGGTCCTGCGCTGCTCTGCCATGCTCTCCTCCCCCTAGTGCCTGACATGGAGAGAGCTGCATAAACATTTATGCAGCAGTATTTTTTAAAGGCCCTCTGCAGTGTCTTGTAAATCTGCCTGCTGCTTTGATGTCTTATCTGTGTGTGTGTGTGTGTGTGTGTGTGTGTGTGTGTGTGTGTGTGTGTGTGTGTGTGTGTGTGTGTGTGTGTGTGTGTGTGTGTGTGTGTGTGTGTGTGTGTGTGTGTGTGTGTGTGTGGGTCATCAATCAGTCATCAATCTAATCACTTTATATCACTTTTAGAGATTCCCATTTCTCTCTCCAATATAAATAATTGTGGCCCTAAAAACATTATATCAGAAATAGACTTTTTACATAAATAAGTATATGTATTTCTTATTTTTTCTACCTTTATGAGATGAAAAAGGTATGTTATTCCTTAAAATACGGTACATAATTGCACGTAACTGCAATGTGCAAGATTCACCTACTGGCTGGAAGAGCTTGCATTTTGTGGCCTTCACCATCCCGGTCCATGCAAGCCAACAAGTTGACTGCCTTCCATTTAAAAGTCAGATTGTCATTGTTTTCATTAGCTCTATCTAGGTTAGCCATTGTTAGCAATACCAGTTAATAACAGCGCATTACGCTGTTTTTGTGCACACGAACAGCGTACAAACATGTCCACAGATAGAAGTTGGACAGGACTGTGTGTACGACTGAAGTGAAGTGCTTATAACCGTATGTTACAACAGCTTTCACAACTGTTCATGTACGGGGCATCCATGTTGGATTTTGAGCTTGGGGTACTTGTTTGTTCGAGTTCCAACCTCTCAAATCCAAATTCAGGGGGCGTGTTTCCAACTTTGACCTCAGAAAATCCAACTTCTGAGTACAAATGGAACGCACTATAAATCATAGTTATGTAATCAATGTGTCCATCAAAAGTGATGCATTCTCTTGGAGTGCCCTTGAGCAATGCTTTGAAACTCGTATTATTTACAGTTATTTACGCTGCTGTTCTGCATGTCACTCTGGACAAGCTTAACTGGGATTTAAGCATTATGATAAATTAAGATTTGTTTATTAGGACATTAATCAACATTTCTGTAAATGCGCCACTGTTAGCCAATCAGCTATTTATTAACTGTAGTCCTAGCATGCATGTCTTTATGGTGGGAAGATCATGTTTTTTTTTCATGCAAACACGGGGAGAACTTCCACAATGACCTGGATTCGAACATGAACCTTCTTGCTGTGAGGTAGAAGTGCTAACCATTTAGCCAACATGCTGCTGGGCCCTACACCATTGCCTAATGTGCACCCCTCAAAAAATGTAACTACACGCCGTACGTCGTGTGTTGCTCAGCTATGGCTTGGTAGCGTTGCATTTCCCCGACTCATTTCCTGGTTCTCCTTCTCCATAAACAACATAAAATAAAGGAGAGGGTTAACTTTTCCTGCTACAGATTTCCTACCATGGACAGAAAGCACAGGGGAGACACTTTGTTTCTCTCACTATGACTCTAGAGTCACTACTCGCTCAAAAGCTCATCGCCGTCACTCTCTTACTTTCTCCCTCGCACTGTCACCCACTCCCCTCACACACACACACACACACACACACACACATCAGGCCACTTACGTAGGCTACGGTGGAAGCTCAGCGTGTAGACTCTGCAGAACCATAAATCAAGCTTTAGAACAAGCCAGTAATTGTAATAATACAGTAATAAGTAAGCAATTGTAAGTAACAAGTAATTGCTCAGCGTCAGTGCACGGAAGATTTTACTCAGACACATTCTCCCTTTGATAATGTTTTCCTAGAAAACCACAACAATTAAAGCATTGCTTTTATAGTCCATTTCCTCTAGGATGGGAAATGAATAAATTGAGTTAATAAATGGAAGTAATGAAACCACCACCAAACATCAAAAACGGGTTCTTAATATTCCCAGAGAAACAAAGACAATGTCTGTCTGATGAGTGCCCCTTAGGCCTACATCGCCTCTTCAACAGATTTGTTAAATGCTGTTTATGTAACCAAGAAGGTGGGGGGACGACTCCCGTGATTTACAAGCCTGTGAGTGTTTTAGTGATGGTTGGTGCAGGTCAAGGTAATGATCATAAATAAGAGTTGTTGGAAAGGAAAGGAGGAGAAGGAGGGTGGGGGGGGAAAGAACAAGTGAGAGAGGGTGGATGAACATCATAACAAGTGAGAGAGGGTGTATGAACATCATAACAAGTCTCAGGACAGGTTTAAATTCCTGCAGCACGAGGATATATAACTTACAGCACAGACCCAAAAAGAAAGCCGTGAAAGTGGTTATTGGGCTTGTTGCTTGGAGATTGTCCACACTGCGATTAAGACATCTGCAAATACTCATATAGCGCCATCCTCCGTGACATTTTTATGGAAAAACCTGTAGCTACATTCATTATTATTGAATTTGAAGTGTTCATTTTGTAGGAGCCAGTGGCACCAGCTGTTCTTCAATTCCAATTCAGCCTGGTTATAATGTGTTTTAATGAGTTGCGTAAGTTTTGGACAAATGTAAAGTATAACCTGATGATGGTGTTTGATGAAAAGTCACATGATCACCAAAGTCATTGAGATTCATTGTCTAGAGATAATAAATGTGTGTACCAAATGTTGTCCCGATCCATTTTGTAGATGTCGAGATATTTCAATGGATACGTTCAAATGTTGACCTGCTGGATGCGCATGAGGAAGAGTCAGTGGTTCACCAAAGTTTATCCTTTGGGGCCCATGACCATAAATGGATCCATTCATTGTATAGCTAGCGAAACATTTACTGTAAAGAGAGTCATTTAGAGACATCCTCTAGGGAACCTGCCTATTCCAAGTTGGGAATGAGTCCTTATCACGAGTGAAAGAGTTCAACTACCGTGGGGTCTTGTTCGTGAGTGAGTGGACAACGGAGTGGGAGAATGGGTAATGAATGAAAGAACAAGATCCAGGGTACAAGTGGCCAAAGGAACTCGGAGTAGAGCATTTAAAAAAAAGCCAGTTGAGGTGGTTTGGGCATCTGGTAAGGATGCCCCCTGGACGCCTCCCTAGGGAGGTGTTCCAGGCACGTCCAGCTGGGAGGAGACTTTGGGGAAGACCCCGGACTAGGTGGAGAGACTATATCTCCCCTCTGGCCTGGGAACGCCTCAGGATAAGAGGATGACGATGGATGGATCAGGGGAATATGATTACCTGTACAAAATGGCAATGGCAATTCAATAGCTGATGAGATATTTCAGTCTGGACAGAAGAGTCCTGAAGACACAGCACCAGTACTCAGTTCATGGTAGTTCAATGGTTGGCACACAAGTCACCCAACTTTGAAGATTGTAGGTTAAAAACCTGGCTTGGCCAGGCTCTATACAGGTGGTGCCTATTGGAAAATGTTGTATCTAGAAACTAAAATTGCATTAATCTAATTTTAATCAATCTAATCTTCTGGTAGCTAAAAATCCTGATTTTTTTATTTAAAAACTGTACTTACTTACTTACTTACTTATTTTCTTACTAACTTGCGAGCTAAATAAAAGCTCACATATCAAATGTGTTTTTTGTAGTACTTTATTTGAACATGTTAAACATTAAAAAATATACATACATACATTAATGCATACATATAATTAAAATGACAGATAAATAAGGTCATGTCCTTCTCAGCACAATCTTCCAAAATGATTGAAAGTCATTCAAACAAGAAATTCCCATGTTCAAAAAGGAGTAGGAAGAAGTTCATAAACAGCTTATCAGGTCCTACCCCCTTTCTTATTTTTATCCTTTAGTAAATACAAAATCTTATTCTTCACTTATTTACACATCATAGACACAGATGCATCCATACATACATACACACATTAAATTAATAATAACACATCCACACTAGACTCAGGATATAGTTGTAGTGTTTTTTTGTTAAATGTAGGAGTAACAGTAATGACAAAGTTGTTCCATGAACCCAGACAGGCAAACACACTCTCACACCCACGTTCACACACTCACAGACTTCGCTACGGTCTGTGTTATTGTACCCAAAAGCCCTTGAGACAGACTCACCCTGTAAAATACACTCATATTCTGATAGGATTGTGTAGTTGTATCTTTCTGTTTGTTCATGTTACTCATGTTCCTCTCGGATTGGCTGTGTTGAACTGAGAACCAGCTACACTGAACTGCCCTGCACTTCCCCCTCTATCAGTTTATGACTGCACAACCTAAAACTGGATGGAAAATAAACACTGCACTTTCCATTTACATGGAAGCTAAACTGTGCACGGCAGTGACACAATTAAGTGCTAAGTGGCCGTACAATTCTTTGGGGAATGATAATTCCTGAAATTCCATTGGGCATAATGTTTGTACAATTTTGTCATCTTTTTATTAAATTTAAATATATTCAGCTTGACAACTGAGAGGTAGAAGTGAGGAGTCTCTACAGAAAAAGACTAAAGGACAGCGATAAATTGCAGGCTTGACCTTTCACCCCTGGATCACCCCGTGCACACTCCACTCATGGCCGCCCGCTCAACCTCCCAAACCACTAACACTGCTTCACTATTCTGTGAGTCATGTATAACAAGCAAAGCATTAGTGGAGTATGGGTTAGTTTGGGGTCATCCTGAACTGAAAGGTATCAAATGTATTCTTCACCAGACCCTCTGCTGCAAGGTTCAACTGGGCCCTCTTGTGGATGAAAATAAACATTACATTATAATGTGAGGCATTCAATTCAAGCCAACTTTATTGGCATCAGTGGAAGAGAATTTCATGTTGCGACCTATAAAATATATGTAGAAGTTCCATGAAGCTAAAAATCTACTGTTTAATGATGATTTTACGACAATTCTGAGTGATGCAATACGTCATCAATGTGCATTACTGAAATGGAAAAAGCACAGAGCAAAGAAAAAAGAGAAAATACAGTTTCAAATAGTTCAAGTAGTGGGGAAAACAAATTTGCCAAAAAAACAAGTTCTTTTCACGGGAGAAATATTCATAATGTTACTGCCCAAAGACTAAACTAGAGGATTTGACCATATTACAAAAATCTTTGCTATCAATAATTGCTAATGTACCTGTCTAACCACCTTCAGTTTCTGCTCTCACAATGCAGGGCTAGAAGAAGAAAAACAATCAGTAAGCCTAAGGCTATTTTTGTAGCCATTTTGTTTCTCTTTGTAGTTGTTATGCATGCATTTGTGGTCACATTGCATATCCTTGTAGCTGTTTTTCACCAATTTGTAGTCATTTTGCATCTGTTTGTGTTAACTTTGCTTCTGTTTGTGTCAGGCCTGCTGCCTCTTTGTACCAGTGCTCTGCGTTTGTTTCTCTCTCTCTCTCTCTCTCTCTCTCTCTCACTCTCTCTCTCTCTCTCTGTCTTAATTGCAGTGGTGGAGCCAGGTGTGGGAGTCAGGTGTCCAGCTCCTTCTCATCAGCCACAATCAACCTCTGCTTCAAGATGGCAGCATGTCCTTTGTTCTATTTGGTGTTTGTCTGTTTTAACATGTTTTTCAACGGATTTTAACATCCTCTCACACACGTTGTTTGCCTTCAATAAAAGTTTGGTGTGTGTCATTGGAAAAATTGTGGTTTACTCCCCAATTTCTGAACTATTTTCACCTGATTTGGAGACCTACTCCATGGGCTGTGCCTAATCCGTCTGGCACTTCTACAACAAACCATCTGCTGGTTTAGGGAAAATGTATCTTTCGTTTTTATTTTTGTTGCTATTGCAAAGCAGGAGGTATGAGATGCTCTTATAAGGTTATATGCCAAGAAATCCTCAATGTCCTGATAAGTTGAGTCCATACTTTTTAAATATTGCTGCTGAATAAGTTGCAGAACCTTTGACGCACATTTTCGATCTGACTATTGAAACTGGATTAATACTTGGTGTATTGAAGTTAGCATATGTCACTTCTTTATTAAAGAGTGGTGACCAATCCAATCCAAATAATTATAGGCCAATATTTAACTGTACATACACACTGCCGCCGACTTGAGCTTCTAAAGTTACCGGAATTAATTCATTTTCAATGGAAGCTGGCTTCCCTGAGCTGCAAGGAGCGGCATGTCGCGTTTTGGTTCAAGCGTCAATCAGAAAGTTGAAAGTTGCTCAACTTTATGGTAATGATCTATGACGCGGTTGCGACCAACAAACAATAACAATTCTGTCATTATACATATAATTTATGTATGTACGTACTTTTTGACAAGCATCCTTGACAGGGCACCCACAGCTTCTTTGCCGCTCAAGTCGGCGGCGATGTGTATGTACAGTAAGCTTCTTTAGCCAGCAAGGCTTTAGAAGGGCTCATAAGTGACCAATTGAAAGACTATAGAGCTACAAAAAATATTTTAAATGATTTGCAGTCAGGTTTCCATAAAAAACGCAGCACTGTCACTGCCACTATGAAAGTGTTAAATGATTTTAACACTGGACTGGGGTCTATTCTGGGTCCCCTTTCATTTACTATTTATATAAATGACTTGTATCATAAAGTAACAAAAGCAAAGTGTCATTTTTATGCAGATGACACCATTTTATATTGTTCTGAATCATTTTTTTAAAAAGTGCCTCAGAAGACTTGCATTCTGCTTTTAACATTATTCAGAAGAATCCTCATGAATTGAGACTTGTACTAAACTCTGAGAAAACCAAAATGATGTGCTTCTCTAAATCAAGACAGACAATGCTTGTCTGATTGTTGCACTAGAGGGAGAAAGTAATTGAACTAGTATCAGTCTACAAATATCTTGGTTTTTTCTTTGAATAAAGTTTTTTCATGTAGATTGTTTAACAAAAACTTAAAGAAAAGGTGGATTTATATTATAGAAATAAAGACTGTTTCTCTTTCAGTGTGAGAAAAACATTTTCTGTCAATTTCTGTCAATGCTTTCAAATTTATATTTTATACATGCATGCAAATCAATCTCTTCTGAAAATGCTGGACTTGGTATATTATGTAGCACTAAGATTTTTTTTCTTATTCTATTTTTTATACTCATCACTGTAGCTTGTATGAGAACGTTGGTTGGCAATCCTTGCACAATTAAGTGTATTTTTCTTTTTAAGGTCATACTTTGTAAACTGCCTTCTTACTTACCAGGAAATGTCTCCACCAGGAAATGTAATCTTACATCACATGGGCAAATCATGTATGACATTCCCTCAACGTAAACCGCTTTCGCTGAAAATGCCGAAAAGTTTTTGCTCCCTAATCCTGGTAGAAATTGCAGAATCATCTTAAATTAGACTACCTACCAACAGTGGCAGTTTAAATCGAGGTTAAAGGACTATTTGAGTACTAAATGCACATGTTACTGCTGTTACTGAGCGCTGCTGGTGATTGTGTTGAGTATATTTCATATTTTAACATGGGACTATTATACTGCAATTATTGTAAAATTACAAGGAACTTTACAAGGAAAATGTATGTATGTATATATATATATATATATATATATATATATATATATATATATATATATATATATATATATATATATTTACACGCCATATAAACTACAATATACAAAACATAACATATACAAAATTACGGAACATGGCAGGAAAATCAAGGGAGAACTTGCCCATGCCTCAGTGTTTGTGTTCCTTAAGGCGACAACCGCTCCAAGATACAGTTGCAGTACACACAAAACAACTGAAAATGAACATGTACATTCAGAGTTCATGGAATCGGAGGAGACAAAGTTATTTAATGGAATCAGGCTGTTCAATTTCCTTAGAATCTGCAGGTTATTCCATTTATATGGAGCATAATACCCAAATGCAGTTTTGTGTAATTCTGTCCTAACAAATGGAATATTTAGGACCAAGGAATCTAGTGCGAATGCTATAGTGATACGACTTAAAATTCAGCAAGCTTATTGAATATACAGGCATTTTTTTTAGCAAGGCTTTGTAGATAAATAAGTTATGTAGCTCAGGTCCTAATTCACTATTATAAGTTTGTAGTCATTACAGCTATAACGTGTATGTCCATCCTGGAAGAAGGATCCCTCCTGTGTCTCTGTCTCCGTCTCTTCCTGAGGTTTTTAGCCGTGTGCACCAGTGAACACTGACATACACCAAAAAAATCACATGTTCATACTGTTAATCCTGTCATTGGTGTGGATGTTAATGGTAGCAGGGACAGCAGGGAGTGGCATTTTAAAGGAAGTGAAAGGACATGACGATGAAGATGATGCTTCAGCCAAGTCCGGCCGGTTATCAGGAATCAGGAAATAGCATTTTTTACAGCAAGCATGCATCAGGTTTCAGAGGCAACATGCGTGCCATTGCTATTGTCTGTTGTAGTCTTTCAAATTTGCATAACAGTACCACATCCATCATGTCCCCCGCACCTTGAAATGAACTGTGCCTCATCTGTAAGTGGATGGGTGCAGGCAGCAGCAGCCGGGGGGCAGTGACAAAAATCCACTCTAAAGTCAGACATGTTATCAAACCAACTTGTACACCGTCTCTAGTTGTTTTATTATGACAGAGTAGCTGTCAAAATGCTCTACATATGATCTTTTGCTGATTTTAATTAACAACACACATGATCCGTGATCTGAATAGATTTAGTCTCTCTGACTTCTAAATCAATGAAAAGTTCACACAAAACGTCATCGTGTTGAGTTGATTCTAAACCAATCAGCTGTTAAATCAGCTGAGAGGCCGTGTTTCCCAGCATGCTCTGTGTCCGCCTGGGTCTTGCAGTCGGTGAAAAGCAACGACGCTGCCTGCATCTCAAAACTGCGGCCGCCTTGATCTCATGAGATTGTCGTTGTCTACGTGTGCATGACATCAGAGCAAGTCGGGATCAAGTTGGACACAAATCTGACCAGCATGCAATGGGCGGCGATCGCCGTGATCCTTTCTGCACAGACCTGGCTCATCCAGAACTGGTTTTGCCGGGCTTGATTGACAAGTATTGACAAGTGTCATCTGCACAACAGTGAAAGTTAATTGAGTGTTTCCTAATAATATTGCTGAGAGGAGACATGTATAAGGAGAATAGAATTGGTCCAAGCACTGAGCCTTGTGGAACGCCATGGCGAACTTGGAGGATTTGTCATTAACATTAACAAATTGAGAAATTTAACCAACTTAGTGGGATTCCATTAATGTCAACTAAATGTTCCAGTTTCTGTAACAGGATGGCATGACCAATAGTGTCAAATGCAACACTGAGATCTAATAAGATATGGAGAAGGTCTTTAGTAATTTTCACTCATGCTGTCTCTGTGCTATGATGCTTTCTAAATCCTGACTGAAAGTCCTCAAATAAACTATTGCTATGTAGAAAATCACATAATTGATTAGCAACTATTTTCCCAAGGATCTTGGAGAGAAAGGGAAGGTTAGATATAGATCTATAGTTTGCTAAGACCTCAGAGTCGAGGGTGGTTTTTTTCAGAAGAGTTTTATCACAGCTACTTAAAATGGCTGTGGTACATACATACAGCTGTTAAGTGGATAGCTTAAAGTTTGGGACATAGTGCGTCTTTTATACTGTTTATATCTTTTACTGTAATAAGAAAAAAATCCTTTTGAGTCTGTCTCTTTAACTTCCTATTTTAACGTGCAGGCTGATTTCGATGTGATAACAATCTCCTGGTCAAACATCCATACGGCTGTTAAGTGGATAGGTTAATGTTTGGGACATGGTGAATCTTTTATTCTGTTTATTTCATTTCCACGCTCATATGCTCAAAATGCAGACTCACTGGAACAAATGTCTTTTAATCGCTTTGCTCTTATGAACTTCAATGTGTAGAACTTTGTTGTATTGTCTGTGTAGTATATGTTTATACTGATATGGGCCTGTGTGTCTGAAAACAAAGTAGAATTGCTTCTACATTGGACGTATTGTCCCTCTAAGCCTGCAGGGCTTTATGTAGCCGGTTTAGCCAGTTATATGGGATTTCAGCAGAACAGGAAAATCAAGGGAGAACTTGCCCAGGCCTCAGTGTTTGTGTTCCTTAAGGCGACAACCGCTCCAACCGGTTTTCCGGGGTGGAGAGATGAGAGAGAGGAAGGTGTGGGCCATTTTTCTCTCACCTTCTTCTCTTCTCTTTCTCTTCATTGTCGCGCTTTCTTTCCCTCTGGCTCTGTACCACTCCGTCCATCTCTGAAGTGTAAGCGAGTGAGCAGCTCAGGGAGTCCTCATCTGTATGAGGTGAGTTATTATTGATTAAGCCCTGGGTTGTTGCCTGAGGGCTGGCATAGGTGGGCAGAGTAGGTGTAGTTATGTGTGGTGTGGCTGAGAGTGAGGACGAGGAAACGGCTTTATCAGGCCTTTCATGCTGATTATTCAATGTGTGTGTGTGTGTGTGTGTGTGTGTGTGTGTGTGTGTGTGTGTGTGTGTGTGTGTGTGTGTGAACCACACTTTTTGAAGAAAGTGTGGTGTGGTGTGTATATATATATATATATATATATATATATATATATATATATAATACAGCATTAAGTTTATATGAATAAATAGAAAGGTGACTTTTAATAATAAGATTGGTATTAATTACACATACGCAATATAATTGTAATGTAATATAACATGTACATGTAATATAACAACTCACTTTTACATATGCTCATTATCTTGAGGACATTAGAGACAGTGGGTGTGGATGTGTATGTGTGTGTGTGTGTGTGTGTGTGTGCGCGCGCGTGTGTGTGTGTGTGTGTGTGTGTGTGTGTGTGTGTGTCACATTTAAAATAAATGACTTCCTCAGCGTCACTCTCCACTATTGCTCATTCCAGTGTCAATATAACTCAGACAAGCTGACAAGCTCTGCGACAATAGCTCACAATAACTTTTTTGTTGTTGTTGACCCTGACAGCTCCATTTGTTCCAAACAGCATCAGCTGACACTGTGTGACAGCAGTGAGTGAAATCTGAACACAAAAACTTCTTCTCGGTTTCGATCAAACAACAAACCTCCCAGTGGATGGGTGGTGCTGCAGCAGTAACACACACAGGCCAAGTGTTATCCACACAGCCTGTGTCTCTCTATAGGTGTGTGGCATCCATGGCTGCATATTTCCACATGATGTGTCAATGCTTCTGTTAATAGCAATACAAAAAACAATTGATTTGAAGGATGAATATACTGGAAATACAAAGTAACTACACAGCAACAAAAGTTAGACACAGTGTGTGTGTGTGTGTGTGTGTGTGTGTGTGTGTGTGTGTGTGTGTGTGTGTGTGTGTGTGTGTGTGTGTGTGTGTGTGTGTGTGTAAAAGACAGGTCTTTTCTTGTCCTGCTGAGGTGATCTGAACAGTCACTTTCCCGACGTATCCTGACATGTTGAGAAAACCACATTCACACTGATCAAAACGATAATTAGCGTTCAACGTGTGTATTTGTGCTTATAGGTGAGTGAGTGAGCGAGTGAGCGAGTGAGTGAGTGAGCGAGTGAGTGAGCGAGTGAGTGAGTGAGTGAGTGAGTGAGCGAGCGAGTGAGTGAGTGAGTGAAAAAAGACGTCACCTGTTTGCATTGAGACCTTCACCCAACACATGATCTTATTATCTTATGATCTTATTATACTACTGTGTAAGAAGTGATACAGGGTTTTACAGTGACACATTCACACGCTGTAAAAGCTGTGTTTCATGCAAGCTGCTCACTTGCGTCCCAGATCTCGCAGGACCAGTCCAGCTAGTTTTCATTCATCCTCGATATAACAATCAAACTTGCTCCCACATTTGTGTAACTGGGACAGCTTATATGCGTGCACTGCTGCACTTCCTCCACACAACACAGTCCTCAGGCTATAACGCCCAAGCGCTTGATGACTCTAACTGATTAACTATATTCCATGACTCCATGAGTACTTTTAATACTGTAATAGTGCAGGCTTGCTAGCTACCAAACATTGGAGGCAACCTGCCACAAACTTTATTGCATTACATTATCACATTATAGTATCATTTTGTACAAGCAAAACATAGTTTAAGCAGAATATCAGCTTCTGGCCCATTTTTCTCCCCAGTTGTCATCATGTATCTGTGCTGTCTGACTAACTGAGTGCACTGAGGTCGATTCCTTTATTTTTTATTTTTTTTGTCTATGGCAGGTGATCAGTGTCAAGATGCAATGCCACCACCTAGGCCGAGTTGGCTGATCTGCTAGGTTTTAAGGAAACCCATTGACAGAAAAAATGGGTTCCGATATTTGCTAGTTCTTTCATCACCTCATTTAGGGCTACAGTATGTTCTTTAGAGCTATGAAGAAAACATTTTTCATTCATTATTTGAGTTATTACGACAGACAAAAAAACATTAAGCGTCCCCTGATGAAGAACGTAGGCCAAACTCCGGATTTAGGTTTTTGTTAAAAGTCGTAATGTCATGTCAGGTTAAGTCATCTTCATACATTGAAAAGGAAATTTCAGTTTAAAAGCTTTCTATGCAATTTCATTCAAAAAATATGGAAAAACCATGTTCTGTTTCTCTTCTGTTGTACAGTCAGACTGAGGTAATTAGAGATCACCAAAGCAATGGAGTGCTTCAACAACGTACTCCTCAAACTGCGGGAGATCCACGAGCGAGAAGTAGAGGGTAAGTGGAAATCAAGTAGACAACAGCCATTGGTAACAGAAACCAAAAAGAGAGAGAGAGAAGTTGTAATGAAGCTGGATCACAGCAAAGCATTATCTCAAATCATTTGCAAGAATTATATCCAGGTGTGCTGTTTTTTTTTTCCACTCCCAGGTTGGCAGGGGAAAATCCAAGAGCTGTCCAACAAAAAAGGCTGGTGAGTGGATTCTTTACCTGATGTCTCTCCATGATCATGTTTAGACAACGCTGACAAGATATCCAAGCAAGGGCGTATCTTTGGGTTTAACATTGGAGGGGGTTCAGGATCTCCACATTTGATCAAAATTTAAATTTATTGCCGTCAAACACATCATTTTCTGCATTCTGGTTAATTTTTCTGCAACACTTCGGGCCTTTTTCTGCATCAAGTTATAGTTTGCACAGGGCAGTTTTTATTATTTGGGTTAATCCCCCCCCCCTATGTATTCAAGTTTAACTGTACGCAAGTTCAGCCACCATGGGAGCCGTGCTACGTCTTTGTGGACCAGGCAGACGTGCTGGTCCTGCACCCGTCCCTGATTTTCCCGTTGTCATGTTCAGCTCGCAAAGGAAGCTCATGTTGCAACAAGTCATTCAGTCTGCTACTGAGTCACAAAATCTTTTTTTTAGTTTTTTCTAAGAACTGGTGAACAAAAAAAAGAATAATCAAAGGTGTGGGATTATTTTTAGATTCTTGATACAATGCAGTTGATTCAACAAAGTCTTTGAGTCCATTTTAAATGCAGCGGAAACACAATTTACACAATTACATTAAACACAATACATGCACATATGACATTACATCACATTACACAAGCACTACACAAAGTACAACTCATTTATAGCTGCAAAATTACAGCTGACGCAATTAAACAAAGAGCAAAGAAAAATAGACATTACGCAACTGAATTAATCTTTATCTAAATAGGTGATAATTAAAAGCGGATGTAACTGACTCACTACAAAGAGTTCATGTTTGATATTGAAGTTTTTTTAAGGTAATGTTCTTTAAGTGAGTGTTTTGTTATTTAATATTATTCGGGAGTAAGTTCCATTCACACATTGCTCTGTATGTGACTGAACGTTGAATTGATTTGGTTTTTGCTTTAGGTAGAATAAGAATCTGGCAGAAAAGGCTACTAAATATGTTAAAAGAAAAATTAATGCAATGTGTTTTTGCTCGTAATAAGTTTTAAAAAATCAATGTGTGTGTGTGTGTGTGTGTGTGTGTGTGTGTGTGCGTGTGCATGTGCGTGTGTTTATACATGCATGTAAATAGTGATACAAAACGCATGGAGGAACTGTTCACCAAAAACCAGCAGATGAAAGAACAGCAGAGATTACTCATCGAGAACATCAAGACACTGGAAAACAGGTACAGATGTTACATTTGGTTTACAACATGTGATCTAGTGATCATACCAGACCAAGTAGCTGCAAAGCCCCTGAGTGTATTAAACTGAGAAAATGTGTGTGTGGCTGTGAATGAACTTCAACTTTTAATTTGATTGTAATAATGGTGAAACAAACACCTGGAATGGTAGCACAATTAGAGAAGAGCAAGCACAAAATAATGTCAATAGCACAGCAATAGGTAGCTAAGATAGCTACCACAAACTACTAGTCATACTGGAGCAAGTAAGACATGTGTGGCATAATGAGTATATTGAATTGACCCATTTTCAAAACGTTTCAATATCAGAAATTTGGGTTTCTTTTAACCAAATTGTCAAAAACAACAACATGGATGGATCCATACAACACTCTTCACAGGTAAAATAAATGATCGGTTGACTACTTTCAGTGAATTTGGGTTTTTTCTTAAATTTTATAGCATTTTGAAAAATAAACTGATAAAAGAACGTTGAAAAACGTGACAAAAATGTCCAAAAAGCTTTAAAAAAAATAATTTTTAAACGTTAAATAACAAGTGTGGAAAATTAATCGACAAAAACGTTGGAGAAAGTGACAAAAATGTCAGCAAAAACATCAGGGAAAGTGAAAAAAAATAAATAAAAATGTGAAAAAGCGGAAAACGTGTCGCAAAAGACAACCTACACTTAAAACAAAGTTTTACATTTTAAATTTGGACCCAGAAAAACAAAAAGTTGTATGATCGATGGGAAGACAACACGGGTTAAGCAATGATGCAATTCACATTTCATTTGATTCATTAAAGGTATTGTAGAATGTGTTATTTCTTCTCTTAAAAGTAAGCAGTTTCCTTTTAAGGGATTGTAACATGTGTGTTTAATGTGAACATTATCATTTTTAAATCATGTTTCTGATGTAGGCTGAGGGCGGGGCTGTGTGACAGATGTACAGTGACTCAGGAGGTAGCCAAGAGAAGACAGATGGAATTTGAAGCCTCGCAGATACAAAGCCTCCAGCACATCTCTCTACTGGGTATTCTGTTTATGTCTGTATTTCGTATCAGTAAAACCAACCTTCTATCCATTCCTCATCCATAACTTGTCTATTATGTGTCATATAAGTCTTGCATCAGTACCAAAACTTTGTCTTCTTCCATTCAACTCTTCTTTGCCTTGTATCCATGGGATTACTTTCCCCAAAAAAATACATTTTAGAGGCGACTATGTTGTGCTCTGACCATGACTTGTGGTTTGTGTTGCAGCGGGGGAGATGACCAACATGAAAAAGGAGAACAAGAGACTTAGAGATGAGCTCAGGAATTTAAGAGCAGCACTCGAGTGAGTATATGTTGTTGTATTAGAAAGTAAGAGTCAACTTCATATGATAGATCAGAAACCTTTTATTGTCATTATGTTACAATGAATATAACATGTTTGCATGTATACAGAGACAGGTAGAAGTAGAAGTACTGATTTACCTTTTTCTACTCAAGTAAAAGTAACAAAGTACAGGCTTGGAAATGTACTTAAAGTATAAAAGTAAAAGTAGTCTTGCGAATGAGAAAAGGAACTGACAGCTAGTAAATCTCTGAAAAATTTAGTTCTAATAATAATAAATGTTTTCACAATGTTTTCTCTATTTTCAATCATGTCACTGTCTGTACTACTATGCTAACGTAAGCCGCAATGATTTGCCGCCAAATCTGTCAAGTCGTCTTGTAGCTGTGCGGAAGTGCAACACATATATTCCCATCCAATTAATCTGAATTCATATGATGATGCGAAAAATAATAACGCTAACTCCACTGAAATTATTTGAAACTAAAGTAACGTGCCAATTTTGTAAAATGTAAGGAGTAGAAAGTGATATTCGTGTTAAAAATATAAGGAGTACAACTAAAAAGTTGGCACAAAAATACATAGTAAAGTAAAAAATACCTGCATAATCTACTTGAGTACAGTAACGAAGTATTTGTACTTCGTTACATCCCATCTCTGCATATATATCAACACATTTTGCCTGTATGAAAAACATCATAACAAGCATTCAAAAAGGAGCTCCTAGACAACTCTTAGGAGATATCTCACACAGCGACTATGTCATTCTGTTTGTGTAGCAGAGCTCACAATGACCACTCCTCCAATAGGAGCAACACCCCAGACATCAAACCAACCAGCCCCCCTGACTATTCCCCCTCCTCTGGACCTGACGCCCTCCTCGCTATGGGGACCAGCAGGGCCAGTAACCAGCCAGCAGGTGTCAATGTTGCATTGAAAACTGAGGCCAACCAAAGAACTGAAGGTGAGGATGAGGAAGAGCTGGGACGAGGAAAGGTGTTTGTTTGTTTGTTGATTATCATTCTCACCTCCTTACATAAGTTCATTTCTGTTTCTGATCCAATAGAAAGTGTACACAGACAGTTGAGAGGGATGAACGGAAGCCAATTTGTAAGTTTCTAAATTAAGTAACTGTCAAAAGCATACCCATTAAAGTCCATTTTTAACCATTTCTCTGTTTTGTACTTTCATATTTTTGTTTCTTTGTTCCTCCACTCTCAAAGGAGTCATACAAGCCTCTTTCCTGGAAGACGGAACAAAATGTAACCTGTGTTATGGAGAAAAGGTGAGACAAAGGGACATAGGACTTTGTGAGAGTATGGAAATGTGGGACAGTAAATTGACAAATCAGTGATCGGGTGTGCCAAGATATATATATATAAAAAAAAATTGTTTTGGGAACTCAAAAAAGAAGAATCAAAAGCCACTACTCAGCTTCCATCGCTCATATTGCTTTTTGTATACCCTTACACTACTTGTTACTGAAAAATAAATCATTTTATTGTTACAAAGTACTACATTACTGCCCAACACTGTGGCCCTAATGACCTGCACGGTCATTTTAACCTCTCCCTATCTGCCTGGCTTCTGTTTCACATAACTTAGAGCTCAGAGTGTTGAGGAACTGGACCAGCGATCCTCTATCCCTCCTCAAGCTCTCCTTAAGAACTTTTATTCCTCAACGGGTGGAGAAGGGACCCCCAGCAGACATGTGCTCCATGCTCCTGTCCCCTGCCGTCCTCAACCAACCAGGAGCAGCCCTGCTACTGTCCCCTGGCCCTTTTCTGAATCCTCTGACTTGGTTACTGCTCCAGCGACCAATCCGGTGGTGCAACCTTCTTCCAAACTGTACCTGCCACGCTCTCCCAACCTGATCCCAACTAGCCAACATACCAGCTCTAGAAGTCCGGTTTCTGCATCTCCCTGGCACAAGCAGAGTACCCCTCAACCCCCTGCCAAAGAGCCAACTGTGGTGTTCAGGTTGAGAAGTCTGTCAGAGCGAGATGAGTGTCAAACTAAGCCCCAGGAGAAAAAGGACATCCCACCATTGAAGACCGAGAGGGTCTCTGGAGATCTTAAAGAGGCGTTTGATGGGCCTCTGGACTTATCGGATCATGGAAAGTCCAAATCCAGCCAAATGGCAACCGATGATTCACCCTTAGTCTTACAAACTGGAGAGAGAGTACGGCGCTGCCCTGACAAGGACGGGAAGGAAAATCCACTCGGACCAGTATCATCACCGTCTCCTGTTGTCCTTCCCTCATGCCCCTCTATCCCACCACTCAATCAACAAGAGGAAGAGTCTGCCAGTGACCGTAACTACAAGGTAATTGTTTTGGCATGACGATTAAAAGACATGGGGGTGATGATACAGAGGGGACAAACAGGGTTCATGGTATGATAGCCTCGAATTACTAGACCTATCTCCACAGCGCTAACCAATCACAATCGTCTTGGGGGGTTAAGCTCTGGACACAATCCCCCTCATCGGTCCAAAAACATCCCAGTTAGAGAGTAAATGCATGATACACAGGATACATGGTTAAACGTAATTTCCTCTTACCAGTGTATCACCGTGTGTATTTCGTCCAAAGCAATCCTCTCATATTGGTCCCCAAACATCCCAGGGAGATAGTACATACATATTCTTGGTAAATCTTTACAATTGTTCCCCGAAAAGAACCAAGCAGGCCTGCCTTGTTGCACGATCCAAATTTTCTTCAAAACTTGCCATTTTCGGCGTGTAATGTTAGCTTGTTAGCTCAGAGGTTGAAGTTGTTGTTCCTCTATGCGACCGGAGTTTAACGTAAACACAAAGAAAGAGAAAAAGTGAGGGACAACTCACAGGACATCCGTTGGAACCAATAAATTAACCGTTGACTGATTCAGACTAATGTGATATGATGGTCCTGTCACAGCAGGTAATCAAAGATCGGGAGCAGAAAAAAGAGGGAAATGGGAAGACAGACCAAATCGGGAACGGGAAGAAGGTGCCTGTCCTTACTATATCATTACACCCAGGTGAAGAGCTTAGATTCATATGTGTTTGTGTGTGTGCATCCATATTTACCTACTGTACACAGGTGAATTATACTAACTGGGGTCATGTTTCTGTAACAGTTGTGGCGCTGGAGACTCTGAATTCTGCTCTTCAGAAATCCTTACTATCACAAGGCAAGGTACGGTAATTCAAGCCACTAAAGCAGATTTCAGTTCAGGCTTTGTACACATGTGTAAATATGAGGTGTTTCTAGTTTATTTTGACTTGCTTTGCTTCATCGCAGTCATCGTTGTCAGCAGCTGAGCCGAGAAGCAGCTCAGATGAGCAGGACGAGAGCGAGAGTGTGTCAGGACAAGAAAACAGCCAGGGCTGCAAGAGAAAGAGGGCGTCTGTGGAGACAGAAACCGACAGAGACTCGGAAACAGACCGTATGCATTAGCTCACATTTCAAGTCCTTTTGTGTCTTTCTTGCTTTCTTTCTGTCCGTCTTGGGTGTGGTCTTCCAGTCAAATCACATTGTGAAAGCTGTATGAAACAAAATGTTTTTTCTCCACTTGGTCCACATTCATTTCACTTAACATATTGTACTTCCATGTTTAACAGATTGTTCATCCCTTAAATATCATACGTATACAGTATAATCCACTTAATAAAACTAAAAGAAAAAGGGACGTGCCTAAAAACCATAATAAGATGCCTCTCATCATCCAAAGTCTGTTGTTCAACCTGAACCTAATATTGTCAATGCACAGTATTTTAATCCACACAAACAACTCTGTCTTGATGATGTGCACACTTGCAAGTCACATCACTACCATCACGGCATTTGTATATTGAACATAAACTGAGGGGTATCGAGGTTCTTAACTAACTTTTGTCAAGAAAGAAAAGAAGCGCATTTTCCAAAATGTCCAACTATTCTTTTAGAGTTCTTAAACTGTTTTTGTACTGAAGTCATCCTGTGTATGAATCAGATGAACACAAGTGGACAGCCGAGGCACACCTGTGTCTATCATGCCTCTCCAGCTAACCCATTGTGTTCAGATTTCGTTACTGCCTACACAATACAGTAACATGAGCTATTGAAATTAGCTGGAGACATGGATAAACCCTAACCCTAATGGTTAAGGTGGTGATGGCGCAGTGGATATGACACATGCCTTTGGTGTGAGAGATATGGGTTTGATTCCCATTGCAATACATCAACCTATGTGTCCCTGAGCAAGACACTTAAACCCTAGTTGTGCAACCTCTGACAATTGTAAGTCACTTTTGATAAAAGCGCCAGCTAAATGACAAATGTAAACCTAATTTGCTCTTACCAGAGTATTGACGTGTGTCTTTTGTTAATAGCAAATGCCCCGCCAATATGTCTCAAAATCTTCTAGTTAGATAGCAAATGCTGTAAACGTATTCCTTGTAAATCTTTAAAATCCTTCCCCCGAAAGAACCAAGCAGGCCTGCCTTGTTGCATGATCCAAATGTCCAAATGTCCAAATGCAGCTTTCCGAGACAATTGACATCTGGTGATTATCCAGTGAATTTACTTTTGTTGATCCAGACTAGTAGACTAGCTGGAGATACCGCTGTCAGCAAAGCCCAACACATCTCTTTCCATAAGGCAAAATGATAGAGGTCACGGTAGTTAAGTCCTTGTGAAGGATGGCTCAGGACACATTAGTGTTTACGTTGCAAAAGATGAGTGAGGAAATGTGGCCCGGACCAACTCGGCAAAGGGTTTTTAGTCATTGGATCACAATGCGTCTTGGTGGTCATTTATTGTTGTCCACTTGTGATCCGATGGCCCAAGACCAGGTGTAAGCAGGGTCTTTGACATCTGCTCAGCTAACAACTTTCTTCAGTTCAGTCTTGATTTATGCATGTCAAAATGTAACCATCATGAAAAATAGCCCTCCCACTGTTTCTCCCTCACCAAAAGGAAGTGTTCTCTTTTTTCCTCACAGACATCCAGCAGGAGAGGAAGATCCAGATCACGTTGAGAACTGAAGGAAAGAGCCCCGGCTAAAGATATCACATTGTCATCTCAATGTAAACCTGCATCAACTGACTGTTTTTGCCCACTTGGGGGACAGCGCAACAAGCTGTAAACGCAACACTTACATATTACTTTGTGTTTGATCTTTAAGTTGATTAGCAAACATTGTAGTATTTACACCAGCAAACGTGGAGCAATCTTTTATTCATTTGCATTAGGAGTTGTGTATCTGGCAACTTGAAGAATGTAAGTCCAATATATACTCTCGTATTAGCTCTGTTCTGCTTTCCACCAACTCTCTGAGTGAAATGTCTGGCTCTGTTGGTGCTGGGCATGTAGAGTGGGGTTTAAGACCTTTTTTTGTTAAAAACTGCTGCCTGCTGTAGCTGAAAATGAAACTGATGAGAGTGGTAAGCCGAAACAGTAAAGTTCTGGGTCATAAAATCAAAACAATGGTTCTCAAACTTTTTTTTGACTAGCATACCCCCTTGGAAATATATATTTTTTGGCCAAGTACCCCTGCCCAGCTCAAAAATATTTTTGGGGGAGATAAAAAACCTGCCTATACAGAACTGCACTGCACATTGTAACTGAAAACACTTAAATGCAACATTTCAAATATTATATCTTTCCTTATTGTAGAAATATAATTGTATTTACTGATATTTTTTTAATTAAAATATATACAGTATATACATATATATATGGGGAAAACGTACACACGTACACATGTACTGGGGAGAGCAGCATCTAGACGGGTTTAGCGAGTAGTATGTAAGGGGGAAATAAATTCCACGTAGGGAGGTTGGTCTGGGGGGTGGATGGGTCAAACACAGGACCCTTCGTGTGTCCGTAACCGTCCCGTTATTGTCGCGTGTCAGGGAAGCCGCTTTCTTCTTTAACTGGCCTGTTATTCCCGCGTGTCCTTAACCCAACCATCTCGTTCCCGCGAGTCACCAAACCGTAAGCCCACCCACAAGCTTTTCCTTAACTTAACAGCGTCAAAAAGGACGCCAATAGTCCCAACCAAGCGTGTGTTATATGACGCTAAAGGAGACGACCAAAACCTGCCTTGTAGTATTGGAATGTTCCAATTTGAGGGGTGAGCTTCAGGCCTATATAGACAGGCAGTGGCGTTTGCTCGAGACGGAGAGAGCATGAGGAACACCGGAGGGAGTAAGGCGTAAGTCCGTTGGATGCCCTCCGCAGACTTGCTTTAAGGTCAAAAGGAAACACCGGTTTTGTTTTCTGTAATCGTCCGTAATGTAGATTATTTTTGTAACACTATTTTGCCGTATTGGCCTTACTTGAGGTGAACAATAATACTAATACTATCTTTCCAACATCATCTCGGACTCACCTAGTTTGTTTTCACCTGCTCACGACTACTTTCTACATCTACCCACAACAGTGTGAGAATAGTCTCTTCACACATTCAGCAGTCAGAGCAACATTAGCATTGATTTGGAGTTGTGTTTGTGTCCACCTAGTCTATAATAGGGTTACCATATTTTGATTTCCCTAAAAGAAGACACTCGGCCGGCCTCAAAACACAAATTCAGACAGGTTTCTCAGAGGTTAATGAACATGCTTTAATATGCCTCAAATGTATAAAAATAACTTATGTAATAAAATAAAATATGTAACAACCTGTAACAAAATAATGGCTCTTTTCAAATAAATAAATATAAAAAATATGACTTATTTTGTGTCAGCTTCAAAATCCAGCTTCAACTAAATATCTCTTAAAAACCTTTTCAATGTAATAAGATAAGGTTTATTGGTGTCCATGTGAGTTTTGAGAGCTCCATCAGCTTTATTAGGCACTGAAACAAATGTGCTAGCTTTGCACACGGTGCACTCCGCCTCCCACTTGTTCCGACCGGGACGGTACGTGGAAAGTTTTTTTTGCAGTTTAACTGTGAAGCTGCACTTATGCTTCACATTTTCTGTGCAATGCTGCTCCGCTGTCTGATCTGCTTCCTATATGTGCTCCGCTGTCAGATCTGCTCCCTGGCTGATCTGCTTCCTGTCTGATTTGCTCTATGTATGTGCTCCGCTGTCTGATCTGCTCTATGTATGTGCTCCGCTGTCTGATCTGCTCCCGTATGTGCTCCGCTGTCTGATCTGCTCCCTGTATGTGCTCCGCTGTCTGATCTGCTCCCTGGCTGATCTGCTTCCTGTCTGATCTGCTCCCGTATGTGCTCCGCTGTCTGATCTGCTCCCTGTATGTGCTCCGCTGTCTGATCTGCTCCCTGGCTGATTTGCTCTATGTATGTGCTCCGCTGTCTGATCTGCTCTATGTATGTGCTCCGCTGTCTGATCTGCTCCTGTATGTGCTCCGCTGTCTGATCTGCTCCCTGTATGTGCTCCGCTGTCTGATCTGCTCCCTGGCTGATCTGCTTCCTGTCTGATCTGCTCTATGTATGTGCTCCGCTGTCTGACCTGCTCCCTGTATGTGCTCCGCTGTCTGATCTGCTCTATGTATGTGCGCCGCTGTCTGACCTGCTCCCTGCTCCCTTGCCAGACCCTCCTGCGCAGCGCCGTAGAGGAAGATCTGGCAATGCGAGACTGGTCTAGACCTAACCAACTTGCGACCGTATTACAATGATAACAAAATGTTTAAAACCGTGACCTTTATGTCCTGTGGTTTAGATATAAGCACGGAAAACGCTCCTATGGGTCGTATTTCCTGCTAATTTATGAAACAATCCTGTGTGTCGTATTAGAGGGCAGGAATAATCATCCAATAGTCGAATTCCCGTTTGGATGACTTGTTGTGGTGGCTGGTTGAAAATTATAAGCACAGCAACTCATTTCACATTATAACACGTCATTGCTTAAAAGAAATCTTAGTCATAGTTCGGCTTTAGTGGTTCTGAGCATTTTCTCTGTGAACAAAGTTCTCACTGAGTGCTTTTACATGAACATTAATATTCTGTCTAGTCATTTTCTGAGCTGGAACATGTGACTTCCCAGTCCATTGTGTTTGATATAACTGGTGTATGTCCAGATTCTGCTAGCGTAAATCTGAATAATACTAACTGGGACATTCCAACATCAACCAGTATATTATGTCTTCAAAATATTCTATTGATTATCACGATTGGTAATTATGGACATAGGGAGAGACATTAGACTCTATCTGATTGTAAATATGAATGTACATCCACTTTAGCAGCTTATAGTTGTTATTGGTGGCGAAATGAGACACAGTCATGCATAGAAAGTCACACATTTTGCAACACGGACCAGCCCATTTTCACAAGGTGCAACTCAAAAAGCATACAAACGACTGAAGACAAGTGCAAAAAACTGAAGGTTTTCTTATTGAATCATAAGAAATAAATGGCCCACCTTAAGTAAAATAAAAATAACCCTAACCCTAAAAAAACTCTCTTTGGTCTTCTATAAGCTGTTGATTGAAATTGTTCAACGCAGCTATTGCGTCTTCCTCTGTGTCATCCAACCTCAAACTAACTTTTGACCTTTGATCTTTTCTAATTAAAATCCACTATATTGTTAAAAAAAATATATATATATATATATATATATATATATATATATATATATATATATATATATATATATATATATATTCCATCTAATTAATCATTTGCAAGTGGCTTTTTTGTTATCCAACAGCCAAACAAATATGTGTTTGGGTATCATCTGTTAATGCCTAATTTTACTTTCCTGGCATTTACACCACTGCCTGGTTATTTTTTGCCACAGAACCTAACCTCTAAAGTGACCAACCAAAATGAAAAAAAAGAAGACAGAAACCTGTTCCTCTTCCTCTTTTTCATTTTCAGAATGTACATATTTTGCAAGTACAAACTTTCCGTTCACAGCTGTGACAGCTTGCGGTAAGCTGGGTGGATGGAAGCGATGAAACACAGTGACATAGTCAGCTAGATAACCTTTATTTTTGTGATACAACACTGAGTCAATGTGTCCATTTTAAAATATATTTTTTAATGGGGATGCCCTAATCTATAGGCAAAATCGGCCAATACTTACTCAAAATATGAGCTGGTTATTTGTCCTTTTTTGAAAATGCATGCTGTTTTATTGATTTCTAATGTTCCTATCATGCCTCTTAAATGCCATTAGAGTCCATTAAGTACAATTCTTGGCCAATGGTCAGTGGACGAAATAGCCACCCCCTGCCATTCCCATCTCTCTGTTGATTAAAGCGTGATTGACTTTGCTACTGTGTACTATTGTGCTTTCTCTTTTACAGCATGCTAATCTGTCAAGCTAAATGCTGTGTTGTTGTGTGGTTTCAACTGATCTTTTGTTTTTTTAAATAATACAATGTAGACTCTTAGAAACTGTATGTAGTATGCACTACTATTAACACTGAAATACATGGCTGTCCTTGAATGTTGCTTTCTGTAGCTCCCACTATATATGATGTACCATTTACCAAACAACCTTGTGTGTGTCTCACTCACCTGTTGAGTGAATAATGAGTGAATAATGAGTTCTGGGAAACACACAAGGCATCATGTTATGACGTTTTGTTCAGGGTAATAGGCAAAACAGTTGCAGTGTGATTAAAAAAAAGCCATGTAGAAACTAGGGGTAAGCTATTTTGTGATCTTCTTGCCAGATATTACGATATGAATTGGGGTGATTATTTTTAGTTACATAATTAACTTTCTATAATCATGTTAAATACAGTAATACATTACATAAAAAAATCCACTGAAAAGAGGTTGTATGTATAGTACCAAATCATAACAAGAGTTATCTCAAGATACTTCATACATTGAGTAGGGCGCATAAGGCATAGCAGGGCGTTGAGCAAGACCACGGCAGCTGCAACCATGATTTAGGGGCCACCCCAATCCAAGGAAAACTGTGAGCCGAGAAAACATAAGGACTCCAGGGAATAAGCTCCCCGAAGATAAGTTAGTAACAAGCATTTTTGAAACATGAATGCACACAGATGGAAAGAGAGAGGAGATCAGTGTCAAAGAAAGTCTAAAACTAGGCAGCATAACTATGAGCTGGTCCAAGGCAAAACTGAGCCAGCCGTATATGGGTTGGTAGATGAATTGGACGACTATGAAGAGAAGCAGAGAAGAGGATGGGTGCCATGTCTGTAGCGATACACCCTCCTAGGTGAACGTCGCAACTCCTCACTCCCTAACTATGAGCTTTATGAAAGAAGAGAGCTTTAAGTTTACTCTTAAAAGTGGAAATGTCTGTAAATAAGATGTGATATCTAACAATATTCCAGCATTTACTTTATGAAAAAAATGACTTTATGAAAAATATAATAATGAAAATAATTAGAACTTTTATTTTCATGAAACCCTCAAGAGTTTGTCATAGTTTTACTCTCACAGGAAATACACTTGGTTCTGCTTGTGGTAGTACGGTCACAGGAAGATGGCCAATGGAAATTTTAACTTATTTTTACCTGTGTGGACTACAAGTAAAGATATTTTTAATGTAGTTTGTAAATCATGTTTTGTGGACCGTTCATCATCAAAAATTGTATTATTTGTACAAATATTACAGCTCAGAACACTACAGAACATCTTACTTAGCATACATCCAAAGTTACATCTAAAGCCTCACCAGCATCTCAAATATCTCTAATATCAAATACACCTGTTCAAGGCCGTAAATCTGAGTTCAACATCGGGGGGATGGGGGGGAGGGTCCCCCATGTAACGAGGTCCCAGGACTCAGGATGGATTGAGAAAAGAAACAAAAACATTTTAAAAAATTGTTGAAAAAAAACTTGTCAAAAGAGATTAATAACTTGAGGAAGATAACTTGAAAAAAGAGACAAAAACATTGGGAAAAACCCGAATAAAAGGCGACAAAAACTCTGAAAGAAGCAACAAAAACTTAGAGATTTAAAAAAAAAAACAGACAGGCGACAAAAACATCGTAAAAAATTGTCCAAAAAAAGCCTTGAAAACCTTAGAAAAAAAGCAACAGAAGCGTTGAAAAAAAGCTGAAAAAATGTCGGAAAGAGCAACAAAAACATTGAAAACGCAACAAAAAGCAACTAAAAAAGCCCCCCACCCCCACCCTGTACATTACATTTGTATGCAGTCTGACACCCACGGACAGTGTGATAATTAAACTATCTGTGGATCTTCAACCCATCAAATGAGGAACTCATTTCCCCTTGAATTTTGAAAACAAACGGTGGCCTGTACTGTATGTCGGACAGCTCGTTGTGCCTTCACCCACACCATCTGCAGCTGTAAGCAGCTGCTAACACCAATTCTTTCTCTTTATCCCTCGCGCTGGGACTTTTTTCATCTTCTTTTATCCGTCAGCATTTTTAAACTCATTCTACCTTTTATCTGATCTCATTTGTTTCATTCTTAGCCTCCCTCCCTGTCTACATCACTGCAGCCTGGGATTCAGAGGGGAACTCGGTTTCTAATCCTGACTCTTGATTAAGGATTACAGCCAAAGAGCTAGGAGCTTTCTCTGACAAAGTTATAGCTGAGCTGCTGTTGTTGCCCTGGGGCTGAACGGCCCACGCCTCCCCTCTGCTGCCTGCCTCCGCCCCGAGGATGCCCTGAGCATTATAGCTGTCAAACTCATTTGAATATGTTATCGAGCTGTCCTGCACATCATGCAAATGAGTCCCTCACATCTGTCCAACGCCTCCATCCATTTATCCATTCTTCCCTCTGTCCATCCTCTTCTTCTCCATTGAACATGTAAGTAAGTAAGTAAACGTGTATTTAAAAAATACAATTAAATACAATTAATAAAAAGTTAAGATAGATAAAGTTAAGAAGATAACAATTTTTGGTTCCCAGAACGTTCTGGGAACGTTCCCTGAAGGTTAGGTTTGGTTGGGTTTTGGTTGCATTAGAAGGTTTGTATAACGTTCTGGGAACATTAGTTTTTGGTTATATTGAACGTTCTTAGAACATTCCTCTAACGTTCCCCTGACATTTCAACCTTTAGAGAATGTGTCCCTAACGTTGCAACCTTTAGAGAACGTTCCCCTAATGTTGCAACCTTTAGAGAACGTTCTGCTAACATTGCAACCTTTAGAGAACGTCCCCTTAACTTTCCCCTAACGTTGCAACCTTTAGAGAACGTCCCCCTAATGTTCCCCTAACGTTGCGACCTTTAGAGAACGTCCCCCTAATGTTCCCCTAACGTTGCAACCTTTAGAGATCGTCCCCCTAATGTTCCCCTAACGTTGCGACCTTTAGAGAACGTCCCCCTAATGTTCCCCTAACGTTGCAACCTTTAGAGATCGTCCCCCTAATGTTTCCCTAACGTTGCAACCTTTAGAGAACGTCCCCCTAATGTTCCCCTAACGTTGCAACCTTTAGAGAACGTTCCCCTAATGTTTCCCTAACGTTGCAACCTTTAGAGAACGTTCCCCTAACAGAGTACAAAGGAAAACGTTGTTACATTCAGACAGCCGTGAAAAACCGTCATCTAACTAATCAAAAGGTCACGGCGGTTTCTGCTATGACGACCAGCCACGGCTTCACCGCGGTTGAGTCGAGCAGGTAACATTAATGGAAAACGCCATTGGCTGCCCGTTCTCTCAATCTACCCAGCCCTGGTCACATGACCAATTCATGTTTCCATGGTGGTGATTATCCAAAATTCTGATACCACAGAACCAGAACTGGAATTTTTTTTTAAGGGAAATTAATATTCAATATTCAATTATATTTCTAAGCAGATTTTTTATGCTGTATTCTGATAAAATGCCACCCCCCCCCAGCATATATACATATGTGTGTGTGTGTATATGTGTGTTCCCACCCGTGTAAAAATAAAACGTACGCCCTTGCCTGTACATATTTATAATATACAATGGTTTAATAACAGTAGACATATTTGCAAAAAGCAGGTGGGTAAACTATGACGTTGGTCTTAATCTATGAAAAAGTAAATAGATAATAAATATGTTCAATAGAAAAGAAAGATCTACATCTAACACTAGGCTTATATTTTATTCTGCGCTACGACACACAAGACAGCTTCTCTTCTCTCCATTCCATCAAAATACAACTAAAGAAAAAAAAAAAAAAAAACGACTGCCGGCTTTTTCAGCCAGTTAAACCGATAGTGCGATCTGTGAGAGTGTGTTCCTCTTTTTCACCAAGTCACACAGATGCGCACAGCACACAAACTTCCTTGTCCAAGGCCAGTGCGCTGCGCTCCGTCGCCCCGTCCGCATCTTCAGCCTAAACCCAAAGAGACAACAACAACAACAAAAATACAGTTAAGAAATGGAACCTACGGAAAAGAAATGAGGATTATTCTTTAGTCGGTCATCTGAATCTGTCGAAGAACACATTGACAACCGCAGAAACAACAGTCGAAGAGCGGTGAGTGTCTCCTCTATCTGTGTTTGCTTGTATGGAAAGGGAGTAGCCAAACTGTCCGAAAGATGACTATAACGGGGAGGGGGGGTTGGTGGATGATCGACCATGAAGGCAATGTTGAACACATTTTTGGATAAAATAAGAAAGTTATGCTCTGGTGATTGACAAATGAAGACTTATACTCAGTTTTAAAAAGAGGAACTTCAGTTTGAGTTGAGCACCACCGCCTACACAAGTCACTCTGTACACATAAAACATGTAGAGGAATGTGAAAGTGATGTTAACAAATTGATAAACAGTTTATTACACGTTCTTATATCCATTTTGTGTGTGTGTGTGTGTGTGTGTGTGTGTGTGTGTGTGTGTGTGTGTGTGTGAGAGAGAGAGAGAGAGAGAGAGATAAAGAGAGTTATTTTTAAGACTGTCCATCTAGACTGAACCAGAAACCAGTTTCTATTCAGTTTTTTTGGTACTTCCAGTATCTGTACATTAACTTTCATTTTAGATGTTCAATGGTCTAAAACATTATAAGCAGCACCCAAAACTAATACAACAGATATACTGTAAATGTAGTGTATGGAGGCTATTAGTACTGCATTGATCGCTTGATGCTACTGTATATTGGTGCCTTCTGCCTGTAAACGGATGGATAACACTGACATATGTACAGAAATGTTAAATAATGTGCATTATCCTTGTGAAAGAAAAGAAATCCCTTTAATATTATTGCTGTAATCCCAGGTGAATTTTACAAGGACACTTTTTGTACATAAAAGATATCGCAGAAATGCCAGTATTACATCATATTAGTGGCCATTGTTAAATTCCCCATCCAGCATCTACTGTACCTTACCTGCAGCAGCAACATCACTCGGCTTTCCCCCCAAATATTGTCACAATATTCATGGTTGGTTGCTTGAGTGTGTCTTGCGTTGGTGGAGAAGCAGAATTAACATTTTTAGAGACACAACCTACTTCCTTTGTGAAACGTCATACTCTATACGAATAATAATAGTGTGCGGTCCATTATGTACAATAAGTAATGTATCTTAACTAGGGCTGAAACTAATGATCTTTTTTTTTTAAATTATGGATTCATCTGTTGATTAGTTTCTCAATTAATTGTTTGGTTTACAAAATGTTAGAAAATAGTGAAAACTGACCGTTTTGGAGGAGCCAAGTTGACATTTTTAAATGTCTAGTTTTTAATCCAATAAAGAGTCCAACGCTCAAAGATATTACATTTACAATGGTATTAAAAAAAAAAAATAGCAAATCCTCACACTTTGAGAAGCTTTTGTCATTTTTGCTTGATAATTGATGACAAATCAATAATCAAAACAGTTGCAGATGAATGTACGTACGCACAGAACTGAAGTAACGTGGTTTAAATTCAGAAATGAGGACAAAAAATTGCTCCAATGGGTTGTATTAGAGGGTTGAATCAAACAACATATGCTGTCTTATAGTTTGGATGACTTGTTGTATACATACGATACCACGCTAAACTACATATGCTGTAGTATGCTAAATATACTCTGATCTTGCAGATGATAAATGCAATAGCTATAGTTATATAATTAAAAAGTGAACAAAAATCATTTTAAAAGTGTATAGATTACACAGATAACATATCAGTCTTAGCTTTTATCGGTGTTGTAGTCACAACCACCTAAACCAAAACTAAGTCATCACCCAGATCTGGTCTCGTGTAGCAAGAGACCAAGTCAAGACCAAGACTTAGATAAGGGTAAACCAATCAAAGGGAAACTACAATTTCTTTCAACCTTTTTCAAGCTAACTAAATGATGTGAACAACAATCTTTGACATTAGTCCAGTATTATGCGAGATCACTGCAAAGGTGTTAGGGAAACAAGCTACAATAAGTAGTAAGTTATGGTAACAGTAAGTTAATTGGGCAATTTTCCAGCCTATATTTACCTTCACAAAAGTGCTAGTTTTGCCACTGACAGGCTCAGATTAATATTATAATTATACTTAATACTCTATTAAGTGTCTGACAACACTATGGAAAGTATTTTAAAGGAGGTTGACCTTTCTGTTAAAGAGTAAAATCCTTAAAAACATCTGGGAATTGCTTTTGCTAAACCCACCAGGCCCCAGTTAAATAAACAGCAATTTTAGCATCGTAAAATACACTTTGGTCAAAGTTGACAGAAACAAAATAAAACTATGAAAAGCCTTTTTGGGTAATCTTTCCACTTTTATAACCATTACAACTCTAGATGTGGTTGAAATTAATACAAAGTGTACAGATTTACATGTGGAAATATGTTAACTCTATACACACTAAAAACATGGTTTTATTAAATGGAGTCTGGTGGGTTTAGCGCTATCGACCTCAGAGCTGTTTCTGGTTAAACACAAAGGTCTCAAAGAGGTTTTAAAGCAACACCAAATATTATTTTGGACCTTATAATGATGTTTCTAAAATTGTTTCGGTTCATCAACTCTTAACAGGGTCAACAGCACTGGCACATTCGCTTTGCGTCTCTCTATCGGCTATAACCACATTATGCAAGTTTGCCAGACCGGGTAGTGGATCTGCGTCTCGAATGACACAGGGGTAATGGACAATTCCGCTTCCAACCTGTAGGGGGACCGAAGAGGAAAAGTGCTTTGCCTTTTTTGCTTTATAAAAGTATATCTCTAGGGATTAGGGGTGGGGGGGGGAATCAATACATCATAGTATCACAATATTTTCAGTGGCAATACTGTATTGATATACAGATGCCAAGTATCGATCTTTTATTATTTATTTGTTGGTCAGTTTGTGTGCTTGACAATCCCATTTTGCAGCAATAAAACTGAAGTTGATATGTTTGATATGGACAAACAAATGTATCTTTTTAGATAAAACGATAAAAAGATGTTGACAAAGTTTCCTTTAGGGGACGTCATTTGAAATTGGGAAAAATTAGAAGTTGGAAAAAAAAGGTTATAAATTGCAATGATATCACAACCCCCAGTAGGAATCCTTTCCATAACGTTGTCAGACACTAATTATCAGTCTTTTAGTGGCAAAAATAGCACTCTTAGTGGACCAAACTGACGCTGAACATTTGCCCCATAGGGTAACATTGCAGCCCTGTATATGGCTGCCGGTTACAGCGTTCACGCTTAATACTGGACTAATTTCAAAGATTGTTTCTATGAGTCCTATGAGTCATTTACAAACTAGAAAATAGGGTCCAGGTTGAAAAAAACAGTAGTACGTACCCTTTAATCCTTGCATTGTCTTCATTTTTGGGACCCTGTCATACATATCCTTTGGGTCAAATTGACCCGTAACTTATTTGGGGTTTTAAAAACAATTCTCAAATAAAATTTTACTTCATAATCCATTGACAAATATTGTCTTTATCTCAATTTCAAACAATTGAGATAACATATATGTTTAAGGAATGCAATCAGTCTCTATTAGAACACAATTAAAAATGGAAGTGTGATTCGTTTTTTGTCATAAGGTTATAATTTACGTTAAAATCCACTATGTGATGTTGGAAACAACATAAGAGTCATATCCCGAACAGTTTTCTGAATTGAGTCAGGAATACATGTTTATCACAGAAATTAAGGTAAGTTCATTGATTTTCAGGTAGAAAAAATCTTTTTACTTCAATTTGACCCGAATACCATACAAGGGTTAAGATTCTTCTTCATTCACCTTTTTAATTAAAGTGTTTTATGAGAAATGCCTTGATGAAATTATTAAAAGGAAGTTGTTGCCTGGACCTGTCTTAAAAAAACAAACCCTTCTTCACCTGAGACTGAGACAAGGCAGGGTAAAGATGCAGTTGATTCCAAGACGAGACTGAGACCTTCAAAAGTGGTCTTAAGCCCGATCTCGGGTACTGCAAGCACTGGCTTTCATATGTCATCTATCAGCTAAACTGGATCAAACCTATTCAATTCAGTTTTATTTGTAGGGTCAAATCCCAACTGGAGTTATCACAGTACATTTTACAGATAGAGTAGGTCTAGACCACACTCTATAATTTACAATATTATTGTACAGTGCTTATTTTTAACATACGTGCACTTTTGAAAGAAGAAATAACACTTTCTTCCTCTTTCAAATTAAAAGTTGTCTCATGTTGGCTAATATTAGCAGACCTAAGTAGCTGACAGGTCTAGACCACACTCTATAATTTACAAAAAACACACAATTCCCCCCCAGTGCAAGCATTTGGGGCAACAGTGGTCTTTTAAAAAGTCATTGTGGTGTTTTCCCCTGTTTTCAGTGTGACTGACTACAACTGTTGTCCACTTTTAGACATATTTACCAGTGCAATTGATTAGTACAGTGCTTATTTTTAACATACGTGAACTTTTGAAAGAAGAAATAACACTTTCTTCCTCTTTCAAATGAAAAGTTGTCTCATGTTGGCTAATATTAGCAGACCTAAGTAGCTGACAGGTCTAAACCACACTCTATAATTTACAAAAAACACACAATTCCCCCCCAGTGCAAGCATTTGGTGCAACAGTGGACTTTTGACAGGGAGAAACCTCAGACACACCCTGACACAGGGCTGGGACACAGAGACACTGATACAGATGGAAATATGGAGAAATATGATTCACAATAATTGCATCAGTTATTGTGACATAAAATACTTTAGTCCAACAAGGACTGTCCATGTCTAATGCAATCATATACCAAAAAATATATATAAAAAAATATATATGAGACACCTGAGCATGCTTCAGATGAGAGAGACACCTTGCTGTCCAGAGCCATCGGTCTTCATAAGTCACATTAAAACGTTGCAAGTGACAAGCAGAATGTTGGGACTGCGAGATAATTTTCGTTCTTCCTTTCTTTCTTTCTTTTTGTTTTTGTTCCTTATAGCTGCCTAATGTCCTGTTGGTTGCATGCCAAGTTGCCAGGTGATGTTGTTATGGCCTGAGGCAGTCCCAAACACAGCCTGGCAGTCTTTAACAGCCCACAACATTTACATCTGTGTAAAAAAAAAAAAAAAAATCACTCCTCATAACAGAACACACATTGAATTATTCCCGTGTTTTGTCTGTTGAGAGAGTGTTGGCTCGTATGTGTTAAAGTAAAATATTTTGGTGGTAGGATAATAGCTGGAATATTTCAGAAATATTTGTGTAATCATGGCATTCAGTTGAAGTGCCAATAAAGAGCCGACCTGGCTGAGTAGCTGCGACAGCTACAGGGTGCAGATAAACATACTGTGCAAATTTTTTATTTTTATTTTTTTAAATCACACATGCAAGTGTGTAATGTTGAAAAGCATGTTTGCATGTTTGCATGTTTGCCCAAATCAATAAAGTATCAATGTGCACTTGTTCCTAAGAGCTGGTGCACAGCCTCATGTTTGCAGGGGAACATATTTGCATGTTATGATATCATTTGATAATCATGAACTGGGCCAATATACAAACACTAACCTTAGAGTTACAGTATGTTAGAAGGGACAGCAACGTTTTATATTATTTGTGCTGTAAGTTGTACTTTTCTGGGAGAAAAGTCTAACAGTTATTACCGTGATATCATTTCAATTCTGTTCTTCAATTGAAATTGAATGTCTACGTATTTCTTATAATCTGATTGGTTGCTATCTGAGCTTGTGATCAATGCATGAATTTGAGAACTTTCCACAACAGAGCGGGGCAAAAAACTCATCCCCCTGTTATACGTACCTCCTCAAAATGCAATATGATCAAATAAATTAGGCATATAGATGATGTTTGACTAATACTCCTACTCAAAAAGCTATATTACACAATTTCATTTCAGCCATTTATTTACTATTTTCATCTTTATATCACCCAAGACTTTGGTTGAACTCATTTCAGGCACTGAAACAATTCGTACAACACATCATAAGTTAAGATTTGTTTTTCTAAAAGGATTTGAGGACAAAAAGTCAACATCAGTGTTTCAGTTTTAGCTCCAGATGTTGTCTTTAATTTGGGCTTCACTACATGGAAAGCTGACTTTGTTCCTGTACCTTTTGATAAGAAACACATGGGGATCAGTTATAAGCAAATACCTATTAAAAAAAGGTGAATTTAAAAATATATGTAAATATATATATATATATATATATATATATATATATATATATATATATATATATATATATATATATATATATATATATATATCCTTAGACGTCAGAGGGTTAACTGTCACTTTGATCCGACATAGAGACCTGGGCTGAGATGTACTGTATGCTCTTTTAAAAAGTCATTGTGGTGTTTTCCCCTGTTTTCAGTGTGACTGACTACAACTGTTGTCCACTTTTAGACATATTTACCAGTGCTAATGATTATTACAGTGCTTATTTTTAACATACGTGTACTTTTGAAAGAAGAAATAACACTTTCTTCCTCTTTCAAATGAAAAGTTGTCTCATGTTGGCTAATATTAGCAGACCTAAGTAGCTGACATCGCTAAGGATGTTTGCTGACTCTATAGCTGTGTCCCTCATTCACTCACTCTCTATTCCCTATACAGTGTTTGTTAAAGAGTGAATTATATTGGGAACGACTAAATGAGATTTCGGGAACTACATGCCCTGTTTTTTTGCGTGTCGGAGGCGGCCAGCATCATGTAAACAAACCGAAACAAAAATATATTATACAATAATACGTTTCTGAAACACGCCGAGTACTCAGGAGAATAGTAAAAGGTTGTTTATGTCTCGCATGTAACATTTCCACTGTTAGGAAACCAAAGCCCGCTCCATGTTTTCCTTTTTTCAGTTTTCGCGGTTGCTTCTGCTTCTTCTTCTCCTCTGGGGAAAAAAAAAAACGACCATGTTGCATTGTGGTTAGTCTATTTTCATGACGTTCCCCTTCCGGGATTGCTCTCGTTCTGCCGGTGATTCCGCCGGATGTCACTCTTTTTGGTGACACTGTGGAGAAGGAGAAGGGTTATTATTATTATTTTTACTTTTTACTTTTTATATTGTTTACTTAAATGTTATGTTTGTCTGTGGACCGAATTGGGATAGAGGGAAACGTAATTTTGATCTCTTTGAATGTCTTGACATTTGAAGAAATTGACAATAAAGCAAACTTTGACTTTGAAAAAAAAAAAAAAAAGGTCTGGCAATGCGAGACTGTTGTGTATAAGGGAATAAAATGTTGGGTATGTATACTCAAACTAGCTGTGCATTGTGGGTATTTTATAGTGGACTACATAGTGAATGAAATTAACCGTCTGAGGTCTAAGGACATTTTTAGATAGTTTCTTGAATTCTCCTTTTGCATTTTTTTTGCATTTTCCATTTAACCTGATCCCGGTGTGTTTCATATCAAAATGTTCCAAACAAACTCATCTTTCTGTACAGTGACACACAAAATTGTTCCAGAGCAATGCTTAAGGAGATAATTTGCGATATTTCTCAAAGCTCTTGTGCACTCAGTTGTTTTGGTGATTTAACCCTTGTGTTGTCTTAATGTCAAAATTGAAAATCAACACTTTTGTTGATGCTTTTTGTCACTGTTTTTAACTTTTTCGTTTTTGTCCCTTTTTCAACACTTTTGCTGTTTTTTTTTTAAAGTGTTTGTCACTTTTTTGACGTTTTCAACACTACGTAACGCTAACTTATTAACTTTAGTTTCACAGTTATATTTGAATATTATGGTCAATAAACCTCATTTATAGGAAATTGTACCTAATGTTTGAGTTAGAAAAGCAGAAATTAGGAATTATTTAGACTAAAATTAAAGGAATGGATGTTGATGGATAATCACAGACTGGAATATGTCAACTTTCACTCAATACTATTTCAAAACCACTTCAATGGTTTTCAAATGCTATAAAATTAAATAAGACGCCCCAAAATGAATGAAAGTAGAGATTTGTACTTGCCAAAGAGCGTTGTGTGGAATCAATCATGTTATTTTGGGTAATTACAATTGGGTAAAAATAACATTGATATAGGAAAACGGGTCAATTTGACCCGAGGACAACATGAGGGTGAAATGAGTTTACAAAAGTCTTGGGTTCACAAAAGCATAATATATGACTAAAATAGTAAATAAATGTCTAATATGAAATTTTGTAATATCTCTTTTTGAGTAGGAGTGTTGTCAAACATCGTTTGGACTCACCGGTGGGTCTTTTTGTCCTCAGGGCGTTAACCACAGAGGATTCTAACACCACTACAAAATGTCAAACACACTTTAAAGTGCACTATTACTGTGATAGGGAGCATTTTTGAACACAGCTCATCACTCTTTCTCTACTTGCTCTTGTTGTATTATATTCTGACAGATAAACACAATGGTGTCTTTATAAGAGAATCTTGGGAAATGGAGGCAAATCCAATGTCACAATGTCTTGTAATGGGACATAAGCTTATTCACTTTCTTCCCCAGTGTCAGATGGTGTTGTTTGCCACCAACGTCGCCTTCCAGGCAGCTATCCCTAACCTTAACCCTAAACATATCCATTGCAGCGTTGCCTGGAAGGAGACGTTGGGGCCAAAAAACACCAAACATCGTTAGGTTGCCATGCAACAATCCGACTCCAGCAAAGTTACTGCTGCTGGCTGAGATAATCCGGCACATAATCCCCCAGAAAACTGTATTTTTTATTTTTTTTACAGATTAAACAAACAAGATATGTAAGTCGTAGAGGAGGAGGAGTTGGTGAGTGGATTTAGTTAAATTTGCACCCAGCCCCTGTTACCAGCCTTTATGCTAAGCTAAAGTAACAGGCTGTAGCATATGTGTAGCGTACAGGCATGACATTGGTTTAAATTTAACCCCACTGCAAGAACATGAATGAGAGTCTTTTCCAAAATTAAAATTTCTTTTTAGTGTCATATTTCCAAATCTGACTTCTGTGGCCATCTCATGTTGTTGTGGGAAAAGTGAAAGTGACTAAAACAAAATACACATTCCTGCTCACAACTGCATTCCTAATGACCTCCCGAGAGAGAGAGAGAGAGAGAGAGAGAGAGAGAGAGAGAGAGAGAGAGAGACTTTTAACACATGTTGGATAGTTTGGATAGTGTTACTAGAATTCTGAATTTTTTTGTGTTTTTTTTTTTACTAAGGAACAACTGTGTTGTTGCTAATGTAGACTTGGGATTTCCACCTTTAGACATCATCTTTCTTTCGACTTTCTCGTCAAACTAGAACAGACCTGATTCCACAGACTGAAGGTACGGAGCAAAACAAAACATTGTGTTGAAAGTAACTGCTTTTATAACCTCATTTAGTAATTATGTAGGTTTTGCTGACGTAAAAGATCTATTTTTAGGGACCCATGTGGTCTGGACAGTAAATAAGTCACAGTGAGGAGGAGGAGGGGACAGGGTAATACAATTATGTTGTTCTATCCTATCTAATATTTCCTACATTTTGAAGCATATTTTCTGTATTCTAATAAAATGTCCGCCAAGAAATAAATCTGTAAAATAACAGAAGTCATTCTGGCAGCTCATTACCTGGACTTTGCCTCGTAATTGGGGTTCAAACCACACACACAAAAGGGTGTTTCACCATGCTTGCTCTTGGGGGAATTAACTAGAATTGTAGGGACTTTATCAATTATAGAGTGTGGTCTAGACTTAATCTATCTGTAAAGTGTCTAGAGATAACTGTTGTTATGATTTGATACTATAAATAAAATTGAATTGAATTTCAGTTTTTAAAAAACGTGTTGCTAAGTTTTGTTGGGGTTGAACGTGGCCTTGGTCTTGGTCTTGGTCTTGACTCAGTCTCAACCCCTCAAAGTCTTGGTCTTTAGGCGGTTGTGACTACAACACAAACCTAGTTTAGTATTTCTAAACTGTAATTTCTTGTTACTTTTGTGCCAACGTATACACTGATACCAATATATGTGCAATGCCTTAAATCAACCTGGGTGATTTATCAGTCCGATCCTCTGATCATAGAATTAAATTATAATACGTAACTATTAATAAACATGTAATGGTTTTTGATTCTAACTGGTAAGGAAACATTGTTTATGTGTCTTGCCATTTATGGAGCTATTTGAGTTGAGTTGCTTTTTCATGTGCATATATTTTATGTTATCTTTGAAAAAGTCACTTTGAGTAGAAAGCTAAATACAACCCATCCCATTCATTATTAATTTCAATTGTTTTCATTTTAAACAAATTGTATATCAGAATACAATACACATTTTCTATAGGCTCAATGAAAAAATAAAAATTCATTCAGAATTTTGGATGGTCACTATGGAAACATGAATTGGTCATGTGACAAGGGCTGGGAAGATAGGAAGAACAGCCAAGTGACAGATCCAATGGAAACCACAATTGTCAGATTGACAGTACTCTAGCCCATTGGATAGCAGGGGGGAGGAGGGGGAGGCATCATGTGGGGCCAATCATATTTCAGCTGGGGGCCCATGTCCCCCTTCTAGCCCCACCCCGGTTAGTATTCAAGCAACGTGGGCATTTCCTTTTACATAAATTGTCGCTGCTTTACTCGCAGACTTGAGATGAATCGATGACAGCTGCGTTTTTACAGAGCCAAACTAGGGAAATGTGTTACCACCAGACTACTGCTGACCTCCATTTTGTATCAGCAAAAAAAATTAAAAATGAAGCCCCGACTGTTCAATCCTTAGACTGAGCCTCCTCCTGTGATTAGACATCTAAAGAGGAACCAGGTTTGAAACACAGCGTGAAAAAAAGGAAGCAACTACGTTAACATCACTAATTCTGACCTCAAGTAGAACGGAACTTCCTGTGTCTGAATATTCAAATGAAACATTTTCCATTGCATACCCCAGTAGAGTTGAGAGTGGCATCAGGGCAGTATGGTGTTGATTATGTAAGACTGTAGATATGTGTTGAAGAACAGATCAAGAGAGTGCTTGCAGAAATATTTCATTTTGACAGTGTTGGTGTTTCTGGTTTCTTGGGGATATCAGGGTCTTTTTTTTGCGTCACAAAATGCGTGACATGCGACTTCTACACTCATAGGAGACTGGTGGGATGTAACCAAGTACATTTAATGTACAGTACTTTTGACAAATTTGAGGTACTTTTACTTGAGTCTTTTCATTCCTCATTCTACTTCTACTCCAGTATATGTGGCTATATAAATTAAGTCTTTTGCACACAAAACACATGTAGTTTATAAAACATGAAGTGTTATTACAAATTAAACTACCCAGCAATATAAAGGACTACAAGTCCAACTGGCATATTTAGACAATTAAACACAGAAGTATTCAGATCCTTTACTTGAGTAAAAGTACTAACACCACGCTGTAAAATATATTGCATTTTCAAATTAAAGTACCTGTATTGAAAATATTACTTAAATTAAAAGTATGTATCTGGAAAATGTACTTAAAGTATTAAAAGTTCTTTGTCCCATTTTAGAAACAGGAAACAATCCAAACAGTTCTGAGTTTAATCAGCTTATCATGTCAGCTGGACTTGGGTAGTTTCATTTATAATATAACATCAAATTTTATAAACTACATGTGTTCTGTGTGCAAACATCTTAATGTCAGATTAATGTGGTGGAGTACAAAGTACAATATTCCTCTTTGAAATGTAGCGGAGTAGAAGTAGAAAATGGCATGAAAAGAAGAAACTCCTAAAGTACAGTACTTGAGTAAATGTACTTAGTTACATTACACTACTGGATTCCTATGCACTGGGGACTTTTACTTATAGTATTTTAGGTAACATTTTCAATGCAGGACTTTCACTTGTAACAGAGTATTTTTACAGTGTGGTATTAGTATGTTTACCCAAGTGAAAGATTAGAATACTTCCTCCACCACCACTGTTTAATGCTCATGTTACACATTTGTTCCTCAGAGCGATAATCTTCCTCCCTGAGCTGAAGAGAGCTGGGGTTACACAGAATAACTCTCTCATCTGTCCTCTCCATCTGTGAGTGTGAGCCAACATGTGCTATAGAAAACACAGCTTCTGTCTCCCATCACACACTCCCTCTTTGTTCTCACTCCTGTTAAGCCTTGTTCCGGATAACTGCATTCCCATTTACATTCACACAATCAAATACGGTGTGGTATGTAGAGAAAACAAAATCCCTAGATGTTACAGTTGAATAAGGGGAATAAATAAATATTTTTATCTGTATTTTGCAGTGTTAATTCTTGGAAGATCTCAATTGATATACACATATGAATTAAAACAGTATTGCAGGAGGCCAACATATGTAAGAAGTATTAAATCAGAATAAACTGCAATAATGTGGCTTGCAGGGGCATACAGCCTCCTTAAAATCATACAGTCATGGTCATCTAGTGAGCTGACTGACTGTGGGTTGTGGGTGGATGTAGCTAGTAGGTGGAGCAGGTGAAATCACACAAGGTGAGTCTGAGATGGCGTTGTTAAGTTATATTTATTGTAAGGCCGTGAGAGACACAAAGATCACATTATAAGAAAAAAACACTGTTTCCTAATGACCTAAAAAGAAGTTATTCCTGAGGGCATCTTATAGGCCTGAAGCCCGCCCTTCAAATTGGAACATACCAACTTTACCAAGCAGGGGTGGCTCAGGTGACTAGTCAGTGTAGAAGCTTCATACAGCCAACATGAAAATATCTATAATACTAGATTAACAACAAAATATGAGGAATGGTTAGGATAACAGGAGATTGACTATTGTGATGATTAACAGAACATATTAACTTGATAAATAAACATATATACAGGCAATAAATAGCAGTCATATTTTCCATTGTTGTTTAATTTTTTTTGTCTCCACTGAGATACTGTAGGGGCGCCAGGCTGCATCCAATTAATAGTAATCATTTTTCTTGTGGTCATTAACAAAATATATAACATGTAACTTTGACCTTTAGAAAGCAAGTCTTCAGGTATTTTCCCAGTAAGAAAAACAAAGGGTCCGAGGGGAAATCCATCTTGAAGATTTTGTCCACTTCCTCTTTAATGAATTTCTGGTATGTCTGAATCACTGGGCAGTCCCAGAATATGTGGGTATGGTCTCCCGCCATACCACAGTCTCTCCAGCAAGTGTTGGGGGCGTTGTTTTTAAGCATTGATACCTTAAGAGGGGTCCTAAAGAATCTCATCTTCATCTTCCAATTATATTCTTTCCACATTGGACTTTCAATCCCTTTATGACTCTTCCCATGTATCTTCACCTATAACTGTATTGAGTTCCTGTTCCCATTCACTTTTAATATGGAAGGTATTGTCTGATGTATCTTTCATAAGACTCTTATAGATATGTGATACTTGATGCTTTGTTGATACCACTTGTTGAGAAATATGTATAAAATACCATTCAGCACCAATTGGATCTTTTTTAAGACTAGGTGTGGTTTGTGATGTATTGTCGTATTTGTAGATATCTATACAAGTCATTTGAGGGCAAGTTAAACTTTTCTCAAAGTTGTGAGAATGATCGCAATGTGTTATGTTACAGCTGATTTATAATAACTAACCCCTTTTCCACCTATTGTCTGTACTCTAAGTCTGCATAGCGCCCGTTTAAAGGGACCAGTTTTTTAAACCACACCACAAACTTTTTCTAATCTTTTAACGGCTAAACTTTATGCCATCGCGGCAGGACAATCTCCTTTTTGTTGGTTAAACCCAACTGCAAAGGTTGCTGAATGGCCCGGCACCTCACGGTGCCCTGTAGCCCGGCTCACAGTCACCTTTTCTCGGCTAAACGTAACTATGAAGACTTACACTCAACTGCCGTGTGACGTGATGAGACGCGACCGTGAGACGGGCGCCGTAATGTCATACGATACCATACGATTCATGAGAATGCTTTGGTTGCGTAATAAAAGTAAGCCATTGATGCTCACTGTAGTTACAGTAAAACCATGAACTGAGCTGCACAGCCACAGGAAACCTGTTCAAATTCCAAAATAGACTTGCATTACAGAGCATCAGTGTTTAAAGATCCTGTTTCACTTTCACACAGCTTTCATGCTGGACATGAACAGCAGTGTCCTGTGTGAAACTCCTGTGTTTGTTTGACCCATCCATCCACCCCGACCTCGTTCCTACGCACAGTGGGGGTGCTTAGTGCCCTTTCAAATGGAGAGGCCTGGCTGGGGGCCACATGCAATTTGGGGGTACCAAAAATATTTGGTATAAACTTGTTTCAGTTTTGTTCTGATCTATTTAGAAGCTAATTGTTCTTGATAAATATAATGGATGGTCAGTATAAGGATGCTACATGAACCAATTATGTAATTAAGAAAATTATCTCCTTGTTTTTGTCTTTTTCTGCTTTTATTTATCCCACAAAGGAAATGCATTAAACACAGGCCTGAATTACACACATGCTACAGGACCTACAGTGGCTTGAATAACTTTACACACACATGCTAAAGCTGACTAAAAAGAGGAATAAAAAAACATCTTTTGGAAATTGATCTTGATGCCTTCATTCAAAAAATGTAGGAAAATCCAACCTTTTAAGGACACCAATTTTCTTTGTGAATGAATAATGTATCGTAAATAAATAAAGGTTCTTCCTTAACATACAGGGGGCTTAAGTATACACCCCCTATGTTAAATTCCCATAGAGGCAGGCACATTATTTCACAGTTATTTCATGGATCAGGATACTATGCATCCTGATAAAGTTCCCTTGGCCTTTGGAATTTAAATGCCCCCCCCACACACACACACACACACACACACACACACACACACACACACACACATCATCACATACCCTTCACCATACAAAGAGATATTACTTTAACACAGGTCATCTTATTCAAGACACTGTATACATGCTATACACACTAATGTAAAGATGTCAGAGTGAGGGGGCTGCTGCTTGGAGGAGTGCCCCAAGCGGTTGGGGGTTTTGGTGCCTTGCTCATGGGCACCTTGGTAGTGCCTGAGGTGAACTGGCTACCAATCCACCCTTCGTATTTTGGTCCGCGACCAGGACTGAGCTACTTCCACCCCCATGGAATAGTAACTTGATCGATTAATGGATCAGCAGTTTTTTTATTTTGACGAGGTTTTCAGGGGTTTAAAGGGGTTTATAGTTGTTTATTTTAAAAACAATAGATTAAAAACACTTTGATAAGGGTATGGACAATTCAAAAAGGGTATAGGGCCAAAACAGCATTTTGCTTTTTACTACTCCTTTTCAGACAAGAGTACAGTATTTATTTAAGTGTATTCATTTATTTAGCTTATTTTTTTCTTTTTCTTAAAGTGAAATACTCTGTGTCTTTTATTTAAAGTATTTTTAAGCAAGTAATACTTATAAGTAAGTATTTAAGTATTTTTATGTATGTTCGAACACAACATAACAAGTGCTACATAATATGTGGTGGTGATGGCGCTGTAGATATGACACATGCCTTTGGTGTGGGAGATCTGGGTTCAATTCCCACTGAGATAACCAGTGTGTCCCTGAGCAAGACTCTTAACCCATAGTTGCTCCATAGGCATGCAGCGCCTGATATATAGCAATTGGTAGTTGGTTTGGATAACAGCGTGTAATGTTACATACCACCAACCCTGTATGCTGTAGGTTTGGTTCTGAAAAAGACTAAAGATACACATATACACAGTGTTCATGCTGTCTTAACCTACATTTCAGTTATCACTGCACATGAATAATATCCTCTCTTTGGGGATAAGGGTGGAGTTAAAAATGTACGAAAAAGTTAGCCACAGTTAGTGGGCCAGAGGGGGGTCAAGGCTTAATATTAAGGAGTCACAGATCAAAACTGATATGTGATGTGTTTTGCAATAACCCCAGAATGAAGTATTGCCAACAGCAAATGCCACACGCTGCAGTAATACTAATCATTAACATCTACAGTAAGAAGGGGACTTTTATATTCACATTTTTATTTGTCACTTAATATTGACCAGCATACTTCCTCTTGTAGTATTCAAAAGAGCCTTGATGTCCAGGGTGTGTGCTAGAAAAACAGTCTTTGTGTGACTTAAGCTTGAAAATTAAAATGATTCATAAATCTTTAATCCATTTCATAATAGCTATTTATTTGAAATTAAAACCCCTATTCTGATGCTGCATACTCAGTATGTGGTCAGTACCAAATGGGTGTGGCCACCAATATTTACCACTGTACTCTGAATAATGCAGAATACATATCACTTCAGTCTTGAGTGGGGGGGGACTAGGCCTATAGGGCTCCACAATCAAGCGGGATTTTATGGAAATCGCAATATTTGTCAAAAACAAAATGTGTGTCAAATACTAAATTAAGTATTGTGGTGCTGCAGAGATGTCCCACTCAACAAATCATATTCTACAGACTAAAAAAGGAATATTTTCTTTGGTACAGGTCCTTGCAAAAATCCCACTATAATCTTTGCAAACTTTTGAATGAAAATGAGAATAATGATACAAAAATGATCATTGCCTCTAATATCATGAATCATATCGCAATCGCAATGTCGGTCAAAATAACGACAGTTGGCTTTTTTCCTCATATCGTGCAGCTGACTATTACATGTAACATCTCAATTGAGTTTTTCTGCTGGTGTCCACAGCTTTAATGTCGTGCTGTTTCTTCTCTGTTGTCCTCCAGCAGAAGGCACCATGGGCTGCGTGGGCTCAAAGAAAGAGCAGGAGCATCTCAGCAAAGGGATGGGTAACGACGACCTGCAGAACCGTGCGCAGACAGCTCACTATGTCAAAGACCCCACCGCAGGAAACTCCATGAGCAAAGCTGTAAGCAGTATTGTTGTGAGAACAACAAGTAACACGTTGCTGTTCATCACATGGCAAGTCCATATCGACAACATTTCATTTCCGGGGTTGTTCAAGTGCCGTGGGAAATTCTGCCCTCGTTCGGCCAGATGTCCGTCACCCCCCGCTTTCTTTGTGTTGGCATTATTCTAACTTCTTGTGGATTCATTAGGACTATGGTTAACTGCTCCTCAGATCTCTGCAGGGTAAATCCAGACAGCTAGCTAGACTATCTGTCCAATCTGAGTTTTCTGTTGCACGACTAAAACATGTTCCACCAAAACAAGTTCCTTCCCGAGGCTATTCCGGCGCTTAGCGCTGCCCAACATGATTGTGATTGGTTTAAAGAAATGCCAATAAACCAGAGCACGTTTTCCTCCCATCTTAAAATGTTGTGTGGACTAGCCGGACCCTCCTCCGCAGCGCTGTGCAAGACTACACGGCAAGCAAAAACGCAGCATTTATAACATGTCGTCGCTGTCGCTGTTAATTGCTTTTTATTATCATTGTCTGTGGGTTTTATCTATGTTTAAGCAGCAACGAGGCGATTTTAATCTGACTTTGTCGAAGGCAAATAAATGAGCTTTTTTTTCCTGACATAACTTTTGGACATACAAGGTTTCTTTGCCTGACGTCAACCATGTATGTAACGCGTCACATACAGAAATAATCATTTACAGTTAACTTTCTCAAAAATGTCCTATTGTAATACAACTTCTACAACTTACAATGGCCGATGGTGGAAGTATTCAGATCCTTTAAGGTTGGCCCTTGTACTATAGCTACTCTTAATAACATTATTTTTTAATTTTTTTTTATTTGTATAGCACCTTTGCTTTGACAGTGGAAATAAAGGACATAGAAATGAATACACATATATAAAAACATCAAATCAACACACATACCCATAAATATACAACATTGTAATAGTGAAAAAGGAAAGGTGGGTCAGCTATAAAAGCCCAGAATGACAAAATAGCATCAAATGGAAATATTGTACTTAGATACAGTACTTGAGTAAATATACTTAGTTACCTCCTACAACTGAATATGAATATAGATCTTTACTAGCCACATATTATATCTGACCATATAGTGTTTTTGAACTTTTTTGCCAATAAAGATGGAAGCACACACACACTTGCAGCAGTGCCCTGGCTTTAAATAGAGAATGGGGAAGGTCAATGGTGTCAATTGCAGAAGCAGTGAAAGTATGATAGGGAACAATATAGAAGGGTCATTGGTTACTAGTAGCAATAGGAGAGTTTTCAGAGAGAGAATAGATAGATGCACCAACGATGACTTTGAAAACGTTGAAACCGTGGCTTGTTTGCATACTGGCCAGACTTAACAGTGGCGCGGCATGAAAGTGTGGTTCTTCTGGCTACTGCTTCCTGTCAGATGACTGTAACAACTCTTTCACCCTCAGTGAAGAAAGAGGAAATGACAGAAGCAGAACCAGAGCACTCAGGCAGGAGACGTATAAACTTCAGTGTTCAGCAACAGATACGACCTCCCTCAACTCACACATAAGCCACTATATTGTATTATGTACAATATATCTCTCAGATGTCTAAATTTAAAGATAGTCTGTCTAGCTGTCTGGTACTTAGACCGCTCAGCTCATTAAACCTTTGTGCTAATAAAAAAATAAAAAATAACTTAAGAAATGCACTACAAACCCCAAAACCTAAATGAAGATAACTGCCGACAAAATGCGGATTTTTCAAGTTGATAAGACAAAGTACTTCCTCCCTCCCTTCCTTGTGTTGGTTTTGTGTGCAGTGGTTTCATTCTAGATGAATTTGGGTCTCAACTTGAGTGATAAAAATGGAAATATGATCCAGCAGTCAAGTGTTTGAAGTGAAAAAGCTCTAAAACTCCACTGTAAGTTAACTGCTTAGCACCAACAACAACAACAGACAAGTAGAGCAGACATTGCCCACTAGCAAGTATAGTTCAACAGTTTGCTAACATGTTTGCTTTAAGCTTGATTTATATTTCTGTGTGAAATCCACGCCGTTGTTACGTACGTGGAGGTACGTGGAGACACAAACCTCCGCAGGACCCACTCCCCATACACACACACATACATGTGCCGGCTCAACGCACACATTAACGTACAAGTACAAACATCAGGCCACTTATGTAGGCTACGGTGGAAGCTCTGCGTGGAGACCCCATGAATCCATAAATCCATAAATCAAGCTTTAGTCTCTCATTGCCAGACCTTCCTTCACAGCTCTTCAGAAGAGGGTCTGGCCAGTTCACACAGCATTTCTGGATGGCAGAAAAACGTGATCTGGTTTATTGACACCAATCACAATCGTCATGGGCAGCGTTCAGCAAAATCGCCTCGGGAAGGAACTTGTTTTGGTGGAACATGTGTACGTTCAAAGGCTGTTTTACTCCAATTTGACAGATAGTCTAACTAGCTGTCTGGATTTACCCTGCAGACACCTGAGAAGCAGTTAACCATAGTCCTCATAAAACCACCAGAGTTTAAAATTCCAACACAAAGAAAGCGGAAGGTGACGGACATCCTACCAAAAGGAGTGAAATCTTCCATTGCAATGAAGGAACCCCGAAGTGAAACATCGTGGATATAGACTACATTTTCCTTAACAACTTGTTATAGTAATTGTGCTGCACTGCCCCAACCCGAAACAAGAATTATTGCAGCTTTAAGAAGTTTTTTCTCTCACTTTGAATCAGCTAAAAATGTGGGAATTAATACATAATTAAGACAGAACTTGACCTCTTCTCTTAGCCTTAAACACAATATGTCTGTGTCTTTCTCTCTGCAGTGCAAAATGCCATCCAACTCTTCAGATGGTGAGTTTCAATCTGTTTACTGCTTCATCTCCACAGTATGTATTGCAATCCTTAAGCAGCTGTACGTGTTTCTGTATCTTGTATATTAAAATTCAATATTGTCGTATTGTCAACACTACCATAGAGTCTGCCATCGAGACAGTTACTTTAGCCCTCTGAGGACAAAACATGCACCGGCAAATCCAAGCAATGTTTCACACCACTCCTACTCAAATAGCGATATTACAAAATTTCATTTTAGACATTTATTTACTATTTTATAAATATATTATGCTTTTGTAAACCTAGGATTTTTTTGTAGACACAACTGAGTGTAGGTTTGTTTTCAAAAAGAGATTTGAGAAATATTTCTGCATTAGGGCCAAATTATCTCGTTTTTTATTGCTCTGGAACAATTTTGGGCATTACTATACAGAAAGATGAGTTTGTTTGGATAATTTTGATATGAAACAGATGGGGATCAGGTTATAAGCAAAAATCCATAAAAGGAGAATTCAAGAAGATATCTAAAAAAAAAATGCCCTTAGACCTCAGAGGGTTAAACAGCAAGATGTGAGAGAGTGGAAGGAGAGTGAGGTGTGTCGACACAGAGTGACTCACCACACAGGCCTCCAAGACAGACCGGCACTGCTATTATTATCAAGGAAGTCAGTTACTGTGCATAGTCAAAAGTACGGGGAACCCAAAGAAAAATGTGGTTCAGACTAAAATGCAGTGTGTCTACTACAACTACAAAAAACATTCACAGACGCTGAGTCATTGTGTACTCTCATGTACACACTGTCACATATCAGGGATGCTGGGTTAAAGCCTCATGAAAAACCTTCTTCAAAATGTCGACTTTTCACCAGCCAAGAAAACCAGGCTTGGTTTCAGCTCCATAGTAATTTTTAACCCTCCGGTTGTCCTCGGGTCACATTTGACCCCTTTAAAAAATGTCTATATTTGAAATATGGGTTTCCTTTTAACCAAATTACCACAAAAAAATGAATTATTCCATACAACGCTCTTTGCAAATGCACTAATTAACTATTAGGCAATATTCCTAAAATTTCCAAAATAATTCCTAATTTCTGCTTTTTTAACTCAAATGTTAGGTATAATTCTATATAAATGAGGGCTATTGACCAAGAATTCCAAAAAGTAGTGTAAAACTAGTGGTAGTAAGGTAATGTTAGTGAAAATTAAAAAAAATAAAAAGTTTGAAAAAGGGACAAAAATGTCAAAATGTTGTCCCTGTTTTGACCCGGAAGGACAACACAAGGGTTAAGTGTATACAGAGTTTGTTTTGTCTGTTTTTACAAGACGTTCTCTCAGGCCAAATCATAGTATGCAATTCTTCAGAAAGTTAATAACATTGCAAAAGGGAAGTTTTTTTTGTTTTTTTTTACTGCATATGAAGAGCACAATGTACCAACATGAAGTCTTCTGCTTTTCTTATTTTCCGGGAAATGCTGCTGTAGGAGAGAGTATTGCCATAGCCCTGTTTGACTATGAAGCCATTCACGATGGCGACCTTGGCTTCAAGAAGGGAGATAAACTCAAAATCTTAGAGGAGTAAGTATCAATGAAGAATATCATTTATTCTTGGTCGCTTCAGATGTAACAATACGTACATGTATATAAACAATAAGTTAATTGTGGGTCCAACATTTTTTTTGACAGTTTTTGGACTTGTACAACATGGTTTGTCATGTCTTTGTTGGCAAGAGATATCCACACTTGTGTGTCTTTGGCTACATTTAAGCTAATATGTTTTGGTTGCAAGAAATCGATAAATGATGAAGGAGGCCATCCATTCGGCAGGTTACTACATTTGTTAAGACGCTTGGGTCAGTTGTGATGACTAACCGCGACACAATTGTAGCAGCATTTAGGCTACAGCTACGTTACTATGCTTTGGTTTAAAAATGAATATCTTTTTCACACTACTCCGGAGTTTTAGAGCCCCTAAAACGGGGACTTTTGGACACGCAACTGCCTCCGTTTTGGTTTGAAAACTCTAAGGTTGCGTTGTAGTCTTGACGGGCACAAACAAAGACCTTTGGAAACAATGATGCATATTTTCTTTGTCTTTCTTTCTTTCTCTCTCTCGCTCTCTCTCTCTCTGCAGATCGGGGGAGTGGTGGAAAGCTATGTTAATCAGTACGGGTCGGGAAGGCTTCATCCCCAGTAATTATGTGGCCAAAGATACTCTGGAGGCAGAGGAGTAAGTGTACTCACATTGAAAACACATTTATGTATTATCAGTATCTCACTGATGAAAACTGTTGTTGTTTTTAGTATTTTAGATAGATAGATAGATAGATAGATAGATAGATAGATAGATAGATAGATAGATAGATAGATAGATAGATAGATAGATAGATAGATAGATAGATAGATAGATAGACCTTTATTGATTCCAAATTGGGAAATTTCAGTGCTACATCAGCAAAATATCAGACACATAGCACAAATACAGAATATAAAAGACATAATAAATAGGATAGAATACAAGAACAACTATTCAATAAAAATTATAAGAAATAAATGATTGATTTGAGAAATACAAAGGAAAGAATGTACAAACGTATTTACAAGTTGGGAATAAAAATGTACAACTACTTAAATAGTATTTAAAGATGTAAGTAAATCTATGTTTGTGCAAGTTACACTTAGTCCAGTATTGTGATGAAGGGTTAAAAAGATGTATTGCCTGTAGTAGGAATGACTAAGAGCGGTCAGTGCGACACTGAAGCTATAACATGACTATGAAATAATTAATAACTATGATAATATAGCATGCCTTTAATAGAAAGTCCTAGTATCATGTAATACATTTAGATGGCACTTTTTTTAGTTTCTCTCACAGTAGAAAAGAACAAGGAAACAAAGCACACAATATGAAGGGAGACTAAAAGCTTGCACAGGAAGAACTGTTGGGAGGTTTCTGTACTAACTGAACTGGTTCCTGTTTTTTGAGGTGGTTCTTTAAGGGCGTGAGCAGGAAAGATGCTGAGAGGCAGCTGCTGGCCCCTGGCAACAAATTGGGATCCTACATGATCCGAGACAGTGAGACTACCCAGGGTGAGGAAAAGACATTCAAACACTGCCCCTTTTTTCTTTAGTGGAGTGGTCTTATTAGTCATAATGACACATTATTGACAGAAAAAAAAAAAAATCTCACCTGAAAATTGTTACAATGTTATCTTGGGCAGTTACAGCAGAAGTTGTTTTTTAACACATGGGCAAAAATGAATTTCATTTTAATTTCTTGTACACATTTTAAGCCACTGAAAATACATTTGGTGTACGATACAAACGTTCTGTAACCTTTGTTGCAAAGAGTACTGGATGGGTTAGCATGACTCTAATGTTAAAAGATGGCCATTTAAGCTATTATTCATATTCTTATATTAACAATGGACGGGTTGAATGTGTGTAATGTGAATAGAGTCACTCGTAGTGACAAATCTTATTGGTGTTGTATTCAGACGCTGCTATTTTCAGCATAAAAGCTTCCTGATAAACCCCTCGAACTCAGAAATTTTGCAAGACACATAAGGCCAAATGAATGCTAATGGAGCTCGGTGTCTACTGGATTTTAAAAAGGCTATTGCTTGCTAACATGTTAACCATATCACGCTGAAACAGTGGTGAAATACCAATGTTTTGTTTCCGCTTGTTTCCGCTGACCCCATGTGGCCAACATGATTAAAATTATGTCTTTGATAACAAATACATTGAGAATTGTTCAACCCAATAGACAGGGCGAATAGTTTAATCTTTCTTTTGTCCTCGGGTCAAAGTTGACCCGTTTTTCAAAATGTTTCTATTTCAGAAATTTGGGTTCATTGAATTCATTGAATTTGGGTGTTTTATTCAATTTTATAGCAAAAAAAAAATTGACAAAATATTGTTGAAAAGAATTGACAAGAATGTCCAAAAAAAGTGACTAAATGTTGAAAAAAAACGTTTTAATTTTAAATTTTGACCCCCCCAAAAAAAATTGCATGGTCGACAGGACTCTAAAGCTGGAAACAAAACATAACTGTGATTATGTCCTCAGGGTTATATCAGTTTTTATGCTTGCAACTTCAAAAAAAATGTAACAGAGAGAAATAAGAGGGCATTTAGGAGGAATGAAACGTGCTATTGAGTTGCATTATGGGGAATGTAGGATCCAGTAATTTTGGAGCTTAACCCATAATAGAGATTAAAAGTCAGGATATCGTGGCCACTGTTGATTCTGATTTTGATTATTCTCTTTTTAATCTGTATTTTGCAAGTCCCCCAAATGTATGTCAGTGCAATTCTGAATCACTGGAGATCCTCCTTTAAATGTGCAGGCAGTCGCAGAAGCTACTCACAAGAATGCACATCTTTGGGGTATACTGACATACAAATATAGATTTTAAATATAATTTTAAATATATAATATAGATTTTAAATTATATTGGCATCTATTTTTTTTTTTAATCCCCTAAGGATGACATGGTAACTAGTGTTTCTTTCTGTTTTGCTACAGGCAGCTACTCCCTGTCTGTCAGGGACATTGATGCTCAGTCCGGTGACACTGTAAAACATTATAAGATCCGTACGCTGGACAACGGAGGGTTCTACATCTCTCCCCGCAACACCTTCAGCACCCTGCTGGAGCTGGTCAACCATTACAAGAGTGAGTCCACTGTACTGTCAGAATTCAATTGAGACTTGTATCCAGATAGTTTGTCACTAAATGATTTTAGTTCCTCACAGCCGAGTGTTTTAGTAGTCTTGTTGACTAATTGTTCATCAAAATGATGATTTAAGGAGCTAAGGGGGGGATCCTTAGTAATAATAAGGTTATTTTCTTCCAAATGTTTCTCTGTAATGGTGGAAAATAGTAACTTCAGATTAGTCTGTGTGCCACCGCTGAACGTAATGCTTGCAGTAATAGATAGATAGATAGATAGATAGATAGATAGATAGATAGATAGATAGATAGATAGATAGATAGATAGATAGATAGATAGATAGATAGATAGATAGATAGATAGATAGATAGATGCTTTATTCATCCCAAAGGAAATTTTTATATAATATATAATTTAATGCACAGCACACTCTACTGGCTGACTTTAATAACTCAGCCTATGTGAAAATGATCAGTTTAAAGTGATACATTGTATTGCTCTTCATTATTACTAGCATCAGCATTAAGGTGGTTTTATTTTTTGTCAAATTGTATACTTTACAACACAGTACTTATTTTTATTGTACAAAAACATTGTGTGAAATGGAGGGAAAAACTCTACACAATGACTCTTTACACTAGACATAAACTCATTACAAAATCCAATAATGAATCATGTTTTGTGTTCATTCCAGAGCAAGGAGATGGCCTCTGCCAAACACTGACCAACCCGTGCTTGAGCCTCAAACCTGAGAAGCCGTGGGAGAAAGACGCCTGGGAAATCCCGAGATCATCCCTCAAACTGGAAAGGAAGCTTGGCGCTGGCCAGTTTGGAGAAGTCTGGATGGGTAAGTATACTGTATATCTGAATCATTTGACAAGACAGTAATTGATTAAGATGGGAAGCTAAACATTCATTCTTTATGCTTTAAGCTACATACAATAAGCACACCAAAGTAGCAGTGAAGACCATGAAGCCTGGCAGCATGTCAGTGGAAGCCTTCATGGGCGAGGCCAACCTGATGAAAAGTCTACAGCATGACAAACTGGTGCGACTCAATGCCGTGGTCAGCAAGGAGGAGCCTATCTATATTATCACAGAGTTCATGGAAAAAGGTGTGTGTCGTGTGTGTGTAAATTTAAATAGTTTGTTCCAAGAAATGGATAAACAGTTCCCCAGTGTAGCTCCCTAGTATATACAGTGGACGTGAAATGTATATTGATGATGTGTACAACACTTTGAGCTATACATGAAGCATGTGTTAATGTTAATGTGTGTGTGTGTGTGTGTGTGTTCCTACAGGTAGTTTATTAGACTTCTTAAAGAGTGATGAGGGCAACCGTGTCCAGCTCCCCAAACTCATTGACTTCTCGGCCCAGGTGAGATTAATTCAGTCACAATTACCATCAGTCCTCCACCTACACATTACAGCTTGCAAAATTTCTCCTTAGCATCATGATTTGGGTGTGTTTCAGTTAAGCACAAGAATTACCTAAATCAAATTAAAGTAAAATGGTCAAGTAAGCTGACTGGGGAGTCCCAGCTGCAACCCACATCCCTGCATGCTAAACAACTACGGCGGATAGCTATGGCCTATATCTTAGGAGATAGCCTACACCCTCTGAATAGGGAATTCCAGTACTTCCCTTCTGGACGGAGGCTAAAAGTCTTTGGTTGTAGAACTGCAAGATTCAAAAACAGTTTTGTCCCAGCGGCAATCACTCTAACACACATTATCCAAACTGCAGAATTGGAATTACTTGCACAAAACGCTCAAGCACTTTTGGTCATGTACTGTTTTCTATTCTTTTTATCCATGTTTTACTGTCTCTATTACATGTTTTAATGCTTGGTGTGTTGCATGTTATGTGGTGGTATACAAGGATGTCCTGCTTCTTAGACTGTAGACCTAGTTTACCCACGGGTACCAATAAAGTAACCTGTACCTGATATACTGTGTGGCTTTTTGAGTTCAGTAATCTTTTGCTCTGTTTAGGGACTTTTGAAAGTGCATTATATTATTTAATATCTACTTATTTAAATTCAGATTTGTGTAATTCTGCCGTTGCATTAAAGTGTTTCAATTAGAAAATGCTGCTAGTGTGGACTTATGCTGTGTCAGGCTGTTTTGTACAATTCCAATAACGTAAAAAATATCAGGACCAAAACTATCAAACATCTCTATACACACTAGACGTTTTTATACAGTGTATGTACAATTTCAACTTCATCTTAGAGCTACTTTGCCTTTATATTTGTATTGAAATTGTTCTACTTTATATTTATGTATATATATTGTTATATTTAAATAGTTTTATATTTTCATTGTATTCCTTATATTCTTTTGGAAAACTGAACCCAACACACAAAAATACCAATGAACCTGCATGGCCCTGTGCCTGTGCAAATGTAAAGAAACATCTATTCTATTTTATTTAGTGACAGCTTCTAGTGGGACCTATGTTTTGAATCTCTGAAACGTTGTCTCTAGATTGCAGAGGGCATGGCCTACATTGAGCAGAGAAACTACATCCACAGAGACCTGAGAGCTGCCAACATCCTGGTCAATAAGGCTTTAGTGTGCAAAATTGCTGACTTTGGCCTCGCTCGCATCATTGAAGACAACGAGTACACAGCCAGAGAAGGTAAGACGCAACATTCACTGTCAAATGTTCGGCAGCTACGTCTCATCAGCACAAGTGACTGAGAATCTGGGGAACTGATGACATTTTTTGCAAACCCGGTTTCATCAGTTCAGGGGAAATTATTTTGTCGGATTACAACATACGTAGTCTCGCATTGCCAGACCTTCTTCCACAGCGCTGCGGAGGAGGGTCTGGCTAGTCCACACAGCATTCCGTGATTGGGAGAAAAACCTGCTCTGGTTTATTGGCATTTCTTTAAACCAATCACAATAATACTTGGGCGATGCTAAGCGCCGGACGGAGCCACGGTGCTGCTGCAAAATAGCCTCGGGAAGGAACTTGTTTTGGTGGATCATGTGTACGTTCAAAAGTTGTTTTAGTCATGCAATAGAAAACTCAGATTGGACAGATCTAGTCTAGCTAGCGGTCTGGATCTGACCTGCCGAGATCAGAGGAGCAGTTAACCAGAGTCCAACACAAAGAAGCGGAAGGTAAATTTCCGACGGCATTGTAGAATCCCAGAAGTGGAACGTTGTGGATATAGACTACAACATAAGTGGCAAAATAATAAGAGTAGAATAATAAGAATAGAGTGTGACTTGCTATATATACATGGCTAACTGAATGAGCAGAGGATGTGTATCTCCTCAGCAGTGTCATTAGGAGCCAGCAAATGTACAAAATCAATAACCGAGTCAATATTACTTCATTTCTTTTTCAATTTTCCTTCATAACCAGGAGCCAAATTCCCCATCAAATGGACAGCCCCTGAGGCCATCAACTACGGCTCTTTCACCATCAAATCTGACGTCTGGTCCTTTGGCATCTTGCTGACTGAGATTATCAGCTATGGGCGCACACCATACCCAGGTAAGGGGATCACTGATTTCAACAGTATTTACCAGAATGCCTCTACAGAGCAGAGACCTTGCACTTGCAGTTAGTACTCAAAGGTTTTGTCCTATTTCTTCAAATGAATTAAGTCCCATTAATTCTCTTGGCCTTGGTATAAAGTGGCCTTCCATAGGTGAAAGATAACGCCATGTTGAAAGAGGGTGACAGTTGTGAATTTGCATTTTATTAGAGATAGATGCAAAATGGAAAATCTTTACTAAGACTTACTTTGTTGAGAGTTAAGGGCCACTTGTAGTATCTTTTTTGTTACCTTAGTCCTTGAGAGAATATCATTTTGTTTGGCCCTTGATGCCAGGTGCAGCAGTAACAAGGCTACTGCTAAGCTAGCAGCTCTATGACGCTGTTCATAGGCATGCACAGTGAGCTAAATGCTAAGAGCATGTTGACATGCTCACAATGCTAATGCTAACACGCTGATGTTTAGCAGGTATGATGTTTACCATATTTACTATCTTGATTTAGCGTTTTGGCATGCTAACATTTGCTAGCAATAAACACAAAACGCGACTGAGGCTAACGGTATGTCGTCAGTTTTGCAGGTATTTTGGTCATAAACCAGTACTGTACACCAAGTATTGGACAAATTACAATGTTGACCTGACAATGATGCAAGAGAAAAAGTCAGAGGATCACCAAAGTTAGGACAATTCCTCCTAAGGGTAACATGAACCAAATTACATGGCAATTCATCCAATAGTTGCCTGGATATTTAACTCAAAACCACAAATGGCAATGTTATTGTAGCGCTAGAGAAAAATTGAGGCCATCACCAAAGTCAGAGGGCTTCGTCCTCTGGGGACCATGAATGTCCACACAAGGTTTATTGGCAGTCCATCCAGTAATCTTTCACTTTCAACCCTGAAGTTGCAAACTGCAGACAACAAGTAGTTAAGTGTGAGTACATTAGCTTTAAATAAGCAAAACTACAAAGAGCCATATGAAAGTGCAGCTTCAAGAAATATGTATACAGTGTATATATATTATTTGTATTTATTTATTTTTATTTGAGGTGTAGATGGAAGAAATGTGGTTTTAGCTTGCGGCAAAAGATGCATAGGCTTTCAGCCAATAGGGAGCTCATTCCACCATTTAGGAGCCAGGACAGCAAACAGTTGCGACTTTGTTGTTTGCGAAATCCCATGCCATGCTATGCCATGCCATGCCGCCCATGAGCTATTGCACTGTCTTTTAACTCACTCTTAGAACTACCGTGTCAGTTCCCCAACACATATGCTGTGTCAAAGAAACTGTGACACATTCAGTGTCATTTGTGTGTTAAAGGATACACAAATGACACTGAATGTGTCACTGTGTCATACTGTGCAGTATGACACAGTGACAATGGAATTAATTAGCCCACACATGTGTGTGTTAAGTCCATAAAAATATGTTGCTTTGAATAATTAATTTATAAAATTTTGCACAACTCTAGTTTATGTATTAGTTGTCTGTAAATTGATTGAAAGATGTTATATCATTAATTCCTACCAAATAAACAAAAATAGAAAATGTATAAAATAGATTGTTGACTATAAAAGAGAAGAAAACTCCAAGGCACTCTTCTTGTGAAAAAATTTACGTCTTTATTTAAATGGCTATTTCATGTAATAATAAAGGCATTTTCATTTTTTTTTTATGAGAATAATGCCTTGGACCTTTTTACTCTTTTGAAGTTGTGTGTTCCCTTTCCAAAGAGCACCTTCATGATTTATTTTGAACTTCTGAGCATTTCAGATTTTTCTTCTTAAGCTTGTAGACTGTGTTGACCAATCTTGTGCTCTTGTTTCCAGGGATGACTAACCCAGAAGTGATCCGTTCCCTGGAGAAGGGCTACCGAATGCAGCGCCTGGACAGCTGTCCCACCGAACTCTATGAAATCATGCTGGAGTGCTGGAAGAACAAGCCTGAGGACCGTCCCACCTTTGATTACCTGCAGAGTGTCCTGGAGGATTTCTACACAGCCACAGAGAGCCAGTATCAGCAGCAGCCATGAGACTTAGCATCCACAGATGGGTTTTCTCTTATAGTACTATTCCATTCATACTCAACATCAAATCAAGGTTATATGTGCAGAAATGCAATTCAGAGCCCAAACATACATGTACACAGACACACACACACATGCTCTCTCCATTTGTCTCCCTTTCTCTTTCTCATTCATACACCCTAAATGTATTGTAACAAGGGACTGTACAAAAATTATTGAGGAGGGTTGATACTTTATTGACTATATTCTTTAGGAAGCTATGCATCACTGTTCCTAAGTTATTTTTGTGTTTTTTTTGGGCCCTCTGTCCTTTGAATGAGAACATAAAAAATTTATATCACCACAGATGAGAGACGCAACATATAAAAACAATATAAAGAGTAATTGTTATAATTGCAATTAAATAAAATAAAATATGACACCTCAATCCTACCTCATACTTAGGTGAGGCACACAGCACAACATAGCGTATGACCACAGCGGCATCAAGTGGATATTCATCTTCACAAAACTAAATCATCTGGATGCACACCAGCAATAGTCTTGTAAATCACATTGACATATACAGTAGTGACCAGAGCATAATATGTGGAGATAGATACTGTATGTGTTAGTTTTGTCTGCAGCTACCAGTATATAGCATGTGGTTTACTATATTTTGAGAAAAATCTGCAAATCATTTTGCACAGAAAACATGTGACCTAAGATGCATATCATTGTTTAGGGGTAGTCACTAGTGATGGGTCATTTGCATTACTGGGCTTTGGAAGTAAGGTGTGGGTTGCAAAACTGGACCCATGCAAGACTCTTCTCTACATATACAAGTGAAAATAGCACAGGGTACTTCTAACAAATTTTCAATGGAAGGCTGAAAGGGAAACAGGCCCTCCACTGTGCTGTAAAAAACATTCAGACTTTTTTTTCGAATCACTATGAAAAGATAAATAGCCATCCCCCTGTTCTGCCCTCACCCCTTATATAATGTTTGTACAGTCCCTAATATTCAAACATTTTTAAAGTGTTTTACACAACATGCGGAGTATGCAAGAGGCCGTACAAAGATACATGGCCATATTCACCAACAAACAAGGCCACCTGGAAGCAGTCACATGGAAAAGACTGTATTGAGTTGCTATGCTCCAACACACAATGTGCATCCATCAAAGGAAGGCAATAGTAAAATATGTGCAGTGCTCAGCTCTGATAATACTGTGTTGATGTCAACAATTCAGCAGGCAAAGCTGTCATTGTCCCCTCCCCTCCTGTGACAGAAGAATGGGTATTGTTGACTTTACAAAGTGCAAGATATACTGTATGGCTGAAATATGATTACATCTCCTATTTATATTCCATAGATATATTTTTTTCCAGTAAGCTGTGGCTTGTTTTAGCAATACTTCTTCATTGTGCCTTTTTTTTAAAGTGGTTTCTTTTCTTTCAGTCTAACATTATAATATATTCCATAGGCTTTGTATATATCAACATGTGTACACAATACACAATACATATAATTATTTAGGATTAGGGTATTTAATGTGAAGCCATTTTAACTGATAATGCTTTTTCATCCTTTTGGTCCAATATTCTTTTGTTTTGCATTAGGAAAATAAAAAAGTAGTTCATACAGATTTTCACATCTTTTTCTGTGTTAAAAAATAATTTATTTGTGCAAATGGTACTGGATATTAGTGTACTGAATGCAATAATATTTCCAAACGTAAATGCCTTGTCTATCATTTATTTTAAGGACTCATTACTCTTTCTACGCTGTGTGGATAATGTGATTATTGTATTGTTGGAAACAGCAATCTGATTTGTGGACCAAAATCCAAAGAATTTCAAAGGGAATATTTTTAAGTATTTAAGATTTTGCCATTTTATGATTTAGTATCAATTTCGACAGAACTGTGAGCAACAATATCTGAGAGGTTTTCTATGGAATGCTTATATTATAGATTATGGTGACGTGAAAATATATAATGCAGGCCCAGCACTCTAGATGTATTCATGGGGTTATTAAATGTTTTTGTTTTCTTTATCACTATAAATCTCTTTGCATATTTTCTTAGATGCTTGGTCTAATGACATTCTGGTGAACATTTTCAAATAAAATGTTTAAAAAAATTATTATCTACTCAAATGGGCATTTTTTATCACTGTTGCTGCTGGTATATGATTTGATACTACTTATGATAGACATAATATGTAATGAGTATTGCTCAAGTTGACCCTGCCTTACTGGCTCAACAGCCACAGAGAGAGAGAGAGAGAGAGAGAGAGAGAGAGAGAGAGAGAGAGAGAGAGAGAGAGAGAAGAGGGAGCACCGTGAATCGGAGGAATAAAGCTTTTTATTTCCTGACTGTTCAACAGCAGTTATGTTCTAATGCACAAATAAGCACACACACACAACGTGCAGCATTGTTGTATTGTGTCGAATGCAGAGATTAGTCTAGACCTATATAGGCCTACATTGTTTTTGTAAAGTCCCACATTATTCAAAGAAAAATGGAAACGATACTGTAAGTTTTTTTTCTTAAACAAATCATTATTTATTCATATTAGTAGTAATTGTAGTCATTATTTCAATTAAGCTATGGTTAGCCTACTAGTTCTGGGTGTGTCAAATAAAAATTGTAGCCTGTAGGCTATAGCCTATTAATTAAGCTAATCAAAAAAACGGGGGAATGGGAAAAGTTAGCATTCACGGTTTTCTGCCTAATAGCCATTTTCTGACAGAAATAGAAATAGGTTCAGGCAACATACAGACTTGGTAAAGTTTAGGAAAAGATAATGTTTTGGATTGAAATCATAAAATAAAACCCTTTCTGGCAGAAAGCCCTGAATTCTGCGAGCTCGAAAAACCCACAGTACTTCCGCAACGTCACTAATGACACGTATTCAAAATGGCGGCCGCGGCTATGGTAAGTGGAAAAGCGAACTCTTTTCCTTCAAACTACACGTTGCTCATACTATCGTCCCAAACGAACTCAGACGCAATATTGTCATTGTGGCATAGTAGATTTCTACCTTGCTAGATGTCAACATGTTAACGTTAACTCAGCACAGATTTACTGGAGTTCGCTGCTGTTTGCGATTTTGCTAACTGCTTGCTTGAGTTAGCTAGCTAGCTAGCTAGCTATCATTAACGGTACCTAGCTTGACTGCCAGTGAGCTGTGGTTATACACTGATTTTTATAATTTCTCTAGGATATTTAACTGTGTTGACAAGAGTATAAATGGCCACGCACTCTGTTGTTAGACTGTCATTTGCTGTACAGCCGAGAGTAATCAGCTAACCGAACTTTGGATCAACGTTAGCTGTTAGCAGCTCTGCCACACAGCTCATTTTGAGGTTGTTGTCGGTGTAACGGTAGTTAATAATGCTAAAAGATGTCAAGACGACGACGGCAGCAGCAGCAAGACACGTATAACGTAAACTTAGAATGTCAATGTTATAAACTGTTGGGGTACTGATAACAGAAGCCACGCTTGCTAACTTCCTTCACTACCGTTCCGAACTCACAATGCATATGAAATTGATGTGCACCCATTTATTGTTTTCCGGTATTAGCTAAATAACACAATAAGGCTTTTTGATATTTATACTGCTTTTTGAACAATAGAAAATGCCTGTGATGTCAAAATAAAAACTGTCTCTTAAAGACAATAATTACGGTACCCCCTTCCTCTCTCAAGTAAGATTTCATTCGCACACACACTTGGCAGCAACTAATGTCACAGTACGTTACAGCCTTGGCTGGATTGGCTCTCTGTAGCTTTGCACATTAGGACACTCCAGATTCCTCCCCACCATTCGTCTTTGCAACTGTTTCAGCTCTGTCAAGTTGCATGAGTTATGCCACAAATTGGGGCGGTGGTTTGCATGGTAGCTTGCTGCCAATGGTGTTGTGAATGGGAAGTAAATTGTAAAGCGATTTGGATTAAAGTGGTATAAAGATGCAGTGCATTTACATTTTTGATTGGATTGAACTGTAGTTTAGGTGTGTGCCCAGTCATAACACACAAACACATACACATTGTTGTTGTGAAGCTATTTTTCTGTTGATATGGCTTTGTGTTTGGTATTGATGTCTTTGGGAAACAAGATGCCAATATGTCAAAGCCCTCATTGTGTTTCTTGGTAAACTTGGCGAGTCACTGAAATGTTAGTTTTGCTGTAATGTTAGAGGAAAGCCAGGCATCCTTAACTGTCAGACTTTGTAATGCATGTTGATGTGAATGTATGACACACAAACAGCACTTTTGCAGGTGAGGGGTTAACCTGGTATAGATACGCTTTGACACATTTGTTTGTACGTTAACATTATGCAAATGAATTGTAAGGACGTAGTTTTGGGTGTGTCGCAGTGAGGATTTAATTGATAGAGACTTGAGGCACACATTGCTATAAGTTATAAGCTCGGCATGGTCTGTCCCATTGGGCTGAAGTCCTCCCCCCCACCTGGGAATAATTTTTTTCCCCAAACAATTGCTATTTTTCTGCCAGATATTAAGAGTACGATTCGATTGCCGATTCCTTTCTAAAAATTTTAGCTAAAGTTACATTTTCATAATGTAAAAGAGATAGCAATTGCCAGCAGTAAGTGTTTTTCTTTGAATAAGCGTGGACCATTTATCACTTAAGTTAAAATTTATAATGATAAAAAACAAGTTCAAAAAAAAAATATCAGTACTTTGCTGTCAAGTTAAATGTCTGAAATGCCTCACTTAAATAGCAGCATCTACATGTTAAACCTTCCACGATCATGTTCAATAAATGATGATAATGTAATTAATCCCGGCCTTTATGATTGCCTAATTCATTCAAATTTCAATTTGAAAATGATTCAGCTTTTAGCCCAACTGCAGTTACAGTGGGACGGCTCGGTTGGAAACGTAGACGTAGTCATACTGTATTTTCAAATATCCAGTAAGCTTTAATCTGTTTTATAGCTTTTTTTAATTTCTCAATTTCACAATTCCGTTTATGATTCTGTTATCATAGAAACTATTGGGCTCTATAGTAATGCTGCTGTCTGTCTGTGACTGGCCCCTGTCGCGCCCTAGCCAAAAAAACACACACTTGCCACCAGGATAAGCAACTTTTCTATGTGGTGAAATATTTGGTTGTGTCTGTGTTGCAGGAGACGTGGTGGGCCTTGCTGCTGTTGTCCTCGTTACCTCTTGTCAGGCCCTTCTATGTTCCCGGGGTTGCTCCCCGGGACTTCCACGAAGGTGACACAGTAGATCTTAAGGTAAGAAGTAAATTAATTTAATCAATTAAACCATATTCATGTGAGTGCCCGCCTCTCTGCACTTAAAACATGGATATTGGGTTGCTTTCACACGTGTAGTTTTGGTCCGTTTGGTCGAGAGGAGGGATAAAATAGATCTTTTAGTTCAGCTCCGTTTTTAATTTTCCCACTGACTTATTTCCGAAAAGCCAAGAACTGTATGCGTTAAAATGTACAAACTAACAGGAAACTCGTTAGTTGGACAGGTGACTTGCATCATCAGCAGTGGATCAGCTTGACTGTCAGCTTTCACACTTGAAATGGACTTGAAATTACATACAAACACAGATCTTATTTCAAAGGACAAATCTGGCGCAAAATGGACCTAGGGGTTAATAACACGTGTACAGAGTTGACCGGTCTCTGGGATATGTTTTCATGCTAATCAAATGTGACCAGTTTTATCGCAAACCGCTATTAACAGTCACGACCAGTCAATCGCCGAATGCCGTGCATGAGCTACGTTACTGGTTACACGGCATTCGTTGCTCCACTGGTTGTGGAAAACTGATTTCAATTAGCATAAACACATATCTCAGAGAACGTTCGACACGCTACGCGTTTTATTAACCCCTTATGTTAATTTTGCCCCAGATTTGTCCTTTCAGCGACTCTAAATGCAACAAGGAGAAACATGCATTAAGCTGCAGGTTCCCAACCCGACTGCTTAGCTGGTATTAGGGTAATCTTTAGTGGGCTTTCATTTGGAATGTTGTCATGCTAACATTTCAGATGTGTTAGCCTAGTTTAGATGGTAGAGCCCTCAATAGACAGGCCAATAGAAAGTTACCTTGGGCTTCTGAGTATTATGTCCCTGCTGACTCAGGGAATTGCATCCACGTGGGGGGGACTTACACAAAAGACTTGCGTATTGCTGTAGTGACACATATATATTCTGTACGCCTATTTGGATTGTGCCTGGAATGTAACTAGTTTTTCCCGTTGCTGTATTACTTGTGAAACGGGAAATTATTTGGATGTGAATGATTAAACCCTATTTGTTTACACATTAAAAAGACAATTATAATAATAGATGTCTGGTCACAAAGACATTCACATATCAACACACATATTTCCAAGTAGTAAACACCATAATTAGGGCGTTACTAATGTTTGTTTTTTTAAGGTGTTTAACTGGCAGGAGGTTACCTTTTTTAGAAACATTGGTACTGGTTAGAAAGCCCACACCCAAAGTACAGTTTCCATCGTCAGACCAAGTTGTGAGTGTAGTTTTGCATATGTCTACATCTGTGACCCAGTCAGTAAGTCAGAACATTTGTTCTTCAGGCAGTGAAGCTGACCAGCTCCCGCACCCAGCTTCCTTATGAATACTACTCCCTGCCTTTCTGTAAGCCGGAGTCTGTTTTCTACAAGGGAGAGAACCTGGGTAAGTGGACTGCTGCTCACATGATGGCGTGTGGTCTGGAAGAGTTTCCTGACATTTCTCACTTCATTTGTTCAGGAAAAGCAATCTTAACATTTTGCTAAATAAAAACGTAAAACTAATTAAAACTTTTCATTGTGATATATATATATATATATATATATATATATATATACACACACACACAGTATATTGATATTTTTCTAATATTTTTTTGCAGGTGAGGTATTGCGTGGGGACCGTATTGTTAATACACTCTACAATGTCGAGATGAACAAGGATAAGAAATGTGAGATGGTATGCAACAAGAAAAAGCTCAGCATAGAAGAGAGCAAGCTGGTTGCTGAGCGGATCCAGGAGGAGTATTATGTTCACCTGTGAGCATTCCTTCCTCTCTGTTGTTACCAGGAAACCACCCTTCGACCCCCTAGAATGCTAATATTGACCCATTGTCCAGAGGAATATATAACAATACATATATTTTTTTGTTTAGTGACTCCAGACTCTATAAGTCTAAGGCTAAAGTGAAGCATAATGTAGTTGGAAGATCTAGTTTTTCTAGTTTTCTAGCTCTTACATTTTGTTTAAAATGTTAAATATGCCAACCAAAGCTGATTGAACACGTCCCTGTGCCTTTCAGTATTGCAGATAATCTGCCAGTTGCCACCAGGTTAGAGTTTTACTCCAACAGAGAGGCACCAGGGGAGGAGGAGCAGAAGAAGGATGTGGTGAAAGATATCCAGTTTGAACACGGTTACAGACTGGGCTTTGTCAACGACAACAAGGTAGATATTAACTCCTGTGTTCTCTTTCCATTGACCATTTGTTTTTCCGGGTATGAATTCAAAATTGAAACTATTTGTTTGTCTTTTCTCTATACTTTCGTCGCTTTCCTGATGTTTTTGTCACTTTTTCCATTTTTTTCCTGCGCTTTTTGACATTTTTGTTGTTTTTTCCCGACATTTTTAAAGCTTTTTCTGACATTTTTCCCACTTTTTAAGCGTTCTTTTATTATTTTTCCCAGTGCTATAAAATTGAATTAAACCAAATGTAATGAAAGTAGCGTACTGATTGTTTATTTTACTTGTTATGAGCATTGTAGGGAGCCATCCTCGTTATTGTTTTATTTTTGACAATTTAGCTGAAAGAAACCCACATTTCTGATATAAGAAACTTTTTGAAAATGGGCCAAATTTGACAACAGGAGGGTTAAGTAGTATCTGTACCTGTCCTGATGCATTTCCTGTATCAAATGAGCAGTCTCCTTGTATTGTTTTAAGGATACAAATTTTGTGTCTTTCCCTTCTCCCTCACAGTTTTATCTGCACAACCATCTGTCCTTCATCCTGTACTACCACAGAGAGAAGCTGGAGGAAGTGGAAGTTCACAATTACAGGGTGGTGCGATTTGAGGTCATACCCCAAAGTGTAAAAGTAGATGGTAGGTGTCAACGCTCTCATTTTGAATAGCTTGATGTTTCTGACCCATGGTGATTAAAACTTTTTAAATAAAAGGAAGAAACACAAGAGGTGCCTCCAACGTGGCCAGTAGGGTTGTGAATCTTCACTGGTCTCACGATTCAATTCGTTTACAATTATCCTGTCAACGATTGGAATTGTCTCAATTTCACGATGCATCCCCTCCTCAATATTATTATATATTGCTACGCATGGTTTTTATTGACAATTTCAAGCAATCAGACACAATGTTAAGTCCCCTTTTTATTGTATCTGCTCTTGAAAAAGTTTTATCACACACAGAAACATTGCACACTGAGTCCGATGTTTATCAATTAATCGGTTGCCAAAAACTTCGTAAAAACAATACTAATAAATGTCTCTCCTTATCCCTTCTTCATCCCTTGCTTCTCTCTGTTGACAATCTCCCCCCCTCTCTCTCCCTCTCCCTCTCCCTCTCCCTGTGTGTTCCAGCGTTTGCCCCCCCCGGCTACCTGAAAGTCACGCTGCCCTTGTTCTCTGTCTCTATCACTACACTGTTGCTCTCCTTATTCTATCTGTGTCTCATATTCCCTTCTTCCATTCTCTTCATCATCACCCTCCTCCTGTATATTAGCAGTCTGACCAGTTGACATCTAAGTTATGAAATGATACGTTGCACTCTGCCAGCATCCTTCTGTGCATTTCTTGATCGGCTCATACCGCTTCTCTTTTTTCCCTTTTTTTTTTTTAAATTCTTTTTTTATTTTAATGACTGATCATGTGCCAGTCAGAGTTGTTGTTCAGGGAAGCACTTTTGAACAGTAGCACTTTCTATTTTGCTTAAATGTCGGAATGTAGCACAATATGGATGTGAAAGCAGTTATAAATAGCCAATGGTGGTTAAAATCAACATATAATCATGGTAATTAATCGTGATTGTGATATTGATCAAAGTAATCGTGATTATCATTGTCAATAATCGTGCAGCCCCAGTGTAGTCGACTGTAGAGTCCCTCGCTTCTTGTAATGCTTCCTCTGTATATATTCTCAGATCTGAAGGCTGAGGAAGCTAAGAGGACTTGCACTTTGCCCGAGGCCAGTGGCTCTTCGCCACAGGAGATTGACCCGGCCAAGGAGAACGAGGTCCTCTTCACCTACTCTGTCCACTGGGAGGTCAGTGATTGCTGCATTGATTCTCAAGTGCTTTTATATATTACAGGCACCATTCACACACATTAATACACTGTGGCCAAGGCAACTGATGGAGGCGACTGCTCTCCCACATGATCCCCAGCCGTGAATAATTTTGTAAAACCTGTATTTAACAACAATTAGTTATGAAATTAAAACATGTCAATTCATTTGTATCTATGTGATCATGTCGTGGCTTTTCTCTCTGTCGCTCCCAAACTCAACTTCACTAAGGGCCACACTGGAAAAAGGCTAGACATGTACAGTTTGTCATGTCAAATACCTTTCGACTGTATTATTCCATGTCTCATATAGTCTTCTCACCTACAGTTTGGTCCACATAAAGCCATAAAAAAGGCAGCAAATATCATTATAATAATCATTAGAAATCTTAGAATTTAGCAAATCAAGCAAAACAAAGATTACATTTGAAAAGTCAACACACAGCAACCTGTGTCCGAGTTTTAATTTCGAAAACTGCTTCTGTGGAAATTTATGGGAGTCGCAAAGTCGGCCAATCTCCCAAATTCTGTCCTAAGTGTTGTGTCGTTGCCGTTTGATGAACAGTTTCCTATCTTTTTGTTTTGGCGCACAACTAGGCGGGCCAACATTTATCGTGAACCTAAATTGACATGCGGCCCAGATCAAAACCCGCCAGCAACTGGGTTCGGCCCACGGGCCTTGAGTTTGACCCTCTGTGTATTAGACCTTTTGATCATTACAAAGCCAGTGTGCTAAAAAGTCAAAACAATAGAAAATGTGTGACGGTCCAAATACTTACAGATTGTAGTTGGAAATGTTCGGGTTTATTATTTCAAAGCAACAAGGTCAAGTGATAAAATTCAGGTTTTCTAGGTTGTTTGGTTGAATAAAAGCTAGATAAATGTAGAGGAGGGACTGCTGAGCTTCTTATCTCCTCTGTGCAGGAGAGCGAGGTGAAGTGGGCGTCTCGATGGGACACGTACCTGACCATGAGCGATGTCCAAATTCACTGGTTCTCCATTGTCAACTCTGTGGTGGTCGTCTTTTTCCTGTCTGGTATGTCATCTCTTGAATGTCCATAGCAACACTATAAAGTACTGTAGGTCATTAGGCCCGTGGCAGAAACTAAGAGTACAAATGTAATGTCAAACCTAGGCCTTCAATTGAAGAATTTGTAACACATAGCATTAACTGTGCTTTGTTTACACCTCTTGAAACATTTAAAGTTTGTAAATGTGATGTAAATCTATATATTATGTCTATAAAATCCATAGTTTTTTCCCTGCATGAAAAATGTTGAGATGTCTGTCTTTCGAGCTGACTGACATCCTTCTCGTTTCCCGCCTTTTCCCTTTAAGGTATTCTGAGTATGATCATTATCAGGACCTTGAGAAAGGACATTGCTAACTACAACAGAGAGGATGACATTGTAAGAATATACACACCGACAAGTCCTTGGGGGGAGCGCATAAGTCCATGTGAAATTGTACAGAATGATTTAAGTGTAACTGAAATAAACTTGGGGTCTTGACATTTAATAAATCAGTATATTCCAGGCTCTAAGCGCACTTTTCTCTATCTCACTTATCTCAATCCCTATCTAACCAGGAGGACACCATGGAGGAGTCAGGATGGAAGAATGTCCACGGTGATGTCTTCAGGCCGCCTCAATATCCCATGATCCTCAGCTCTTTGCTGGGCTCAGGGATCCAGCTGTTTTGCATGATCCTCATCGTCATCTGTGAGTTTGTTTTCTTTCTTCTCTGGCGCTGGCAAGTGCTTCATCCAGTGGGCTGTGTTCTTACGACAACGGCATTAACGTTACCTAGGTTAACTTAACGCTATGTAAAGAGAGGCTTTAGTTTTGTTTCAGCTTGAAATGATCCCAAACTTTATCAGGGTTCCCGCGGGGTCTTAAAAAGTCTAAAATTTAAATTTAAGTCTTCAAGAGTCTTAAAAATGGCCAGATGTTCGCCCTACGACACGTTTTTATGTTCCAGTGTTTTGCATGTGATTTGTTTGTGATTTTTCTTAATTTGTAGAATTAAAATAAAACATTTGATCAGGAAAAAAGATTTTCATCTGAAGCCTTAAATTTCATTTAGTCTCGATTATTTATTTATTTATATTTTTATATATATATATACATATATATATATATGAAAGAGGATGGGATAATAGACAACAACTTTAGAGTTTAGGCAGAAGTGCAGGAAAGAAAAAAACCCAAAAATGGCCAAAATTACAAAAAAAAGTTTTGTTTTTATTTACATGATCTAATAAGACATGCATACAATAATTAGGCAAAACACATATAGGCTGCTCATCTACTTTATCGCATCACATGTGACCACCTCATGTTTCATGCTCTAAGATGCCAATTCTCCACTTTTAAACATGACTCAGACTTTGACATGGAAGATCACTGAGAGAGAAGGTGACTCAGCATGTTTAAGGCTTAAGTCTGGAATGACTACACAATAAAAACCTCAGCAGACAAAACATTTCATTAAAACTTGTGCATGACAAATACTGTATATGTCAAAATCTAACAAACTCAGATTTATATGTATTTTTTTTTTTAAATCATGCATGGAAATGTACATTAAAAAATTGTTGCATCGATAATCAGTTTAGAATTGAACCGTTGGTCTCTGAATTGAATTGTGAGGTGCCCAGAGATTCCCACCCCTAATCCTACAGATATGAAGGAGCCAAAATAAGTGTGAATGTGAAAGGCCAAAATATGCAGAAACAGTGAAATGTGTCTGCAGCACATTGACAACAGCTCAACGTGCTTTGTCTGAAGGAGTACAAAAGTCTTAACGTTAACAAAATTAGGTCAGTGTGTCTAAATGATTGAGACGGTCCATGCTTCATATTCACCAGACTTACTCCTCTCATGTTATGAGTTATTGTCCAGAACAATGTGTGCTAGTCTAAAATCACATTGTTGTTTATTTTATAACCTTAACTAAGGATTTTGCTAAATAAGATGACAAAAAAATAAAAATAAGCTGTGTCCCAATTTCTTGGCCGGCACAGTGACTTCCTGGAGTCTTTTCATCCCAGGGAGGTTGCCAGGCAACCAGAGGAGACTCCCAAGAATTCACTGGCCCAGCCAAGAAAGAGTTCCAGCAATGTTTCTTATTTACATGGGATCTCCAAAATTAGGTTACTGCGGAAGACTTGAAATACACAGATGACTTAAAATTTTGTAACACAATGCGCAATTGTCATTGCAATCTATGAAACGTTCTAACCACTGCATGCTCCTGTGTGTATGTCTTAGTTGTTGCCATGTTGGGCATGCTGTCTCCATCCAGTAGAGGAGCCTTGATGACCACTGCCTGCTTCCTCTTCATGTTCATGGGGTAAGAGCCATATTCATCCTTCTAATCCTCATTTAGAGAGTCCCAAAGACTCAGGAATTAAGCTATTTTCAAATCTTTGATTTTACACTGCTTTTTCCAGTGTATTTGGTGGCTACTTTGCTGGCAGACTTTACCGTACACTGAAGGGCCATCGGTGGAGGAAAGGAGCATTTTGTGTAAGTCAATAATAAACTAAAGTATCACTCCTGCGTGAGTGTATTTGCTTATTTTTAAATGCTACATACATTATTTTTTTGTTTTGAGTTCTGCAACCAAGGCTACCCACTTTTTATCTATAATTAAAGATTGAATTGAGAAAATTGGTCTCTCCCCCATCTCTCAATTTAAAGGACAATTTCGGTGCAAAATGAACCTAGGGCTTAATAACATTGATGCAACCTAACATAACACATTGATCTTTCTCTGGAATCTGTTTTCATGCTTTCCTACATGTAAACCGAAGCATTGAGAACTTTGTAAGCGTACAAACAGTTTATTAAAAAGATAGATTCGTCGCTCGACTGGTCATGCCTGTTCGGTACACACGTTATTAACCCCTAGGTTCATTTTGCGCCAGGATTGTCCTTTAAGGCCGGATAAATTACTTCTATGCATCTTGTCTGCTTTTTTTTGATTGTTTAAACTTCTTATCAGTTGTAATTGAAATGTTATTCTCTATTTGTTGAAATGCCCCATTATGAATCAGGGTCTCCCTCAGTGGTCTCCCTCACTTTAAACTAAAGGTATGAAATGAAAGAAGTGTTGCTGTAAGCAGAGAGGCAGAGGTTGTTTGTTTTGTCTCTCCTGTAGACGGCAACTTTGTATCCTGCCGTCGTTTTTGGAATCTGCTTTATCCTCAACTGTTTCATCTGGGGAGAACACTCCTCCGGGGCAGTGAGTATCATGACGCCGAAACACCTCATCTAAAATGTATGCACTCAGTGGACATTCATAGCAAATTAGGGACCAAGCCAGCTAGAAGGATTTATTGTAATAGTGGCATTAATATAACAGTTGTAACGGTTCACAGATCAAGATTGGCCCTAAAGCACTTTTAACATATTAAAGTGAGACTATGTAACTTTTTGAGAAAAGAAATATAAAAAGATATTCCAGTTACAAATGCAGTCACATGGATTGTTAACCATCTTCCTTTTTATTTCTTGTGTCCTTGTTGTCTTCTCTCACCACTCTAGGTTCCTTTCACCACAATGCTGGCCCTGTTGTGTATGTGGTTCGGTATCTCCATGCCCTTGGTCTACCTGGGCTACTACTTTGGCTTCCGCAAACAGCCGTATGATAACCCGGTACGCACCAACCAGATCCCTCGGCAGGTTCCAGAGCAGCGCTGGTACATGAACAAGTTTGTAGGGTGAGTCTTTAACCAATCGAACAATCTGCTTTTAATCTGTGGCCATTTCCTGGGATGGCTGATGTTCTGTAGGGTTTGGGTTTAGCATGTTGCGTTAAGGCATGTTTCATTTTCTGACCACTAGAATCCTAATGGCCGGGATCCTGCCATTCGGTGCCATGTTCATCGAGCTCTTCTTCATCTTCAGTGTGAGTACAACTGCTGTGCTCTAAATGTGTAGTGATTGATTCAAGGCTAGGCAGCTTTATTTGTATAGCACACTTCAGCAACAGGACAGTTCAACAGTATAAGAAATTAAACATTACAGAAATCAACAACCATTTAAAGAAAGGCAACCTCAAAAAGAAAAGCTAGATCACATCTTCTTTCAATGCTGTACACACGTCTGTGTGTGTTTTCGTATCTGTCTGTAACTTACACATCAAAATTTGTCTAAAAGTGTATTAGATAAGTAAACACAAGTCCTCACACAAGGTGTGTGTGTGTGTGTGTGTGTGTGTGTGTGTGTGTGTGTGTGTGTGTGTGTGTGTGTGTCTCTACAGGCCATCTGGGAGAATCAGTTCTATTACCTTTTTGGCTTCCTGTTTCTGGTCTTCATCATCTTGGTGGTCTCTTGCTCTCAGATCAGCATTGTAATGGTTTATTTCCAGCTCTGTGCAGAGGTAAGTTCATTTAGGCTAGGTGTGAATACACACAAGTTCATTTCACTTTTATAAAGCATTGATAAATAATTTATTAACCCCAACATATAGTGACAGAGCGCATCGCGTCATACTCTGAAAGCTTTCGCCACTCTCCCTTTACTTACTTGTATTGAGGGGCCTCCTCGTCAGTTTCATCTGCTAGCCTCAACAGAAAAATGCCTAAAAGCTGCTGTGTGGCGATATTCACTACCAACAGGAATAATAAGCCATGGCTTAAATTTTAAAGTCAAGTTTGTTAATAAGCTGCTGACCCCAAAAAACTGAGCAGAGAGAGAATGGGGAGCCTGACACTAAGCTAACGTTACCTCTGACGTTTGCAGCAAGCATTTTGTCACCAAGTCGAATATCCAAATGGCAGTTTAGTGTAAGTTAAGCTACCATACGTAATGTTGGACATAACGTTAGCTTAACGTCTTAGGATCCCACAGTCGCTTTTCCTCCTGCTAATTCTTCACGTCTGTATCCACATTTGTCTTCATAAAATCTCAGTTTTTCTGGTGAGCAGCTTATAAAAACTCAGGTTATGGTTTTTTTTAGCTATTAGACATGTTTCTGTTTGCTTGCAGACAAATTAGACGAGGAGGCACCTTCATGCAATACAATTCAATGGAGAAGAAGAGTTCTTTTCCCCTCCGGTGATGGCGGGACTTAAATGTGCTCTCTCTCTGTATTGTTAGAAAGTAGAATTTGCCATTTTCTGTGGGGGTGTGGTGGTGCCAACATTATCCTGCGGGAATCCTACCTACTGCTTCTGCCTCATCCATATCTGCATAATCTGTTTTTATTTTTTTCGTTTCTCCCTTCGACCAGGACTACCGGTGGTGGTGGCGAACCTTTCTGGTTTCAGGAGGCTCGGCGTTCTACGTCCTCATTTACGCCGTCTTCTACTTTATCAACAAGGTAAAGGCTCTGAGGCTGCCTGAGACATTTCAGTCAACCAGTTCTTCTTTGATGCCACTGCAGCCAAGAAGATGGCAGCTGAAGAAATCAGTGGGTTTTAATTGGACATACTATTATTACTTGTAGTAATCAGTGAAATGATGGCACGTGTTGTCACGGGAGTTTGTCTTAATGGCACTCACTGAATGAAATAATTAGTATCTCTGATCCATCATCAGGGTTACTTTTGAGTTAGGCCTGAGAATTCAGATATTTGATGGGAAACCTGCATTATAAACTAGATGCATTGGTTTTGAAAAAGGGAGGGCATTTAACAAACGTTGCGTTATGGGAAATGTGTTTTTGAAGTTTGACTCATGGGTCACTTTTTCAGACATTTACCTCGTTATGTAAATGTGATGTGATTATGTTTCAGTCCAATGTCTAAATAAGGACCCAAGACCCAAAACTTAACGTCTTGTCATTCCATGTCCGGCCTAATAAAGTAGGCGACTAATTTGTTTTAGTAAATAATAGTGCTGTCAAATGATTAAAATATTTAATTGCGATTTAATCGCATTAATGTCATCGTTAACTTCAATTAATCTCAGTTAATCACACATTTTTATCTATTCTAATTGTCCCATGATTTCTTTTCGTCCCATTATTTTTTTTTCTCATTTTAATGCTCTTATCAACATGGAAAAGTGGATCAGCTTGCTTTGTGCAAATGCTTTTTTATTGAAAACAACATTGGCATATAGCCTACTGTAGTGTTCGATTTCACACGTAACATTCTCACTCGGAGCAAATAATCTCTCACACAATGTAACACTGTCCATCAATACAAGGGTGAAAAAAAAATTGACGCCATTAAAATGGGTTTGCGTTGCATCAATAACGTTTTAACTGACAGCACTAGTAAATAATGACATTAAAGAAGAAAAAAAAATTCAAGGATTCCCTGTGAGAAGTAGTTTACGTGCGACTAGTGCTCACGATGGGGATTAAAGATGCCCTAAATACATTTGATGAGTGATAATGGTTTATCACCTTGTTGGAAATCTCTATTTGTTGTCCGTTATTCAAAAACTGAATCTATGAATATTTAACTGAAGGATGTTTCCTGCTTGACTAAAAAGTCCATTCTCAGTGTAAGTGCACTGGAGGCTTGACGTCTCCCCATCACACTTAGTGTAAGTTGCATACTGTTAATTGCAATTCCACAAAATCCTGGTTGTAAGCGCATGTGTTGAGACGGATGCGACAGTCTTCTAGTGTCAAACTCTGCACACACATCATGCTGCACGGTGAAGCTCAAACATCCAACTGAAGTAACATGAAGAAAACCACATTTTTGAGTGGTGTGGGTCTCGCTTCATTGGCTACATGAGATGTGAAAGCCATTAGTGATGCAGCTTGCTAATGCGTGCGTTCTCTTGTCGAATACGCTCTTTTGTCAACATGAAGGACAGAGAAGCTCGCCCTTAGTGCTCTCAGGTACCATAATTTGGCACCTTTTCATTTAACGTGAATCGGTCTAGAAATCAACAACAACTGGCGTAATTCATTCTGACCCCAAAAAAGTACAGATTAGGTTGCCTAAACCAAATCAAACATTAAAGTGCTCATATTATGCGTTTTCCCCCTTTCCTTTATTGTGTTTTATATCTTTTTTTGTGCACGTTATAGGTTTACAAAGTGAAAAGGCCCAAAATCACAAACTGCTCCAAACAGCTCTATTGTAGTCCAGCCTTTACTTGCGTCACTTTGCAACACACGTTATAATGCTCGCCTAGCTGCTAGCGTGGAACTCCCTCATGGTCTGCAACTCGCAGTACTTACTGCGCATGTGTGACTGCCAATAAAGATTGAACAGAAGTGAGATGCCTCAATATGTAGCTAAAACGGGAGCTCAACACACCGGGTGAAAAGAGGAGCTGCAGCAATGTGCAGTACAACATATAGGCATATGGTGTTTTCTGAAAGTTAAAGGGGAACGATGCCATTTTTTTAAAGCTTAATTTACCTTAGCTGAACAGCTTCGGAGTCATTGGAATGGTCCGCGCCTGTGAGCAGAAAAACCACCCTTGCAACTTTGGGCCTGCGAGTCGCCAGCTGAAGCGTCAGGAAGTATCGCACTGCACACATACGCCCACTTAAGAACCGGCTAACAAGGTAGCGATGGTTTATCCCGTGGTTTTTCCACACTATCGTCATGGCTAAGCTGGCAAAAATGAAGCAGAAAGCTAGGAAAGCATTGTCTGAGGAAAAGAGAAAGAGGAAACAGCAGACTGACGGAGTGGGGAGTCAGACACAACTCGACATAGGAGCTGCCAAATATCTATTCTGTAGATGTGGGGGCTCTATAGGAAACCTGCGAGAAATGGCGAAGAAATGGCCAAAACTGCATAGCGCCCCTTCAAACCGATTCTGGTACAACCTCCTAAATACAATAATGAAAATGAGTATAATATGATCACTTTAATATAATGGATAATGATTTATTTTTTTTTTTTTTGGATGTCTTGGTGACATCTGCAATGTAATGTATTCCATGTCCAAGTCAGAATATCTTGTCCTCTGATGATTTGATTTTTTTTTTAAATCTCTTGCAAGTCCGCCAACTTAATAGAAAGTGAATTGCAAAAAAACCAAAAACAACATAAGGTGGCAAATGAACAGCGCATTGAAATGGATTCCTCTTCTCTTCATTTCTCCCCAGTTGGACATTGTGGAGTTCATCCCCTCCCTCTTGTATTTCGGTTACACGGCCCTGATGGTCCTGTCGTTCTGGCTGCTTACGGGCACGATCGGCTTCTACGCAGCCTACATGTTCATCAGGAAAATCTATGCTGCAGTCAAGATAGACTGAGACGCCACTGTCGCTGCTGTTGTCATTGTTTGGTTTTGTTGTGTTTTTTTTTTGGGGTTAGTTACTTATTTTTTCTTTTTGTCCCCTTCATTTTTTTTTAATGTATATATTTTTTAATTCTTCATGTCAAACAAGCACTGACTTGTGTGTAGGGTTATCAAGAGGGGTTCTTTTTATGGTGCAACAGCCCCGCCCACTGGCCTCATGGGAAAGAACAGCAAGATGGCAGAGCCAAACCCATTCAGTCTCTCTCGCTTTCTCTCTTTCTCTCCCTCTCACTTCTATCCTCCCTCCTTTTTCCAGAACAGAGACTCAGAGGGAATTCTCCTCTGATGGGACAGTTAATGTCTCCTGCTGTCTTCACCTTGCACACAACACAGTGGGCCAAAGCTTGTCTAACGACTGTTTCTGCACATTTTTGTTTTTGTCTTTTCATTTGTTCTGAGTCTAACTTATCCAGGTTTTTATTTTCATTTTGTCTGACCTAATGTTTTTCAATTATCTTCTGCGAAGCTACTTCATCTGATTTTCTTGCATACAGTTTGTCTTTCCTCTTTCCAGTGTCTGTTATTTTTTTTTCTTTTTCAAATGTCACTTTGGTTTCATTTCAGAGACCTGTTGAGATCAGGGAAGGATGGGGGGGGGTCTCAACTGTAGTTCTACTGTTGACTTTGTTGTGTTGAACTGATATTGATGGAAATCATGCCGGCTAGTTCTACATTGAAACACAAGAAAGGATAAATTAAATGTTTTATTTTTACTCTAGTTTCCATGTCCTGGTGTGACCATGTTAACTGTAATCAAGACATTTCGCTTCTCCTTCCAAAACAATGAGTCTCTTATAAATGTCAAACTCTTGGTCCATTTGCTCTAAATGATACAGATCCGCTCTGAATGGAACTATGAACCCGATGCCCTGAAGCAGTGGGCTGTTGGGTGGAGCCACTGGAGTTGGAGAAAAAGGAAAGCTATAGTCGACACTAAAATGACAATCTTTCGTATTTGGAAGTTCGCAACACGCGTGTTTGAAGCTTTTCCATTAGAGACTTACAACAAAAATATAAATGTTTCCGCTCATTAATGCCATCGGTGTAGCCTTAGCAGTGCAGGATGCCTGCTGAACTATGCAGTAATGGAAAGAGTGCAAAAATGGCTGTGATGGTTATTTCTAAGGACCGGTTATGTTGAGAAATGATGCCTCATTTCTTCACGTTTGAATCTGATGTATGATACATTTTTATGTAAAATATGAAAACACTTTGAATGCCAGCAGGATCACCTCTGTGTGTTTCTTCTACCGATGGTGAGAGAGATCATTTTGACAGTGCTTGGGTGTCAATGGGTGCAGAGCATTGAAACATAGTCCAGTGTTCTTAATAGATCTGTATAGATATAATGTATTGTTGAATTACAACTCGTGTTTTTCTTTTTTCCCCCCCTTCACTTTTCAAATTACATTTTTTCGGGGGCAACGGAAATGTGGTCTTACTTTTCTAAATCAGATTTTTTAGCTGATAACCTTTAAAATTGCATTTACAGCATGGGTGAAGGATTGGTAGTTTGACAAACATCTCGAGCTAAGGGCTTCCCATAGACAATGTAAATTACACTATAAATTATATTAATCAAATTGCATTGCAATCCTCTAATTAAAGGAATCGTTTGACATTTTGTGAAATACACTTATTGGCGTTCTTGCCAAGAGTTAAACTAGGAATCGACAACCAGCAGCCAAGCGTAACACAAAGTATGGAAACAGCTAGACCCGGTCTTTCCAAAAGTATAAAAATAAGAATCTAGCCAGGCTTTTTTGTTTTTTCACGGTTTCACGTCTTGATGCTAAGCTAATCAAACTGCTGGAGGTAGCTTCTTATTTAGTGTACATCTAACACCAAGAAAGGGAATTAGCGTATTTCCCAAAATGACAAAATATTCTTTTTAACCCTTGTGTTGTCCTCTGAACTGAACATTTTCACTCGTTTTCTACTCTTTATTTTTCGACCCTTTTTTGGCTTTTTTTCAGTGTTTTTGGCCCTTCCTCCTATTTTACACTTCCTTTTACTACCATGTATGAACACCATTAACACCAATTTATTAGTTTTTACACTTATATTTGGAATTCATGGTCAATAAACCTTACTCATAGGAAAATAATACCTAATCCTGGAGATTAAGAAAAAGAAATATTGATTATTCAGACTACTAATAAAGGTAGGATAATCACAGTGTCAGCGTTCAGTCAGGATACCGTTTTTATTTTCCAAATGGTTAAAAATTGAACAAAACCCAAAATTCAATGAAAGTAGAGATCTGATCTTTTGTCGTACTTGCAATGTGTGTTGTATGGAATCATGCGTGTTATTTTTGGGTACTAACAATTAGGTAGTATCAAGAACACCCATATTTCTGATATAGACATTTAGAAAACGGCACATGCACGTGAAGATGTGAAGACAACACGTGCAGTCATTCTAACCCTATTATATATCTCAGCCACAGAACAGTTAATGTTCTCAGACAGATCAGATAACACGAGTCCAGCAAAACACTGGTATATAATAATATAGTTCATGGTGGATGTTCGGGGCCAGATTTGAATCCTACGAGAATATTCTAAATTCCAGCAAGCAGAGAAGATGCATTGTCATCAAGCATCACAAGCTTCCAAGTCTCCGGACCTGGGTCTGGCTTGTCCACACAGCATTACGGGATAGGAGAGTCTGTGCTCGGTTTTATTGCCATATCTTGAAACCAATCACAATCTTCTTGGACGGTGCTGATCGCCGGACGGCGCCACGGTGCCGCTGGGAGGGAACCTGTTTTGGTGGAACGTGTACGTTCAAGGGTTGTTGGACAGATAGTCTAGCTAGCTGTCTGGATTTACCCTACAGAGATCTGAGGAGCAGTTAACCATAGTCCTTAGAAATCCACCAGAAGTTAGAACGCCAACACAAAGAAAGCAAACAGTGGCATACATCCGGCCGACAACTAGGGACATCTGGCGGAATTTCCCACGCTACTTGAACAATCCCGGAAATTAAATGACGATGTAGACTAGGCTACATGCTCCTAAACTAATAATACTTCAAAGATTAAACATAATCTGCACTCTGAGCCCTTTGGGTGAATATGTCATTGTAGTCAATCACAGTCTTTATGGTTACCATCAAACTGGTTTTAGTTAAGATCGACCCTGATTCTCCAGGGGCTAAATGTCATCTTCCTGCGCCCTCTGCCTTCATAATCAAGCCAAGCCAACACATGTTAGAAAGAGCTGTTTGAAGAGAGCAAGACGGGACAAAACTTAAGTTACCCCCGCGCCACTTGCTACGGGACGTGACTGCTAAGTAAAGCCCCAGAGGTTTCCTCACTTCAAATGAGTGTACTTGTGTATTGACCATCACTCTTTTATTTATTTCCACTGGGGTACCATATTTACTGTACCACCCTCTGTATTACGTCAAAGAGATACTGACAATTGGCTGCTGTCTTATGTAAAGGCAGACGGTCAGTCCTCTCCTCTCGCTGTTGGAAGTGCACATGCCAGAGGAGATTTTTTTACACATAGACTTTTAAAGAAAGGCCCCGGGGTCATGCGCGCGGATGTATGATCGAGGGGTTTACAATGTACATAAAAGAAAAGAAAATGGCTTTGTAATTGTTGCGTTTCGCTGTATTGTGGCGCTCTCTGTAATGATCCTGTCATCATTTTAGCCAAAAAGCATGACGCTCATGACGACTCAAAAGGAACTTGGTTCTGCTACTTTTCTCTTTTGTTTCTTTTACAGAATGTCCAATTTACGAAATGTACAATGACAAAACAATAAAGTGATGACATGTTGAGTATGGAAAATCATGAAGTATTTTTCAATTTTACACATGCAGACCGTTCATTCTCAGGCTGGAGTACTTCCACAGCAATTTTGTGTGTGGGGGGGGGGGTGGGTGGGTGGTAGTAGTACTAGTAGTAGTAGTAGTAGTAGTAGTTCTGCATGCTGCTTCTGCTTCGTGGACGCCTCCCCGTGGCACACATGGTAACTGGTCCCTTGTGGTTCCAGGCTAAGTTGTACAGGATTTCGGAGCAGCAGTGGGCCCCGGAGACGTGGCATGCAGGTCCATTGGTAAGTAGAAACGCCGTCGTCAACCACTGTCCCAGTAATGGGTAAATAACCCCAACGGCTGGGAAGGCGGAAGAAGGCCACCACAAAGCCACGTGGGTTAACTCGGATGGGGGGTACCCCAAAGACAAACCTGCACCTGGAGACAGGGACAGGCGGAGTCCAACTGACCGGACCACCGGCCGCCCCCTGCAACTCTTACCAGACGAAGGTCATCATGGGTTCCCTTATGCCACTGATGGGCTATCTGGTAGGAGTCAGTTACAAAAGTAATGTGACAAACTAGTCCTCACAAGCTAGGTATGGTACACAAAGTTATTTATGGAGATGTCCAGCTTCTCTATTTCACCCTCTGCCAACCATCAGGACTTACCCGCTTCCATATTCATACTACAAATAAATACTCACCTTGTTATTCCTCACCGTGTCCTGGTCTGCTTCTGGGTTCCAGTACTAGACAAATCGTGACATCTTCCTGCGACACAGAAAGCAGATGAGATGACAGAGGCCTAAAATGTTGGTAACATTCATTTGTCAAAATGACTAAATCTTTATTTTCAATTACACATATCGACAGTTGTAATATATTGCGTCACCAAAAGCTACCAAGCTCATTTCCATATGTCATGCGGTAAGTCCGTGTATTGACTATTCTGTGCCGTTCACAGAAACTCAGTGTTCTGTGGTAAGAATTGAAATAACACTTCACCACGTGCTCTTTGGCGGATTACGTGACTGCAAATCATAATTTTTCAGGACCGTTCTGAGAGGTTGATGTAACGAGAGACGAAGACACTAAAGGACTTTTAGTTTTCCTACAATACAACTTTTGTAAATACACCTTTTTAAAAACCTGAGCTACAAAAACAAAGAAGAGTGTGGCTGGCTCGGCGAGGGAGCACGCGGAGCAATGGAACCGGAGCGATGGTCTCTTCCGACGGCGTGGTCCCCGAAGCAAGGAGCCATCTTCAGACGCAAAACAACCTAGTGGCTGGGTGAGTCAGTTTAACACAGCACAACCCCTCTTAGGTAGGAAAGTATATACAGTATATCATCCAGGCCAGATTAGTTCCCAAACTCACAGGGGGATTAATTTATGATTTATTTATTGTGTTACAACACCCCCCCCCAACCACTCACTCTGACATCTCTCCATTTGTATATGAATAGGTCCTGAGCATGTGTGTGTATTTCAGGCCTATGTGTAGTGATTTCTAAAAAAATGTGTTAGAAAATCATGTAAATTGTAATTTCCCCAATAAACCGTCAGCCATCAATAAACTATAAATCGGTTGACTCCATCCTTCCCCCCCCCCTTTCCTGTCTTCAAACTATCCGATCAATTATAGGCCGTGAAAACCCAAAAGATTCGATTGCGGGACGTGTGTGTGTGTGTGTGTGTGTGTGTGTGTGTGTGTGTGTGTGTGTGTGTGTGTGTGTGTGTGTTCCAGTCAAGGTGTTAATTCCTGGTTTGTCCCTCTGTGTCACTAAAGCGTTCTAGGAGTATATAATCAAATCAAAAAGTCTGTGTTGTGGTGTCTCGGTCCTCTCAAATCCTTTTTGACGAGCTCTCCAGGTTCCTCCTAAGAAAATTACACAAAAAACCAAAAGAGTTTCTATTCCTGAGTTATGGCACAGTTGGCATCCCGTAAGTGTACGTGTGAGAGTCAGCTCAGTTGATGTAAGTATAGGTTAGCTCCATAGTACTATAATTAGGGTCGTCTTGACACTCAGCTATGCATGCAGGCTCTGAGACATAATCCAGACCCTGGTCCAATATGAGCGTTACACACACTCTGGGACGCAAGCCGTAGGGCGCTTCGGTTGAAATGACTTCCTACATTTCATTTAAATAAAACAATCTAAATATGCAAATTATAGATTTGGTAATTTACTCATGATAATCTGTAGCTGGCACAAAGTACAGTACACATTTGACTACTCAGTCTCATTCTGAGCAGGTTTCCTGTCATGTGGTGGATTTCTATAGAGGGAGAATGAGAATAATAATAATACTTCCAGGGTTTTCCCTACCATTATAAAGCTTATGTGCAGCACCCAAGCCATTTTGGGCAGCACCGAAGCCGAATAAATGTAAAATCAATGCAAACATCAACACTAACTAAATTACTTTTTGGTCAGATTTAATGATTGTAGTTGGCCCCCATTGGATTTCTTTAGAAAGTTTTGTCTTTAGGCTTTTTGAGCGTTATTTATTTTTTTTTTTCAGCCTTATAGACACAAATTGGGTGATAATAATGGTCCAAAAAGATGTTAAATTGCATATACATAGGAAAACACTGACTTCAGCTCAAACCATTCTGGCTCCGCTCTGATTTTTAGGCTGATTTTTTTATGAATCCTCAGAAAAATAGAAATGTCAACTGAATGTGATGGGTGGAAGAAAATGACTGCTCCTACCAGCACAGATGGCACCCCCCAAATAGTCTCTATTCCAGTTTTGGATTTGAGAAAAAAAAAAAAACATTAAAAAAAGAGCGCTTCATCAGTGTTTTAAAAACACAAATGATCAATATAACTAACGTGTAAGCAGGGCTATAGCCAGGATTATACTGAGGTCATGAGTCATCGACTAATATTTAATAGATTGCCATGGTATTTTGTACAGTCATGTTCCCTTTAGGGCAAACTCAAATCTGGCCCCAAATTTTTATCCCTTTTGGGTTTTTCAAACTGCAATAACGCAACACGAAAAGTGGAATTTGGCAGATTTGCGGAATTTAAGACTCAGAAATTCCAACACAACCGGTCAGTTTGCATATTCAGGGTGTGAAACAGTTGGTTGTGAGTTGGCTGTGTGTGGCCTGCTTTTAAAAATGTATTCATTGTGGGCGACCCAATAGAGTCTGCGCCCCCCCCCCCGAGTCCTTGGCAGCAGCCCGGGCTCGAATCCGACCCGTGGCCCTTTGCTGCGTGTCATCCATCATCTCACTCCCTTTTCCTGTCTTCAAGCTATCCTGTCAATTAAAGGACAAAAAAAGAAAATGTAATAATTGTTTTGCTTCATTTGCTAAATTCTATGATGGCTAAGGAACTTTTTTGTTAACTGTTTTTAGGGGCTTTATGTTGACCAAACTGTAAATGAGAAGGCTACATGATACATGTCATAATACAGTAGAGGTATTTTACTTTTTCAGTGAAATAAAAGCATGTCAATATACCCAGTAGCACCGAGATCAATAATGGGCAGATGGTCAGCCACCATGGTACATAGCTATATTTTTATTAGTCATAGTCAAATTATCAAACTATTGTACATAGTCATAAGCCTATCCCTTGGTGGCTCATGCTGCTCACTACACTAGCATTGATGGCTGATGGCATAATAAGCCACTGTGGTATATTAATACAGCCATAGAATAAGCCACTGTACAGATACAGGAAACTACTCTGAGTTGGGGCGTCGGGTTGTATACCGTCTCTGGCGTTGCCACTTCCACCTGCCGTTATATGGTGTGCCACAACTGGCACAGGTCGGTGTAGTGAGCGGCCAGTGCCGCCAGGGCAACCGGTTTATGCCTATGTACCACAGTGGCTGCCCATCAGCCACTTTTAATCTCAGCGTTATTCAATAAACTATACATGATTCTCATTTTCCAGTGTTTTTTTTTTTATTCCTCTTTTTAATCCACTTTAGCATGGGGGTGTAAACTTTCTCAAACCACTGTACCTGCTATAACCTACATCAGTGTTGTATCAGTAAAGTACCCCCTTTAAAAAAAAAAATCTTATCAACGTACACCCTGACCAGCACAAAACATTTTCAGTAGAAAAAAGATGCCTAATAAAAGATATAGCCTGACTGAAAACACTAGATTTCAAATATTTAGCATTACTAAAGCCATTCATTATTATGGTGTATAATTATTTAAGGAAATATGCATTACTGATATTTTTGAAATGGATATATATATTAAATAAAATGTTTTCATTTTCTTCCATCCAGCCCTGTTTAACATGCAACCTAATTCATGCAATATATGGGGTAGGGGTTTGGGGTCCCTACTCGGTTGCGGCTCAGTGGTCGACTGCCAATCAGAAGGTTGGTGGTTCGATCCCTGGCCCTGGTGGCCTTAGGTAAGACACTGAACCCTGAGTCGCCCCCGACAGTGTATGAATGCGTGTGAACGGTTCCTGTGCTATGTAAAAGTGCCTTGAGTAGTCGTTAAGACTAGAAAAGCGCTTTCACATTATGCGAATGAGAAGAATGGAGAAATAGAATGCAAAGAGGGTATGAAACCGCTGGTTTGTCTTTTTAATCATTTCAACATAACACATGACAACTCCAAGATACACTGTACTGTACAATAAGTCAATAGTTCTGTTGTTGTTTTCATCATCTCTTTGGATCAACCAATATACAAATCTGTCACTTCTACATTGCAGCAACTGATTGCATGTGAGATATGTAACAAAAAAAGAGAGACTTCTCATTTTTCTTTCTTTTCTCCGAAGCACATCATTTATATAATTCTCCCTGTAGTTGGTAAACTCCATGCTATATAAAATAGTGTAAGTGAATGCAAATATTCTATTTTCGTTCGCCTTTTTTTTTCCTCACCCTTTTTCCATTCCAGAGGTGGCTGTTATAGCAAGTGATAAAGAAAATGAAAATGGCACTAAAACGAGATACATAAAAGAGGTTGGAATGCGAGACTTACATTAAGCTAGAAATATATAAAACTACACGTGGATGCTGCCTGCCTCAGACAGGACCCAGTTTCTTACTATAAGCAAAACAAAA
>JABXJD010000031.1:1542500-1875000 GCA_013375575.1 Percina caprodes
AAGTGCCTTCTTCTGAAAAATGTTTTTTTTTTTTTAAAGTGCTTCTCTTAAGGAACAAGTAAAAAAAAAAAAAAAAAAGCCAGCATGATATTATATCATTTTCAACCAACGCACACACTTTCACTCACGTTTCTTTCTCTTTTTTTTCCTTTCTTCTTTTTGCTGAAAAATGTGGCCATGTGTGTTGTGACTGGTCTCAGCAAACAGGTCTCTTATCATTCATATGATAAGAGTCTGTTTTTCATTTAGTGAGTTATTTTCAATACAACTGACCTGGCTCTAGGAGCACATCAGTTACAGTTTAAAGAAAATAAAAGGGACATCTATCTCTGGGTTTTTTTTGTAATCTTATTTAAAGAGCACTTCTTTAGAGGCAGAGAGGGATTTTGTGGCTCTAGTCGTCTAGAGGGGGATTTTAGAGTTAAGTTTCGATCGTTGACTGTGTGAATGTCTATGTCTCTTCATTTCTTCACTGGGAGAAAGAGAGAGAGAGAGCTCTCTGAACGGATTGTGACGTTTAGAGTGGGGGGTTCAAAACTCAAGATGAGACGCATGTTCTTACATTTGGAAAAGAAAAATAAAGTAAAACAAAATATCCACTTCAAACTATATTTTTTTTCTGGGTCACAACAAGACAGATAATCTTCACTAAAATATTATCTTTGATTTTTTTTTTTTATATTATTACTTAAAGTATGCAGTACCACGCCTTTTGGCCTATTGATCCTGCCCTCTATACTACTTAATAGGGGATGGAAGGGGGATAAAAGGGGAAGTAAAAATGGAAATAGAAAAGGATGGGTTAATACATTGTTATAACTATAGGATGGGGGGATGGGAGGGGCAAAAAGCCCAAATAAAAGCTCCTTCAACTTCTTTTCTCACCTTTCCTTTTTTGCTCAAAGGGATCTAACTTCCTTTTAAGGCTCAATCAAAAGCTTTTGTGCACTTTCAGATAAGGCTTCTAAGGGTTCATTTGTGTATTTATTTATTCTAATTCTCCAACTTCGTCAACAGGCCCTGCAAAAGAACCACAACCCAAAATATCCATACTGAGCTGAGGCTGGTATGGAGGCCATCTTGGCTTGGCCGAGGGCTGGCTCTCTCACTGGAAGGCCTGGTGGAAGCGAGGCAGCGTGGTGGTACTAAGGCTGGAGCTGAACACTGGTGGGAGGGGGTGCAGGGGTCCAAGGCCCAGACCCCCGCTGGAGCTCTGTTGCTCCTGAGGTTGCGGTTGCAAAGAGGTAAGAGGTGCTGTGGCAACTGCTGCGGCATGGGGCTCGGCAGTGTGCAGAGATGAGGAAGAGGAGGAGGAAGAAGAAGGGGTCGTGGATGAGGTGTAGCCCATCACCAGCCCTCCCGTGCTCATGGGGGCACTGTAGGGAGGCAGGTTGAGGGGCAGGAAGCCCAGCAGGTGGGAGAAGTCCATGTTAGCAGCGCACAGAGACTCGGCGATCACCGCAGGGCTCTTGGACAGGAGGTGATCCCCACAAAGCTCGTCCACCAGGCCCGAGGTGGGCTCCAGTCCGTCCTTGTGGGGTGAGGCAGCAGCATGTGGCTCTGCAGAGGGAACCGGGCCTGGAGAGCCACTCTGCAGATCCATGAGGAAGCTCTCCATCTCCACTTTCAAGGGCTTGTCCAGCAGGTATGAGGTAGATCCCAGCTGGTATTTGGGGGCTGGCTGGGGCTGGTGCTGCTGCTGGGGAGCCTGGGGCTGGTGGTGCTGGGGCAGCGGAGGGGAATGGTGGTGGTGGTGATGGTGGTGGTGATGGTGGTGGTGGTGGGAGTGTGGGTGAAGAGGACCAGGGGATTCCATGTGACAGCCCATGCCCATAGCTGCAGACAGGGGACTGGGCATCAGGGACGGGTGCGTGTGACCCACCCCAGAATTAGACATGGCCTGGAGATGGTGGGGGTTGTACATGCCCATCGGAAAAGGGGCCCCACTGGGGAAAGGTTTGCCCATCATGGGGTCTTTGTTGGGACCCATGCCACACATCATGGGGCTGAGCTCCTCCTTCACAGAGCAAGGGGGCGACCCAGAAGCCAAAAGACCTAGCATGTCGGGAGGTTCCGGCTTGATCTTCAGCAGCTCCTGCGAGTGGCTCTTCTTCACGTGGCGTGTCAGATGGTCCTTCCTGCCAAAGCGCTGGGCACAGTACTGGCACAGGAAGTCCTTTCGGCCCGTGTGGACCACCATGTGCCGTCGCACATCTTTCCGTGTGTAGAAACGGCGGTCACAGTGGTCGCACGGGTGTTTTTTCTCCTTGGTGCCGCCTGAAGACTTCCCGGAGTGGCTCTTGAGGTGCTCCAAGAGCACGGGCGTGCTCTCGTAGCTCTGCATGCACACTTTACAGGTGAGATCCCCGGCCGTGGCAGAGTGCATGGCCACATGGCGCTTATATCCCAGCTTGGTGTTGTAGTGCTTCCCGCACTCTTCACACTTGAAGGCCTCCTTGTTGGGGTCATGGGTCTGCAGGTGGTTCTTCAGGTGGTCTTTGCGGTGGAACATTTTCTCACAGAACGAACACTGATGGGTCTTCTGTGGTGAGTGTGTGGCCATATGCCTGGGAAACACAAGAAAAAAGAGAGATTGTAAATGGTAGGGGTGTTCACATTACACACACGTTACACATTCCTTGTCTTATTATCACATTGGTTATGCGGTCTGTCAGTAGTGTGCATGCTAATGTGAGGCATGACTTCCTCTTAGTCATACCACTTGTGTCCACATAAATGAGTCACAGTGGTTTGCAGCCAGGACCCAAAAAGTGTTTTGGAACCACTTCCTGGCATTCACAGTATTCTAAACATCCTAGTATGTTGATGAGTTTCAGATTAGTCTCTTAAACCTGCATTTTGGCCACTTGAGGAAAAACACAAAGCTGTAAACACATCATTGATAATTAACAATTGCTCATTTACACATCCAGAATTTACTTACAGAATTAGCAACATTATCATTATTTAGAGTCTGGTTCTCGGCCAACTGATGAATGTAATTCCAACGTTTACTTTCTTTTTAGCTCTGACTTTGGTCTCCACCATCTGAGGGAAATGTCTTGCTCTTGAGCACCTAAATACTCCACTAATGCCATGTTTCCACTGTATGGTACAGCCCTGCTTTACTCACTGTTTTGCTACTTTTCTCTTTTCCACTAAAGAAGGTACCCCGTCAGTGTAGGCGTGATTCACAGATGATCACCATAGTGACGCAACATATCATCTTCAACACGACACTTGCTGAATCCTTTCATCGGCAACCAAAACAGAGGAATGTCTGCGCTTTGACAATTGTACGGCGTTGTGTACGCGGTAGATTACCGCATAGTTTTGGCGGGCTGCCATTTTGTAAAATCTTGGTCAAGTGAATAAAAAACATTGCGGTTGCACTACTCAAGTCACAACTTTTTCAGTCTCACACATGTTGAATAAAAGTAGAAAGTATAGGCTTTCTAAAGTTGCTCATTGAGGATTTTAAGAAAGCTAAAGAAACCATGCCTCAGGCTGTATTTAAAAGGATGTGAATTGAGCGATATGATTAATTCTCAGTACCTGAAGAGTTTGTATTTGGAGCTGAAGGCCTTGGAACAATGTGGCTGTGAGCAGTGGAAGGGTTTCTCTCCTGTGTGACTCAAGGCGTGCAGCCGCAGCTTCTCCTGTGAGGCGAACAGGGCCCCGCACACCAAACACTCGTTCCCACTTGCTTTCCCTACCCTTTCTCCTTCTCCTTCCCTCTCTCTCTCTCTCCCCCTCGCTCTCTCTCTCTCTATCCGTGGCAGCGGGGCGGCGCTCCCAAACAGCTTGGCGGCGGTCCGTCGTCCCTCTTCCTCCGGCGTCAGTGTGGTAATACGGTGTGAGGCATCGGCGGCAGTAGCTGCCATGGCAGCCCTAGAGTGCCGCTGCCATGAAAATACACTTGTGGCTCCCCTGCCTTGCAGGCTCAACTTGGGAAGTTGTGGATGGGGGAGGGGGTTATGGAAAAAAGATGCTCGACAGCTCACAGGAAGGGCCAATGATCCAGCGGAAACATCAAGGTAAGCCAAAATCTGCGGTGAGATAGAAAGTGCATGCTTTGAAGCTAACTGCTCCTAAGTTTGTGCCAACATTAGACATATTTTCCTCATAAAGCCAACTGTTTACCTGTTGAAATATTACTTGTCCTTCTTTCGTCTCTGCACTTTTCTTCTGTCTCTCGCCCTCCCTCTGTCTCTCGCTCTCTGCTTCAGTCGCTCCTCTCTTTCGCTTTCTTGTTCTCTCCTCCTCACCCGGTCCCAACAGCTATGGTTGGCGGTGAGTGGGAAACACTGCTCTGCATTTTCACTGTCCTGCAAGGAGAGATCAAACATGACAAACATAAAAAAGGAAAGTTAACAAAAATGTGACTACAGCATCCTTTTATTTAAAAAACGTTGACAAAATTGTAACAAAATGCATTGAGGTAGACAACAACTCAAAACCTCAGAATCTGAGCATGACATTTGCAAACTACACTTCAAAAGCAAGTTTACACTGAGCTCACTAGGGGGAGCTGAACGACAAGTCTGATTTACATGTCATGACCTGAAAAGGGTTTAGCAAAAAACTGTTCCGTCAATGATGACTTTCAATCACAGTCAGAGCATAACACCCGTACTTGTTTGACCAAACTGTGAAGTGTGAACATTGAATGGAATTACACAACCTCTTCATGTGTGTCTGCAGTTGACAGAATAGTGCACAAAGCCAGCTTTGTGTGTGTTTATGTACATGTATGTACTTGTTATGAAACTGGTTAAGGCTCCTGTACGCCTTAGGGGGAAAACACAGAACCCTCAGGGTAGAAAGAAGGTTATGGAGAGGGGTGGGGGTGGGGGAGTTAACCTGAATTCAACAAATTCTTTACAAAGGTGAAAACAGTCGCAAGCTTTGAGGTAAAAAAAGTGGACAGAATGACTGAAAACTGCACTGAAACAGCTGCAGTTGTTTATTAAAATAAACCACAAAATAGATCAACTCGTGTTTCAAAAGAGAGTGCTGAACTATCATCTCTGCATTCCCTTATTTACCCTCAGTGACCTGTGTGACTCCTGCTTGCTAACACACCAGCTAAGTCCAAGGTTGAGCGGACACAGCGCTGATTGCAATGTTAGCGGCACTCTGAGCGACGGTCACATGAACAAGGGAGCATATAAGTCCTGTAAACACGTGGTAATATGTGACAGAATGCACACCCATACGCCATGTCTGTACATACATACATACTGTACACAACTCCAGATGTAATGGCATCCTTTCTGTGTGAGGGGTCAATGAGTTGAGAGACACAGCAAAATATCTTGGAATCTGAGTGCTTTTGCAGATCCTCATATTTACATGTTTACATAGAAATGCACAAACATGTATCCACAGGTGTCTAAAACATGTGCATATAAGAGTTTTTGTGGCTGTGTGTGTTCATGTAATTTTCTTTTACGACACAAGATACACATTAGCACTGTGCGTGCCTGTGTGCTCACGTATGTCTCGGTGTGTACATGTGCATACACGTGTGTTTGTTCCCATAATGTATGTGTGTTTACAGCGGTGGTTAAGAGGACCTGACAGCTGTAGCGTTGTGTGGTGGTCATCACCCAGCGGGGAGGGTGCAGGGGGGTGACACCCGTCCCATTGACCACCCTCAGGGAGCCCGGCTCTATTGTGCAGCCTACCCACATCGCACATTCCTGGCCTGAACCATGCCGTGTCTCCCTGCCTCTTTCCTCAGCACACAACAGCACATACAACACACTGGTCACGCTGAATGCAACATCATGTAAACCCCCACACACACACACACACACACACACACACACTCACACACACACACACCCCAAGCCGGCATGCTCAAACGCACTCACAAAGGCGTGCACACAGACAGCCAGATACAGTACAATGAAGAGAATCCACACCATCAAGTTACAGAAATAAACCAAATAGAGCTTGAACATAAAGGGCACACCATGACAGGCCATGTGGAGCGGTAACTTCCCACATGGATGCCCTCAGGCATGAACAAGCCCAAATGACTGACCTATGCAATAGTATCATGCTTGCATTAAGTATACATAACATTGGAACTCTATTTTCAATAAAAGTGTTTCAGTTACCCTACGTATCTCAATGACCGTTAACTAATACCACCTCAAGTAGTGATGCTTGGCTTTATACACCAAATCTTTTTAAATGTGTTTTTATGCCTTCTCTCCATATTTCAGTGAAATGGTCCGAAACTGGATTTTTGAATTCCAATGTCATGAAATACCGATAATTATCCAGAAAAAGTTTTTATTTCAGTGTGACTTTTTGTTCAAAGTAGATATTTGGACTTGTCACAACAATTTACATACATAACTAAAAATGGCTCCGTTCTTTTCAAGTGTCCCAGTCAGTCGGGATGACAATACCAGGAGCCTGAAACAGATGCAGCTGAATGGAATTCAGCCATAATTTCTTTTAATATTTACTGTGATGTGTCAAAATGTTTGTTGTAGGAAGCGCCGGTACACTTCAGTGCAATAGGCATCAATTTGACATTCTTTTGTCGTTTTTTTCATCCTGAATACAAACATCATTGTACAATACATCTCTACATAAACCATCACTCCAATATTAACCATTCCTATATATTACCTATAGCTGCTTTAAACTGCTATTTCCTCTCCCAACATTTTACTTTTAGAAATGCTACAATATACTGAAAGCAGTAATTTCATACAGCAGACAGCTAATGTAGGAAAGCTATACCAAGTGAAAGCTAGCTAGTGAGATAGACAAGGCTAGCCTTAGCTAAAGCAAAATGTACTTGCTTTTTCTCCCTAGATCCCTCTGTAATTGAGAAATACAATTTTTTAATGAACTAGCATGTTGGTAATTCTGTTTGTTATCCAACAGAACTAAATGAGGCAGTAGCCAAATCCCATCACGATGTAGAAAAAGCTAGTCATGCTAAATGTTAACTAGCAGTAGCTTAGCTCAGCAAAATAGCAAAAACAACCCGTTCAGCTTTTGACTCCTTTGGAATTAAGAATTTGGTGAGGCTAAATCACTTTTAAATCACATATAACCAGGCGTTAAATTGTAGATTAATTTCTGTATTGACATTAAGTAGAAATTCTATCAACTGATAGACACACATGAAAAACTTGTGTTTGCTAACCTGCAGTTTGCTAACCAGCCTGAAAACTTCACCCTTAGTATGATTAGTCAGTTAGCACTCAGTTACAATTAAGGTATGGGCTCTACCATCATTTGAAGCAACAAATCGCTACACTTCCCTGAATATTGTTCATCACCAAGTACATTCTTTAGCTTTTTCTCAGTCAACCAGTGTCATTATTGATTTTCTATCAGCCTATTAATCAACGTGATGAGAACAACAATCTTTTAAATTGGTCCAGTATTAAGCAAGAACACTGTGAGCAGCAGCCGCAGACCAGGCTGCAATGTAACCCTAGGGGGCAAATGTGCATCGTCAATTTTGTCCACTAAAAGTGGACTTATGAAGTTTATTTTGCAATGCTAAAATTCCTGTTTATTTGCATGACGTCTGGTGGCTTTAGCAAACTCAATTTTGCATATGTTTTAATGTTTTAACAAAGGATCTTACTCTTTAACAGAAAGGAAATCCTTAGAAATCCTTTCCATAATGTTAGACATTTGGAATATTAATCTTAGCCTGTCAATGACAAATGAGCACTTTTGTGAACGTAAATGGAAGGTGCACAATTTCCCCCTCACTTACATTGTAGCTTGTATCGCTGACTGCCGAAAGCAGCGGTCTTGCTTAATGTTGTAAAAAAAATTTTTTAAAGATTATTTTTTGGGGCATTTTTGGCCTTTATTTTTGATAGGACAGATGAAGACTTGAAAAAGGAAAGACGGGGGGAATGACATGCAGCAAAGGGTCGCAGGTCGGAGTTTAACCCGGGCCTGCTGCGTTGAGGAGTAAATATGTGCACCCGCTCTACCAACTGAGCTATCTGGGTGCCCAATAATGTACAATTTTGAAGGATAGTTGTTCCCATCAGTCGCTTAGACGCAAACAACATAGGAAAATAGGGTCCAGTTTGAAAAAAACTGAAGGTACCCTTTAATGTAAAGAGAGATCAGCGTGTGCATTACTAGGTTTCTCACATGTCTCTCTGCAGCATTTCACACTCATGTTCCCCATTATTTATCAATCAACTAATGAAAACCTGGCTTGGGTTTCTCTCATGAGTTCCTACTCCACACCCCCACACCCCACTGTTGTGTTTGTACAGTAAATCCATCCCCATCCGTCTGCAGCTACAATCAACTGTACAGTACCAGCTCCAGTAGCACTCACGTTCAAACACTGGTCTCACACACGACAAACAAGCAACATTTAAGTAGAATTATGAACCAATTGTAACCAATATATTGTACATGTATTGATTCATTTTCTGTAAATCCTATTGGATTAGGAGGATTTTCTGAGGAGGTCAACCTTTCTGTTAAAGAGTAAGACAGAAAAAAACAGAAAAACATCCACAAAATTGTGCTTGCTAAACCCACCAGACTCCACGTAAAAAACATGTAATTTTTACATCGTAAAATACACTTTATTCAATGTCTACAGAAATAAAATCAAACTATGAAAAGCCTTTTTGGTTGAAATAAACACATGAGATTTATATGAGAAAATATGGTGGCTCTATACACGCTAAAAGTATTGTTTTTTTAAATGGAGTCTGGTGGGTTTAGCGCTACCGACTTCAGAGCCGTTTCTGGTTAAACAGAAAGGTCTCAAAGAGCTTTTAAAGGTCTATATCTGAAGGGATCCTTTCCATAATGTTGTCAGACGCTTAGAATATTAATCTGAGCCTGTCAGTGGCAGAACAAGCACTTCTGTAAAGTACATTGTATCTTGTTTTGCCGCTGCTGACTGCAGCAATCTCACTTAATAATGGGCCAATGTCAAAGATTGTTGTTCACAGTCCAGGTTGAAAAAAAACTGTAGTTACCCTTTAACTGTGAGTATTACACAGTGAATATTGAACTTTAGCTACATTTTGAAATCCAAAACGCAATTAGACGCTTTCTGTCCCTACAAACATAGTACACAGGTCATAGGTCAGAGCACACAGTGTTTCATAACCACGGCTTTCCACCAGCACACAAACAGCCCAACTGCAGCCATTTCCACCCACTTATCACACTTCGCCCGTCACTGCAGTGATCACAGAGGAAAGAAACACACTGGCTGCAGGATGGAACTTCATCCTAAAATGGCAGATGCCGGTACAACAAACACCCCACCGCACATTCACATGGAACCTCTGCTTACTTCTCCTAATCAACAACGTTGAAGGCAGAGTGGAACCGCCACTTTCCAAACCGCCCGGGTGTCTTTGGTTTCTGTCCTGGATGAAAGAGCTTCCACATTCCTTTCCTGAGGGGTCAGAGGTCAGCCTCTGCACTGCCTGCCTGCCCGCCTGCCACGGCTACCGCATGCTGAGTGACTGGTATTAACCCTCTCACTGCCTGCCGCAGCCATACTGAGTAACATGTGGGAAAGGTTTCAGGGTATGTCAGATTCTTTTTGGTGGTGGTGGTGGTTGGTGTTGTTGTTGCCGTGCCAGTCCAGGCCAGGCCAGAGCAGGCTGGCAGCCTGTGTAGAACCGTGATCCACATGGCTACAGACACTGCTTGACCTAACTATACAGTACAAACAAACTAAATATAGAAAGTGAGTTCAACGTTCGGAGCTTAGGTGACAACGGCCGCAGTGTGTGGTTATGTATGTGGGAGGGGTTTGTACAAACTTTTGCTCGAAAACACAAAAGACAATTGACACAACTTAGGAATGTCACATGCTGTAGAAAAAACAGGAAAGTTGTAGAAGGTGTTTCGTTAATATGTGACCAAATGCCTTTAATGCCGAATACAAAAAGTAGACTCATAAACGGTGTTTTAGGTTGTGACATTACATTGATGCTCAATGGGAAAAAGTGCACATTTAACTGCACGTGTTGTTATCAACCAAAATGACCGGTGCTTCCAAGCGTGGTGATTATTTCTTAATTTTAAAACTTTAATATCATTCCGACTAAAATCTTTTTTCAGAGGTTGTGTATTGGTATTTAATAGTTTGTAGCTCTTGGGTTGTTCTAGGTGACATTTATCTTGTTTTTAGGGGCAATCTTTTTTTATTAGAAATGTTTTTCAGGATTTTATAGTCAGACTTGCATTGATTTTCTGCCATTGCTATTGTTTCTGCCTATCTCCAGTAAAACAGACTTGAAAAAGAGGTTTTTAATTTTTTTTTAAATAACATGAATAATAATAATTAATCAATTGTCAGTATGAAATGTAACCAAATTATCTAATTTTTCAACATTTTGAAATTATGTGAAAAGGGTTAGGGGTTATGGTTATTTAAAAAAAAACATTACAATACCCCCATTACAAACATTTTAAGTTTTACATGTGAACAATTGAGACTGTGGCAACACAGGAAGTTAGTTTAAAGTAAATACGGAGTGGTAGAAGCAGCTAGATAAGGACTGAGAGAGTGTGGGAGAAATCTTCAGCGAACAAAGTCAAAGATAAAGAACGAGCAGAGTTAGCCTGAGAGAGATGGAGAATGGAGGGGGGGGGGGAGAGATTAGTGCGAGGCAGAAGCGAAGTGAAAGAGAAAGGGATAAAGGATGACAAAAAAGGGAGGGAAAAACTGGAGTCACTTGCAACAGTGCTGTCAGGGGTCTTTGCAACAGTCAAGTGACTCTGAGGAGAGAAGAGGGCGGGTGGGGGGTGGTGGTGGTCATGGTGGTGGGGGTAGGTAGGTCATGCTTTACTAACTTCTTTGACTAGAACTGGAAGCCAGAGAGGTGGCTAGGCATGGGCCGGTATGAGATTCTGAAGGTACGATAAACTTCAGCAATAATATCACAGGATGCGACCGTGAATATTCGCATGTACAGCTTTAATATGTATTATTTTATGGCTAAAAAAAACACACACCACACAGTGGCAGGGAGAGGGATTTCTTTTTTCAAAAGATTATTTTTCAGGCATTTATTTTTTTATATAGGACATAGAAAGGGCAGAGAGAGGGGGAACGACATGCAGCAAAGGGCCGCAGGGCAGAGTCAAACCTGCAGCCCCTGCATCAAGAAGTAAACCTCTATATATGGGCGCCTGCTCTACCAGGTGAGCTACTTTCTGTCATTGACAACTCATAAAAACAGCTCATATTGCAGGAACGGGCCCAAATTTTTGTGGTTTTGAATCTGTCACTTTTTCAAATCACGGTATACCTTGAAACCGGTAAGCGGCCCGTGCCTACAACTCACTTCAGTGATGTCAGAAAGCATTTCAAGCTTTTTTAAAAAACAGAACTTTGGTATAGTCAATGAAATTGGGACTAGATTGGGTTAAACAAACACAGAACTTCCACACGTTTCACACTACATGAGCCTCGTCTCTGTGCGTAACGTAGAGTTTTTCCTGCCTGCCTCTGTGCTGTGTAAGGTTGAACAGCCAATCACAAACATTATTAGATCTTGGTAGAAGCTCACTGACGCTAATGAGATGTAATCCCTAGGTATTGAATGACGAGGCATTTTGGCTATTCGGTCAGTGCCTAAAAAATATATATATTATAAAATATAAATATAATATATTGGCTACCCAGCCCTACATAGCCCATACATAGTGATTTTTCATTTTAAAATGACTTGGCATTGAATTATCATTAAACCTAGCGAGGCAACAGACATAAAGGCAGAGTGAGAAGTCTTTTTAACACTATTCCTTCTCTCTTTCGCTCTCTCTCTCTCTCTCTCTCTCTCTCTCTCTCTCTCTCTCACCATCCCTCCTCCCTTCCTCCCCCAGGTTTCAGTTCCTCTCCTGCTTGTGACCCAGGGTGAAGCTCTACATATGGAGGAAGGAGCAATAAAAGGGTAGAGGGTGAGAGGAAGAGTCCCCCAACCAGAACTTCGCTCTGCCATGCCAAACCCTCACCCATCCCGACAGTTAGTCCCGGCTACATCAAGCCGGGATGTGGCCATAAAACCAGCACCGCTGCCCCGGTATCCTGGCTAAAGATAGCCCTGGCTGTGGTCTGGCTGGGGGGGGGGGAGGCAGGGCTCATCTAACTGTCACCAAGGAACACCTTCACTACTGCTGCCTGTAAAAGACGTACGTTTCCCTTCACTCTTCACTGGTCTCACGGTTCAATTCAATTGTGATTCAATTTTTATTATACTATACATGGTTTTCATCAACAAATTCCAGCAGTCAGACTGATATGAGCTGCCCTTTTTATTATTTTTATTGCTCCTAAAAAAGATACTTCCTAAATGTAGACAAAAGGCATAAAAACTAAAACAGCAACAACCGGAAAAATCAAAAAGTAACATCAGTAATAATCAATTATGGTCTGTCACTGCATTGATGCAGAAGCTTCTTTGTCTGCATCGCAATGCATCGAGACAATGACCGATTTCAACACCCCTAGTAAACAGTGAGGAAAGTAGTATAGCAGATGATTTTAACTCAGGACACGATTTTTCCTAAACTTAACTAAGTTAACTAGTTTTGGTGCCTAAGCGCAACCAAACTGCAGCTGTTTCACAACATTAACGACGTGTTTAAAACCACGACGGTTAAGCTCTGTCGTTTAGGTATGAGGACGGAAAACACTCCTCCTTGCCTATATCATCGTAAGGTTTGAAGGACTAGTTACGTTATCATCTGGTGTCTTCATGTCCACTTGAATGTATATTTATTAATTCTTCTGCTTGAATGATTGTAAATGGGACTCAGCGTCTGAAATAATGCTATTTAGGCACAGCAGTGCTTTGAGCTAAATGCTAACATGCCAGAAAGCTTAGCAGCAAATATTTACCAGATTCACCATCTTAGTTTGCACCTGCTGCTAAATCAGCACTACAGCCAAATACAGTTTTTCAGGTATTTGGACAAATTCAAAATGTTGATAAAATCAAAAGTTCCTTCCCGAGGCTATTTTGAAGAGGCGCTGTCATTGTGTCCGGCACTTAGCACCGGCCATGACAATTGTGACTGGTTTAAAGGAATGCCAATAAACAAAAGCACGACCCAGCCAGACCCTCCTCCCACCAGGAAGGTCTGGCAAGGCAAGACTAGGGTTAGGGTCCCACCGCCTCAAACGGGACTGACATGTCTGATCACCAGATACATGTTTGGCTACCGCAGGGTGACGTCAGGTGGCGTTTCTAATCCGTCTCAACTTTTTCAGCCGCTGCTTTTATTTTCGACTCCCCGCTGCGGCACCGACTGCTGCACTACATCCATTCAAAAAGACTCGCTGCAGTCTATGTGAACACAGCCTAACATTACAACATTATTAGAGACACATTTACTTAGATTTAGTTGTTACTATATCCATCCTGTGTGTGTGTGTGTGTGTGTGTGTGTGTGTGTGTGTGTGTGTGTGTGTGTGTGTGTGTGTGTGTGTGCACGTCGATTATGTTTAGAGCTGGTGAGGAGGATGTAGGGGTCAGCCAGGTTGTTGGGGGTGACACTGAGTGCACACTGCCTTTTCGACACTGGGAATGTGTTTGTTAGGATGCAGGCCACACACTCTCAGATGTGCACACACATACACACACACACACGCACACACACAAAAGTCCTTTCCTTATACTTCCCACGACTGCACAAGCCGTCAAATCACAATCTAACTGAGCATTTAACAACATGCACGCATAGAACATCATACATAACTAACAACTTCAAATCACAGATGAAGAAGATTTCAACGTCTAATTGTAGAAGTACTATAGTGGAATGCCAATTTGTCATACAATTCATTTTTTCAAAAAGCGAAATAAAAAAATGTTAGACGAGAGATTTAATGGAGTTATAGAAGCTTGTGGAACAGAGGCTAGCTAGCTAATAAGACATTCAACTCTTAACTATTCGTCAACTCTAGGGCTTCTGTAGTTAGACCCCCAGAGAGGATAAAGTTTTCAGAGGAAACAATGACATTACATTTCACGTTTTTATCCAAAGCGACATTCAAGAAGGGCATTCAACCATGAAGGTATAAACTCGGACCAGCAATAATCACATAGAAAAGAGATCTTCAACAGAGGGTTTGTGACCCTTTAGAGGTCCTCAGAGTTAGTGCAGCCGGGTTGCCAAATTATATAAAAAAAAGGTTCAATGTGTATTATATATATTTACTGTAAAAAGTAAAAAAGTTACCCCAATGCGTCATCAGATATTAAGGAAACATGCTAAACATGCTAACTTTTCTGACAACAATGCTAATGCCAGTATATTCTCCTTTTGAAATTTCTGTTCTGTGACAGAATTTCTGTTTTGGCGTGTGTGCAATTTGACAGCCAGGCTGGGTCGCCAGATATATTTGTAAAAACGTTAACCCAGCGCGCTACAGTTGTAACGTTAGCACAGCCATGAAAGCAGAAAACAAACGAACAGGTTCAACGGAGATAAGATACCTGACCTAAAAAAAAATGTTTCTAACAGTTGCATTACCAGAGACGTAACAAACCCTGGGTAAATATTGGAGATGTATTAGAAAGATAGAGACAACTTAGACCCAAAAGGACGCAGAATTGGCTAATTTTCTCCTGAACAGGTAAGTGTTTGCTTCAGGCTAATTTATGACAGCTACAAGGTACGGGCATTTTATGTAATTTCAACATTTGTTTTACTCACATTGAATTTTGTAGCTAGGGTACCCGAGTTGGTTACTCGCAAAAAACATTGAGACACAGCCAGTAAAGTAATCCCGACTGGTCCTAGCTAACGCCGCCATGCTAACTCTGCTAACTGCTAACGTAACCGGAGGACCAGGCAAGTGGGCCACGGCTGTTTACAACATGTAGTCTGTTCAGTGGCCGTAGCCGACAACAGTGAACTATTTTAAGCCAATAGAGAAGGGGCTGTAAATCTGGAAGAGAGGACCATGAGTTTGAAGTCTGTTTAGCAATCGTAGCCGTAATTTTAAGCCAATAAAGTGTGTTCAGTCAGGTGCAGAGGACGGCAAGGTAGTGTTATTTTTAGCGGTTCCTACCGTAGTTCTGTGAGACCAGGCTGGACATACAACGTGGCAAAACTTCAGAAAACAGGACAAGAGTTGGAAAAAAGACCAAGAAAAGAGTTGATAATAGTAAGAAAAACTACAGAGAAAGTGAGGCGGGCCAAAATTATTATTGTATATTATTGGGAGCCTAATTTCTATGCATGCCATTTCAGAATCTGCGAGGTGCCGGATTTTGGGACTTGAGTTTGACACGTGCAGTAGAAGTGCCTGGCCTAACAAACGTTGAAGACCCCTAACAGAAGATGTACATAGCTTCAAATATGCCCAACATCAAAGTAACACATGTAAGTGCAATTTATTTGTTTAATCGACAAACTGTTCCAGGCCACATTGATTCCTCCTTTGACAATTAGCCTCAAAAACATCAAATTAACAATTAGGAGGGACCCGAACACCCACCAACTTCCCTTCCCGACTCATTCTCCCCTAAACATCTTGCATTTGTTTTGACCTCCTCCTCCTTCCTTTCATCCTTCCATCCTCCTCTTCCTCCCTGCCAGTACTTCTGCTCCTCCATCTCTTCAACCCTCCATCCCTCACTCCTTCCCTTTGGTCTGTCCCACATGCCAATTCTAACACCCAGAAATCAGCTCATTAGGAGCCTCCTTTTCTCCTCTTTTTCCTAGTCATTTCCCTTCCTTCGCCTCCCGCTGTGTTCGCCCACAGACGCCACGCGTTTCGGAGGCAGCTATCAAAATAAGCACTCTAGTTTCAAGTCATTCCAGTGTGCATATTTGCGCGTAAAAGCTGGCACACACTACAAGACATTACTCGCAAACATAAACCACCTTAAAAAATTAGTAGAGACGCTAAATAGCATAATCACCATTACTATCTCTCTATCTCTCTATCTGTCTGTCTGTCTGTCTGTCTGTCTGTCTGTCTGTCTGTCTGTCTGTCTGTCTGTCCCAGGCTGGTACCATCGGATTGTGAGAGACATCTGGGCAACACACGTCCTTCTTTTAACGGTGATTGGGGTTTGGTGGAGACTAATTAGAAAATAAACTGGCTCCACAAACAAAGTCTAACAGGGCATCTCTCTCGCTCTCTCTCTCTCTCTCTCTATTTCTCTCTCTCTCTCTGCTAATTTGCAACAAAAACACACTTGAGGGGCGTTATTATGGAACCCACGCAACTTCACAAAATACTATTGGCCAGGCGTCCATGCTTACGCAAGGTAACGTAACCCGATTTGTTCAGGTCCTATCCCCTGACAATCGGCTATCCTAACCTTAACCACTCGAGCTGCTTCGTAGGGCGGGCCTTTCCTAGAAGTTGCGCGAGTTCCATAATAACGCAGTTGAGGGTGGTTGTACCTCTCAACAACCACCCATCATCATCATCAACATGCTGGCTTGGGCATTCTCTAAGAAATGATGGGGAGAAGGATGCGTGTGCAGGTGCGGGTCAACGTTGTTCTAAGAGATAAACACTCAATAGGAGTTATCACTCGAAAACCGATTCAACATTTTTATTGATTTTGTCAGGCAACAGACTAATAGAGGTGGGGGAAAAAAATCGATACAGCATAGTATCGCAACATTTTCAGTGGCAATACTGTATCGATACGCAGACGCCAAATATCGATCTTTTATCATATATGCATTGGCCAGTTTGTCTGCTTGACAATCCCTTTTTGCGCAAACAGAATTGCTTCTTTTTAGATAAAACAGATGTTGAGAAAGACGTAGACATAATTTGAAATTGGGAAAAATTTAAAGTTGGAAAAACTCATGAATTGCAATACATTGCAGAATATTACAATATGTTTAAAATTGCAATAATACCATATCATGACATAAGTATTGTGATGATACCATGTCGTGAGGCCTCTGGTCAGTCCCACCTCTACAGACTAAAGCTGGGCGATATGGAGAAAATCAAATACCACGATACTTTTGACCAAATACATTGATGATGATATTGCAGCGATTTTGAAGGGTTGACTATTGGTGCTTTCACAAAATATTTACACAATGAGATTTTCGATAAATACTACAATGACTAAGGTAGGGTAAATGCTAAATAAATGCTAATAATAATAATAATGCTAATAAAACAGATCTATTAAATCTGGTAAGTTCAAAAAATGACAGAACTTTACTGTAATGCAGCCTTTAAAACCAGGAATAGACAACACTTGTGTCATATGACAATGTCACGATATCCACAATGTATGACGACACCTAGCCTCATATATAGATGTACATATAATATCGATAAATTGCCCAGCCCTACAACAGACACTGTTCCATTTTCTCTCCATCGCAGTTTTGAGTTATTAATTGACACAAATCTAATCTAGGCTGGCAGGTATTGGACACAGTATTTTATCACATTATGTAAGTTTCACATCATATGTAAAATGTTTCCGTCTATGTGTAAAATGATCTTTTTGGAGTTACATTAATGGGTAAAAAATCTTAAATGAGTTCAAATTGATCTTCTTGTTTAAATGCTAACAATGATCTTATGTATACTATGTATAATTGAAGATTAGAGTAGTATAACTGTCAAATAAATGTAGTAAAAAGTACAATATTTCACTGAAACAGAAGTATAAAATAGAAATACTCAAGTACCTCAACATTGTACTTACAGTAATGTTCCATGCACACAACAGATGATATTAATTTATAAGATCTTCATTGGTAAGCAGTAAAAAAAAAACTAAAGAAAACTGCAAAGTCAGAGCATTAGCTTTATCAAAATGTTGACACTAAACACACGCTTGTGTGTGTGTGTGTGTGTGTGTGTGTGTGTGTGTGTGTGTGTGTGTGTGTGTGTGTGTGTGTGTGTGTGTGTGTGTGTGTGTGTGTGTGCAGAGGTGATTCTGGGGAAAGCCCTTCTGGCAGGGAGTCCACAGCAGCCGGAGATGTGGGCACAGTGCCAGTGGGCGTCACGCCAATCCCCCGGCGCCCCCCCTCCCTCTCTCCAACATGTTTAAAGAGCAGAGCCTTGGCAAACACAACAAACATGCATACTTTTACAACCACTGGCCTTCTCGCTTCCATACAACCATAACTAGGGCTGCAAGATATGAGGAAATTATGTAATAGCGTTGTTGAATAGCCCGATAACCCTTAGACGGAATTCAGGGGGGGTTACAAACCACCCCCCCATAATAAAACTTTTTTTGGACAATTGTTGACGTGTTTGTCGCCTATTTTAAGTATTTTTTTGGCATTTTTTGTTTGTTTTTTGTCTACTTTTCGAGTTATAATATGTTTTTGCCTTAGTTTCAAGTTTCTTTTGGACAATTTTTCCACCATTTCTGTTTTTTTTTTGGGGGTTGACAATTCTTTTAATGTTTTTGTTGTTGCTTTTGGGCCATAAAATGTCAAATAATTGTGAAGAGTGCTGATCAGTGCTTTCCAAATCCCATGCGGACACCCTTAAATGTCTTGTTTTGTCCACAACTCAAAGATACTCAGTTTACTGTCAGAGAGGAGTGAAGGAACTAGAAAATATTCACATTTAAGAAGCTGAAATCAGAGAATTTTTTTTTTTTCATAAAAAAAGGACCCGATTAACTGATTATCAACATAGTTGGAGGATTAATGTAATACTTGACAACTAATCAATGAATCTTTCCACCTCTACATTTTACAGATATCACCACAATAATTCTATGAAAGACAGACACATACACACACACACACACACACACACACAAACACACAGTGATGATTTAGTTGCTCGGATTGAAACGTGTGCGGCCTGTGGTCTGAGCCAGTCCATCCAGCCGCTGGGACACTTTTGTTTCCCTCGGCGGCCACTGGCTCTCTCGGATTCAGATGGGGTCAGCAACAAACAATCTCTAAGTTTGGCAACGTCAGCTCAGCTTAAAACAACAGGCATTGTTAAACGGCCTTTTGTTTACAGAAATCTACAGGTTTCAATAGATCCCACAGCCTTTTCCATGTTTTCTCTTACCTTACCCCTCTCATTCTACTGCTAATTTCCCCGTTTTGTTTCTTGTTTCACGATTGCCCCCCCAACACACACACACACACACACACACACATACACCCAACCCCACTCCCTCGTTATCCATTCTCCACGTGTATTTTTTAACAATGTCCAGGGTAATGGAAGGGAAAAGGAGGAAAGCGTGTGTGTGTGTGTGTGTGTGTGTGTGTGTGTGTGTGTGTGTGTGTGTGTGCAGGAAGAGGGGGTGGGGGGTAAATGTAGAGACTTGTAAAAATAACATTCTTGCATTAACAGGACCTTGAAAAAAATGGGCAGTGGGCAGTTTGCATTCCTTAGATTTTTTTTTTTTTAACTTGATCACGTTCTGAGAATCGGGGGCTGCAGGCGGCGTCAGGCAGATGACAGCTGTGTGACAAAAAGGCAGGAGGGAAAGGAGAGAGAGAGAGAGAGAGAGAGAAAGGGAGAGTGAAGAACATAACAAGAACGAGATGAAAAGAGAAGAGAAAGCAACCAGCTGACAGAGAAAAAAAGACTGAGAAGGCCAGATAACACAGATGTTCAAAACAGCAGCAGCTGATGCACATACGGGGGCATTTGAGTTCAAAATAGCCCGTCTGAGCATCAGAGTGAAAAATCCACTTTTTGCACACACAAAAAAATCCACAGGCCTGACTCGATCGTATTAAAACAAGCACAGCTTCACCTTAACCCGTCGTTGCAATGTCTGCAATGTTATGGAGCGAGTCTCCAGCGCCAGAGCTCACAGATGAGTCTTTGTGTTGAAGCAGAACAGTATACCTATTGGGTGACAGATCAGAGGTTGGCCGCTCCGTCTGGGACACAGGAGAAGGGGAAGCGACAAAACTAGGGCCTGCAGTAGGTGTACAATACATATTGGGGAAGCAAGCCTACATGTAATTAATTGAAATTGTAATCCTGATTACGATTTTGGCTTCTAATGACTATTAGTCTTGCGTCGCCAGACCTTCCCACACAGCGCTGCGGAAGATGGTCTGGCTGGTCCACACAAACATTTTTGGGATGGGAGAACAACGTGCAAGTGAAGTGATTGACATCTTCCTGAGTCCACTGTTAGTGTTGTTGCACTTGTTAGGGTGGGGACAAATAACACCTTTGTCATCCTTATTGGTAGAAAGTATGTGAACTGATAAGTTCCCATCAAAGCTCCGGCCCACCTTCAACCAGGTGGAACATGTGTACGTTCAAAAGTTGTTTCAGTCGTGCAACAGTTTTTCTTATTTCAATATAAGCAACAGCTTTCTGAAAGTCAAAACATATTAGTGTTAAATAAACGCGCTTTCAATATTGACAAAAAAAAAACAAAAAAAACGAGATTATGATTTGTTTCCCATAATCTAGCAGTACTACCTACAGGTACTTACTTATGATTATCTTCATCATCAATTAGCCTGTCTGTTAAGCCTGTCTAATAATTTCTTATATACTATGTCAGAAAACATACACAGAACGTATTTCACTCCCCATATAGTTGCATACAATTTATTTATATTTATTGTTTATATATATATGTTTTGTTTATATATATATTTGTAAACATATATATATAATATTTATATATATATATATTTCAATGAAAAATGGATAATAAAAAGGAAAATAGTATAAAAAGGCTACTGTATTTTCCCAGAGCTACATATTCAATTACTTGTTACTTTTAGATTTTTTGAGTTTATTATTATAGTTTATTATTATCTCTCTCCCCTTTCATGTCTTCACCTGCCCTTTCAAAAATAAAGGCTGAAAATACTGAAAAAAGAATCTTAAAAATAATAATAATAATAATAATAATAATAATAATAAACAACTCATTGCTTCAGCTTCAGAACCAATCCAATGCTACTTTACTGACCTAATTCGGTCCGATCCGCATTAAATCAACTTTTATGTCAATGTAATTCTGTGTTTCCGCTTTCTGCTACATTCATTACAGTGAGTGTCAGCAGGCAGCCTGCCAACCCTGTTCTAAGTGCCACAGCAGCCCTGGCCTCATGTTACCTTAAATAAATGATAAAATGATCCAAATGACTTCCAGACAGTGTCAGGAATTTGTATCTGAAGCTGCTCACAGTTAAGGTATTGAAATAGTAGGATCTAGTTTCAGCTCTAGTATCTATTAATGAGTTGAAGACCCTTTCCAATTTAGTCTCGCATTGCCAGACAGCAAGGCTGTGTCCGGCTAGTCCGCACAGCATTTTGGGATGGGAGAAAACATGCTCTGGTTTATTGGCATTTCTTTAAACCAATCACAATGTTCTTGGGCGGTGCTAGGCGCCGAACGGAGCAACGGTGCCGCTGCAAAAATAGCCTCGGGAAGGAACTTGTTTTGATGAAACGTGTGTACGTTCAAAGGTTGTTTTAGTCGTGTAACAGAAAACTCAGATTGGACAGATAGTCTAGCTAGCTGTCTGGATTTACCCTGCAGAGAGATCTGAGGAGCAGTTAGCTGTAGTCCTCAGAAACCAAAGAAAGAGTTTAGAATAATGCCAACACAAAGAAAGCGGAAGGTGACGGACATCTGGTCGAAAAAAAAAAAAGGCACATCTGGTGGAATTTCGTCGTAGATTAATGAGTTTTCCAAATAATTTTTGTTTCCAAAGGTCTCCGTTTGTGCCCCTGCAGACTCAACCCTGACATTTTCAAACCAAAACGGGGTCAGCAGCATTTCAAGATCTACAGTATTATTAGTATAGCATAATATTGTATACAGTATTAGTGCAGACGTAGCCTGTGTCCACTACTTTGGTTCATGACTAAATACCTGCAATGCTAAGCTGCTAAACAAAGATGTCAACATTAAACATTACACATCAGCATTGTCTTTGTGAGCATGGCACTTCATGTTAGCATTCAGCTCAAAGCCCCACTGTGTCTATGTGTGAGTAGTGTGCTCAAACAGCATTTCCATCTCAACTGGTCACTTTTTCCTGGCATTGTGAAAATGAGCTTTGATTTTGTTGCAGATTAAAGGATCTATTGGACAGTTGATTTGTACTACGAAAGCTCACACCCATGGATATCCCCAGAATTGTGTGCTTGCTTGGTGGTGCCTTCACTGTCAACTGTCCACCATGTGGCATTACCTTGATACTATAATGGAGTTATCTCCATTATGCAAAGTAAATATCATGGAAAATTGGGGTTTTCAACTAGTTTAAAGGCGTTTTGGCTGTCAAATCCGCATGCAGTTATGCATTGATCAAAGAAATCACGAATTCTCAGGAAACTCGTGAAACACTATTATGGGCCCTATGTATTCTTCGATATTATCAATCTGACAATATTCTTCAGTTCAACATACAACTACAGATAGTCCGATACCATTTTTTCTGTTGCGTATTACTTGGCTATCAGTCGATACTAAGTACTGATTTGATACCAGCGTGCGATAGATTTTATAATACACATACAGCTGTATACTGTACTATCCCTGTATTGATGTGATGTCATTGTTGTTCAGCCTGGCTCAGGTTCAAATCTTTGTAAAACACAAACTTTCTTTTATTATCCAGTTTGACAGTCAGTTATAACTGAAAAAGAACATAAAAAGTTACTTTAAAGTCGATTCTCTTTGGGGCTAAATTGCGTAGTATCCGATCGGTGCATATACTCCCGTAATTTTTGATACCGATTCAGGCATTTTAGGCGGTTTCGAAGGCTACTCCGTTACTGGTATCGGAACATCTCTTTATACAACGTAAGCTAAAAGAGACAAAGGTGTAACATGTCTACTAAAGAAAGAAAGAAAGAAAGAAAGAAAGAAAGAAATGGAGTAAGGAAGCGACAGGGAGTCTGTGCAGAGAGAGTGTTGAGCTCAGGAGTTATTCATTAACACATTTTAACACAGCACTTTCCTTCTCCTTTCTTACAGCCCCCCAGAGATAAAAACACACACTCTTTTGAATGACTGGGATGCCAGAGGGTGGTATTCCACCTCACTACCTCTCACACTTTAAATGTGTGTATGTAGTAAGAGTGTGTGCGGGCAAGAGGGGGAGGGTGGGTCTTTCTCTGAGAAAGGGTTTAGGTTTCAGTTAGAGGGTTCAACAGATTGCCCAGCATCCGTACCACAACTCCTTACTGCACAGCCATCCTTGGCCGCTCTGTGCCTACTGACACCACTCCCTGCGGGACAACCCCCTTTCTCCGATACCAACATTGCACATTACAGCACAAATCTTTTCATTTATTTTTCAGCTCCTACTACGTGAGCCACTTCTCTGTGTAACACGGAGTTTATCCTGCATGCCGCTACGACGTGTGATGATCGACAGCCAATCACAAACATTATTAGATCTTGGCAAAGCATGCTGAGTGCTGATTGGCTGATTAAGTCTGCTGACATTGAATCCTAGTTATTGAAACTGGGTATTGAATGACGAGGCCTTTTTCGATACTCAACACATTAGAGGCAATTAAACTAAAAAGTACTGAATTTGGTTCCCAGCCCTATGATTGAAGGAGGTAGAAAAAAAGTATTTGGGAGATTTCTGGTAAGACCTTAAAACTCTTAAGAATGTTTTTTATAAAATAATGGCCTGTGTAATCAGTAATCACTGGACTAGAGACAGAAACAGAAAGGTAAAGTGGTGGCAGTAGTGTTGCTGCTCTGTTATGTGGTGCTCAACTGGGAGCGACTGTAATGGCCCTGACACACTAACCTGATGGCTGACCGTTGGCAGAAAAGGAAGTCGGACTGACTGCCTCCCCGAGTCGGCCAAAAAAAAAGTGCCTCTGAAACACACCGAAGCAATGTGACTGCCTTGCAGCTGATTGGACGAACGCGTCCCGTGGGTCTGGTTTCTTTGGAAATTCAAAGCCAGACTGTCATGGCGGCTTGTTCAGAATACAATCTCATAATTTACTAAAGTGGTTCACCAAAACATGTTTCTGGAAACATATTAACCCTCATGTCATCCTCGGGTCAAATTTTACCCGTTTTCAAAGTTTTTTTCCATATCAGAAATATGGGAAGTCAAAATTAGCACCGAGAATGTTGAAAAAAAGTGACATGTTGGAAAAAGTGACGAAATGTTGGGAAAAGCGTACAAAATGTTGGAAAAAGTGACAAACCAAACAATAAAAACTTCATAAATACCGGAACAAAACACCAACGAGGAAAAAAACCTTGAAAAAAATATAACCAAAGCATCTGAAAAGATGTAAAAAAAAAAGATTTTGAAAAAAGTTAAAAACGTTCAACAAAACACCATGAAAGTCTTAAAAAATGAAGAAGAACTTTAAAAAAAAGCAACAACAACTTTGAGAAGGGACAAAAAGCATTTTTTTATGGCAACACAAGGATTAAGCGAGAAATAGACCTTGCAGATGCTGAATGTGTCTTCATATCAGATCGACAAAGGTCAATTTAAAAGATTTTCATCAGATTTTGAAAGACTCGAGTCACCGACCTCGCCAGACTGTCCTGACTATCGGGTTAGTGTGTCAGCGCCTTACAGGAACTTTATCATTTCATTGGTGTGTCTCTCTGCTGTAGTTTCTGTGTGTGTGTGTGTGTGTGTGTGTGTGTGTGTGTGTGTGTGTGTGTGTGTGTGTGTGTGTGTGTGTGTGTGTGTAAAAGCGGTGCAGCAGATTTTAAACCTGCTTTTCCGGACGTTACATTTCAGACTCAGTTTCCTTCTGCAGTCGTCAGTCTGCGCTCATCAATCATGTGCAGGGTATGTGTATGAATTTTGATTCCTTCCTTCCATATTTTGCACCTTTAGACAGAAATGCCTTTCAATACATATTGCGCAACAAACGCAACTTAACTGTTTAACGCCTATAAAAAGTCCTCATGTCCACTCATGTTTTATTTTCAGGATTGTCTCTCATTTTGCCATTTTTGTTGTAAAGTCTGGGATACTTCACCTTCTTCATACCGCCTAAAAACTGCTCAAACTCTGAGAATTGAAAACACTCTTTGGGTCAACTGCTCAGAGCTCATTTTTCACAAGAAGGCAAGTAGATGTGGCTTTTGTGGTAGATGTGAATTGGTTTCACAAGCCAGAAATTTAATTTAGAAACTGATGATTTCAAATTTTATTTTTTAAACTCTGAGAGCTGAGGGCACTGTAAGTTAATAGACATGTACACACACACACACACACACACACACACACACACAGATAGCTGCTACTGAAAGTCACTCGCTGGCAAAATGAGACCATCCAACCAAAGCGGCAGAGTGAATAAGAGGCCGATGATGTGACCGGATTGGCCAGGCCACACTGGGGCGGGGGAGAGGGGGGGGGGATAGGGAGGGGAGGGGAGGGAGCGAGGCAGAGTCACGTGACCGAGTCCAGCAGAGAGTGTTATAATAGGCCCCCTCTCGGAGTAGAGAGGCAGAGGCTGGATGTGAACCAAAATCCCTCTACCACACACAGGCTGGCCATTGTTGGCTATTCACTGGACTCCATCTCGGGGCACTTTATCATTCAATTAGGACAGCTTTCACACCGCACACCACAGAAAAGAGGCCTTCAATCAAACTGAAAACTTCACACTGGCCCTGGAGGGGACGCAGAGAGGGGACTCGCAGTTGTCACCCCACTTTCATTTTTCCAACTTGTTGTTGGCCGCCCGAGACTTTGAGCGGAAAGAGAGAGAGAGAGAGGGGGGAGGAGAGAATAGATAGAAATAGAGAGATGTGAGGAAAGACGAGGAAGTCCCTCTCTGAGTACCATTACATGTTTGGTACAACGTGTGTGTGTGAGAGAGAGAGAGAGAGAGAGAGAGAGAGAGAGCTGATGGAATGCATCTGAGTGGGTGAGGGGTTTCATTTGGTAAGTGGTCGCGGGGAGAGAGAGAGAGAGAGAGCGAGAGCAAGGAGAAAAATCAAAGCTCTGAGAAGAGAATGGCACAGAGGAGTATACTTGAAGGAAATAATGAGAAGGAGAAGTATGCTTGAGAAAAGAGGGGAGACAGGGAAATGCGCTGTGAGGGGGAGAGGAGAGGGAGCTCAGCAACTGATCAAAACACGGCAGCATTAAGAGTGAGAACCTGGGGGTAGACCGCCGGATGCAGGTTGATGATCAAGTTAGAGAGGGAGGAAAAAGCAGAGAAGTTAACAGGTGATGAAGGATGGAAGAAGAGTGTGAGCATGCTGGTGTTAATGAGGTTTGAAACCTGCCTGCAATCAGATAAGAAAATAAACCACTGGGTTACAACTGCTGACACCCGAATGCAACCGTCCTCTTTCATACAATCATAGGTGTAATTCACAGGGGTTGGGGGGGCTACAACACCCCCAATAATCAAAACTGTGCCCTTTTCCAGATTTTTCCAGTTTTGTCGCCTTTTGATGTTTTTGCTGCTATTTTTTGAGTGTTTTTCCCGACGTTTTTGAAGCTTCTTTTTTTTTTTTCCAACAATTATTTCAATGTTTTTGTGGCTTTTTGTTGAACCCAAAGTTACGCCCTTGGTTACCATATCAATTTTGCTTCAATATGCAAGAGATTCTCAGAGAACTTTTGTTGTAAATTGTACAAACAAAAAGCAGATTAAGATTATTTTTGAGGGCATTTTCGGCCTTTGGGGGGGGGGGACATGCAGTAAAGGGGCGCAGGGCGGAGTCAAAACCATGGCCGCTGCGTTGAGTAGTAAACCTATGAACAGTATATGGGCGCCTGCTCGACCAGGTGAGCTAACCAGGTGCCCGTTTAAAGTACTTTTAACTTATCCATCAATTGAATATATTAAAAGATTGATTTCTGGAGTAGGGATGTAACGATAACAATTATCATGATTATCACGGTGGATTACCACGGTGTGGAAACCATGTGTTTAATCCTTCCCAGCTTCATCCGAGTCTCCTGCGTAGCCGACAACGTGCGTTTCTGGATGTTGGAATCATGGCAGGAGGAGGAGATAACAGCGCTCAGGACATGTATCAGCTCTATAAGAGGACTAAGTCTGAACCATGGGCCTATTTTGGTTATTATAAGAATACCAAAGGACAGTTGATAGAAGATTATCCTGTATGCAGAACGTACAGGGAAAAAGTTGCTGCTAAAGGCATTGGACACACTTTTAAAAATGCCGCAATAAAACCGAAAACCCTGATCATTTTGGTCACTATAACCGTGTGGTTAAATTTTCATACTGTTACATCCCTATTCTGGAGTTTATGATTCAACAACAGATCACTTAAACCAAGCTCAACTTTAATTGGAGAATCAATTATTTTAACCCAGCCCTAAATTACGAGTAACTCTAATTTTCACTTCCCCATCTTTCCAGTGGCATCTCAGTCAGTGAACACTGATTTCGTTTGTCTCTTCCGAGGGGGTTTGGAGGTTTTGCTTGGCATTTCTCAGTGAGTAAGGGATTGCTGAGCAGGGTGGGGTGCTGGAGGTCTTATTAAAAATCACTTCAGGAGGAAGGAAGAGGGGATGTGTCATCAGACTCTGTGGCTACATTCTGCTTTCTCACACTTTCCCCCTGTTTCTAATACATAAGTTCTAAGAAAGATCAAGATCACTTGTATGTCTGTATTATTCAATAGAACTTGTCCATGGAATGTGATTCACAACTGTATTTCTGTTCATTTGCTTTCCCAATTGCATTATGGGACATTCACAACGCCATTATTGTAAAATAGTAACCAGAAAAATGAGTGGAAAGTGCCAAAAAAGTGTTTAAAAGCGTGTAAAAAAAAAAAAAAAAATTAAAGACCTACTCTATCTGTAAAGTGTATCAAGATAACTCTTGTTATGAATTGATACTATGAATAAAATTGAATGACATACCCAACAACCGCTGATCAGACACGTATTTACGCAACATTTTTGTGCCCGGTGTGTTTTTCGCTGTTAGAGTGTAGGGTGAGGTCTGAAATAAAGCTTCAGTCAACAAAGTCTTTAAAGCATCGCCGTCATTTAATTTAATCAAAACTGGCCAGTGCAACCCCCCTCCCCCCCCAAATATCTAATAATAATTTCCTTTGCATAATTAAAGACATTTGCACTAGAGCTGGGAAATATATCAATATTACATCAATATTGTGACATGAGACTAGATATTGTCATACATTTTGGATATTGTAATATCGTAATATGGTATAAGTGTCTTTTCTCGGTTTTAAAGGCTGCATTACAATAAAGTGATGTCATTTTCTGAACTTACCGGACTGTTCTATTATTTGCCTTTAGTCATTATATCCACATTACTGATGATTAGTCCTCAAAAATCTCATTGTGTAAATATTTTGTGAAAGCACCAATAGTCAATACTACAATATCGTTGCGATATTGACGTTTTAGGTCAAAAATATTGTGATATTATTTGATTTTCTCTTTATCGCTGAGCCCTAATTTGCATCATAAATTGATGCAGAAAAGGCACGAAGTGTTGCAGGAAAATTCAGCAGAATGCAGGAAATGAAGTGTTTGATATGCTCAACCCCCCCCCCTTCCCCCCCCACCCACTTCCCCAATGTTGAACCTTAAAGTTACGCCCCTACTCAAACCGATTTGTGAGTATGAATCAGGAGTCATGTGCCACTACTACTGTATGTGTGTGTGTGTGTGTGTGTGTGTGTGTGTGTGTGTGTGTGTCAGGAGTTACTCTCTTGCTCTCTCCGCAGGGATCAGGTTGCGTCTCATTTGCTGACTCACTAATCGGCATCTCTAGCTTGGGCTGGATAATTGGTCCATATTCCAGATATTAATGTGCCACACACACACACACACACACACACACAAACTTGTGTGAGGACTAGGCCACTGACTTTGTGCCGAGTCACATGTTGAATGTCAACACTTTGGCATGCATCGGTCCTATCGCTTCAATGTTGTAATGTAACGTTACTGTAATTAATTCTAATTTTTACGTATCTGTACTTTACTTCTTTATTTAAATTTCAGGAAACTCACACTTATATAATTGTCTAGAAACTTACACTTTTACTCCACTACTTTTCCTGATTTAAATACTGTATATACATTTTAATTCACTACATTTCCCGCTAAGCGTCTTTGTTACTCGGAGTGAAAGCGTCTTCCTCACAAAAAAATGAAAATTCTGTTTCTGTTTTTCTCTTTGTGGATGTCAGACTTTGAATTTGGTGTTGAAGAAGGTTTGGAAACGCTGATTATTATGCTTTGCTAGGGAATATTATGCTTTATTAGGGAATATTATGCTTTACTAGGGAATATTATGCTTTACTAGGGAAGTTTACTAGGGGCAAAAAGTAGCCTATGAGTGGAATTAGTGAAAAATACTATTAAAAAAACAAACCACTAGAGCTGACACAATCATTCTGATATTCAATTGAGAGAAAATACATTTTTAAAAAGTGTAAACCAGTTTTAATGAGTCATCTTTTAAGTCATTTATCAAAGCAAAAATGACAAATATTTAGCTGGTTTCTGCTTTACCATTGCAAGGTTTTGCTGCCTATCATTAAATGAATATCAAAACATCCGTCTCTATGCCCCTAGTCTCACTTTGCCTCACTGTTGGTCTGGCTAGTCCACACAGCACAGGATGAGAGAGAAACAATGCTCTGGTTTATTGGCATTTCTTTAAACCAATCATAAAGAACATAGGGAACATAACAAGAACGAGATGAAAAGAGAAGAGAAAGCAAGCAGCTGACAGCGAAAAAAAAAAAGACTAAAAAAGGCCAGATAACACAGATGTTCAAAACAGCAGCAGCTGATGCACATGCGGGGGCATTTGAGTCCAAAACAGCCCGTCTGAGCATCAAAGACAAAAAAATCCACAGGCCTGACTCGATCGTATTAAAACAAGCACAGCTTCACCTTAACCCGTCGTTGCAATGTCTGCAATGTTATGGAGCGAGTCTCCAGCGCCAGAGCTCACAGATGAGTCTTTGTGTTGAAGCAGAACAGTATACCTATTGGGTGACAGATCAGAGGTTGGCCGCTCCGTCTGGGACACAGGAGAAGGGGAAGCGACAAAACTAGGACCTGCAGTAGGTGTACAATACATATTGGGGAAGCAAGCCTACATGTAATTAATTGAAATTGTAATCCTGATTACGATTTTGGCTTCTAATGACTATTAGTCTTGCGTCGCCAGACCTTCCCTCACAGCGCCGCGGAGGATGGTCTGGCTGGTCCACACAAACATTTTGGGATGGGAGAACAACGTGCAAATGAAAACATTACTCCACTCCTTAAACAACTGCACTGGCTCACTGTGCATTGCCGTATTGACTTTAAGATTCTTCTCCTCGCCTTCAAAGCCCTCCATAATCTCCATCCATTGACATCTTCCTGAACCCACTGTTAGTGTTGTTGCACTTGTTATGGCGGGACAAATGACACCTTTGTCATTCTTATTGGTAGAAAAATGTGACCACACACCTGTGTGGGTGTTCAGAGGCTTTAAACCAATCACAATCATCTTAGGCGCCGGATGCAGCAATGGTGCCGCTGCAAAAAAGCCTCGGAAAGGAACTTGTTTTGGTGGAACGGGTGTACATTCAAAGGTTGTTTTAGTCGTGCAACAGAAAACTCAGATTGGACAGATAGTCTAGCTAGCGGTCCGGATTTACCCTGCAGAGATCTGAGGAGCAGTTAACCATAGTCCTCAGAAATCCACCTGGAGGTTAAAATGCCAACGCAAAGAAAGTGAAAGGTGACGGACATCCGGCAGAATTTCCGGTGGCACCGGAGCAATCCCGGATGTGGAACATCTACTACTATGCCCTTTTTCTTTGGACAGATCCCTTATCCAAGCATCACATGCAGTGAGAAGTGGAGTCTTTCATCTGTGTATCTGCTCTGTGATTCAGATCCACAAAATGTAACAGGTTCTTCCCATGCTACACCTTTCCACCAAGTTTTATGAAAATCGGACAGTAGTTTTTACAGAATCCAGCTGACAGACCGCACCAAAAACTTTACTTCCTTGGCAGAGGTAATTATTTAGCGGGGTTAAAGGTTAAGTATAAAAACCTTCTTTTTTTTTTTTTTAAACAGCTAGTGTGTGACAGCTAGTATTTCCCCACTGTGTCAAAGATGCCACTATTTCAGAGTTAGGGTTATGTTACCAGCTCTGTCCTGCTCTTTATTAGGGTTTGTGGTTGTTGTTTTTCACTCAGTAACCCCCACTAAACTCATTGTCAAACACACTGGTTATCTTCATTCTAAGAGTAAAAATCTAACTTCTGTCTTCTTTTCCAAGTATTTAAGATAAGCACTCTAATATCTTTTTGTACTTGTAACACACTTAAGTAAACTATACTGTTCTACTGTATTTCCTAAGGGTGCACAATTCAGAAAATGTCACAATTAGATTCAAAAACCATTCTCAACCATTCTCAATTCAAAAAACTATTCAGTTAATTTCCCCATGTGATACACGCCATTACCAAACAAAAAAATATTTAAAATTAAAGAAATTAAAATAAATTTAAAATGTTTAAAAAATATATATATATATAAATATATATATATATATTATATATATATATATATATATATATATATATATATATATATATATAATTTATATATATATATATTTTTTCTATTCTAAAAATCAAGTTTCAGTTGTAGAGCTTGAATCACGATAGAAATATAAATGGATTTTGTTGCACACTACTAATATTTACACTATGCTTATTGCTTTTAAAGTTTAAGTTATTTTAGTGTAAATAGGCGTACAGTTTCTTACAGTATTATTTCAAATCTACAGTCATATACTGCAGTGTAAGTCCCGCCTTTTCCTTTATTTTCCCAAGATGGATTGCTTATGAACATTAAATACCTGTCTTCTTTAACAATCCCAGATAGTGAGTATATTCCTGCATAACATTAACACTGTAAGATACTTTGAAGTTTTAGTTGTAAATTTCCATCAAATGTTTACAGTGTAGCTCGGCACCGCGATAAAACAACAATAATACGTTTGTTTATTTATTTCCATGTCTTCTTCATGGATCATCATCCTGTGGGGATGCTGACATTTTGTCTGGGACATGCTGCTGTAGCCTTAGTCTACTGGCACAATTAAGTGGCCATCAAGGGAATATTTAAGACGTTTTCATTTTAAAACTAGTCACCTTGAAGCATTAAAAAGTCCCCACCTCATAGAAAGAAGAAGAACAAAGCTCTAGATTTTAACTGTTGAACAGTCAAAAAAAAAGGCAGATGAAGGCCGATGCGTGACAACAGTGCATAACACATCCCAAAAACTAGGGCAACAGACGCTCACCGTCCCCACAACTTGGACAGGGACTTGAAAACAAAGCATTCGGTCTTTGCAAAATCAGAACGGACCAGAAGTATTGCTCGTAAAAAATAAAAAAATTCCACATTTCCAATTCCCTTTCATCTAACTGACAAACTCCATCTGTTGATGAGGATCAAGTGAAATCAAGGAAAGCTCCAAAACAGCTCCTGAACAGACCTTGCAGTGGGACTGTTTTATCACTTAAGAAGTATATCACAGGCTGCATGTTTGCAACACATGTAATTAAATCCACGTAATCACATTTGTGACATGACATCCCTTCTGCCGCCTTGTTTCCTCAACAAACTTTCAGAAAATCAAAACTAGCTGTAAAATATCACAAAATGTGCTCATCTTTTTGGCTCTTTTACTGTGAGTATTCTCTGTTCTGTCCTACTTGTGTTTATTGCCAGCAGCCCCTCAATGATTTCATCGGTGGTGGATCATCTTTGAGACCAACAGACTTTCCTCTATTCCCAAGTCAGTCGGTGCCTAAGGTTAAGTACAAGTCTATCAGTGTCTGAGAGACGACCCCTCCACCAATGCTGTGTTTACTGCAGAGACAGAAAAGCCTATTAATAAATCTGTCGCAGACAGCCTGGCGGAAGTGGCCTGGGGGCTGTAAACTCCGTCTGGGAGAAAGAAGGATGGATGAAGGGCAAAACAGAGAGGGATGGATGGACAGAGTGCAGGAGAGAAAAGGGGGTGAAAAAAGAAAGAAGCAAAGAGAAAAAAAAAAAGAGGACGGAAAGAAATTAAGATACATGGAAATGGAGCCATGAGGTAGAAGGGGAGGGAGGGAGGGAGGGAGGGTGTGTGTGTGTGTGTGTGTGTGTGTGTGTGTGTGTGTGTGTGTGTGTGTATGCGTGTGTGTTGTGTAAACCATGGGTGCTGGTTGATGGATGGATCTAGGTTCTGAAAAGCCACAGCTGCCCCGCTCTTCCTAGAAAAGGATCCACAAGGAAAAGTGGCAGTATGTGGTTCAAGCATCTAGCATCCTCTTACTATTTCTGACCGGCATACTGCAGGACCCGTCAGAATGTGCGCTGGTCCAAAAAGCCTCTGCAAGAGTGTGAGTAAATGAGAGCATGTGTGTATGTGTGTATTATTAACCTTCTGCCTATGCATAATAAAATGAAAATGTGAAGGTTCTTTTTGTTTTACCTAATTGGGCTTGTGTGTGTGTGTGTGTGTGTGTGTGTGTGTGTGTGTGTGTGTGTGTGTGTGTGTGTGTGTGTGTGTGTGTGTGTGTTGCGCTGCGCATTCGTCTGTTTTCAATCAGTCTATTACACAGCAAAGCATCACTCTTCTCTCTGTCACGGCTGCCAACTAAATGTAGTAAATGTATGCACTGCTGTATTTACTGCAAAGGAGGTAAAGAGTGATGTTTTGTGCATGCCCCCCCCCCCATAGACTCCTTCCCCAAAAATATATATTTTTTCATTTATACCAGTAGCACAAGTAGAGAAAAGAGTCATTAACTGACCAAAAATCTTAACTCAATGCCCTTCTACTAGATTTCCCCTGAGACTTTAACTGCAACTGACAACTGAGGAAACCCCGTGAAAATCCAACCGCTGATGAAGACCATGAGATGCGGTTCAAAAACCAAGTAACTTTAAGTGGACCTTGAGTTAATGAAATTTCACACTCAAGACTCATTAAATCAGTTACAGAGCAATATGTGTAACAGATTGCTGACATTCGCCAACATTAGCGAGCATGCTTGTGATATCCGACCGATATTCAACTACAGCAGCAAATCCTTTGGCATTATTGGGATAATGATAAATGCACGTCAGCAACTGGATTCACTACAGGCCCCACCAGGAAGAGCGCGTAGCCTGTCAGATAATTTTTTCCCGGTGGCACTCAACAAAAAATCGCTCTGCGACCCAAAAAGGATTTCCCCCATAGGCCACCACTGTAAAAGACACGTCCGGAACTGTTGATAGGACCCTTCAAACTACAACCAAAGTCAGTTTCTGAGTCTTTTCTGTCTATTCTGAATTTGTAATCCATGGACTCTTTATATGACTCTTTATATTTTAACTACTTCCATCTAGGAACTGGCAGGCGAGGCCAGCGGGAGAAACACAACCGCGCATATTCAGATGGCCGCATGTCACGTGAGTAAACCCTGACATTTAGGAAACTTTTTTGGCGTCTGCACCAAATGAGCAACTCAATTGAACCAAAGAACATTTTGGGATCCGGTAAAAAATACATCCATGATTCAGGTACATAGCAGTATGTAAAACGAGCCACTGTAAGCTACTGGTCAAACCAGAAAAATGAATAATTTCCCTTGCATGGAGCTCTATTTGACCTGACTCGCTCTTTTTCAGGTTTTTACATTAGCAAAAGTGGATAGTCTGGTACTTTTTTTGATACCACTTCGGTCGAGGTTCCAAGTGAAATTATCCGATACTATAAGGTGTACAGTTAAAACATCATTAAGAATCATAACTAGCATGACACGGGACATCCTGCACAAACCCGGCATTTTTAAATTGAAAGTTTCTAATTTATTAAATCATTGCTTAAAGCATTTAAACAAAGTTTTGTGTCGGAGTTTGTAACATTCCAAAATCTTAATTTTGACTTAACGGTCCCATGGCATAAAATGTCACTTTTTGCGTTTTTTTTCACATTAATATGAGTTCCCCCAGCCTGCCTATGGTCCCCCAGTGGCTAGAAATGGCAATAGGTGTAATCCGAGCCGGGTATCCTGATCTGCGTTTGAGAAAATGAAAGCTCAGATGAGCTGATCTGGAATCTTGCTCCTTATGAGGTCGTAAGGGGCAAGGATACTTCCCCTTTCTCTGCTTTGCCCGCCCAGAGAATTTGGCCCACCCATGAGAAAGAGAGAAACATCATGGCTTTCCAACAAGCAAAGCATGGCAGTTGGTCAAGGCCACACCTCCACCCTCCACCTTGCCCTCCCTCTCACCTCGTCAAAAGCATTTAAAGCTACAGACACAGAAGTGGCACGTCCTAAGGAAAGCTCATTGTGGGACTGGTTCTAGTGGCTGTAACTCTACACCAAAGCTGAATTTCAGGAAAGAGACTTCAGATATGGTATTAAGGAACCACTAAGGTCTATATAAAAGCATTCAAAAAGCAGCATGTCATAGATTTTCATTTTCACTGTAAATGCATTCCGTTTCCAATAATCAGTTATTGGTTTCAATGACTAAAAATAATCGGTTTCGGCCCTGAAAACTGTATCGGTCGATCCCTAGTCATTAGTGACAGCAATGGTTCAGTCGGTGCAGATGTTTGAAAAATGGCAGACTGCAAAACTATGCCGTACACTTTGTGGTATACTTTGTTGTACGCTATGATAGGATCCAGCGTATGTCGCATTGAAGACGATGTCACGGCAGTTTCACACGGCGTTGCTATTGCTATCATCTGAGAATACACTGAGGGATGTGGAAAACAAAATATGGAGAAGGACCTGGTACCAAAAGTGAGTCCAGTCAAGCGGAACCATGCGGTGGAAATGAGGCATAAGTAGGTCTGTAACAGCAAAATGTATGCGTACTGATTTGAGGATGAATTTTACATTCCATTTGTAAGAGTCACTTTGTAAGTTTGTCATTTTTAGTTTTACATAGTTCACTATGTATTTCCATAGTCAAGCTTTGAGTCTAACAAACCTTTTGGCACCATAGTGTAAAGCAGACTGTGGGAGATTTGACGCTACTTCAATTACAAATCAATCATCAATCCATTTTCAGTACTTATATACAACCTCTAACTTTTAATTTGTTGCATATAGCTAAGTCTACCTTGCAGGGATGACAAACACTTGAAAGCGGAGGTAGTACACCGCCCTCTGTAAAAGGGGACTGTGTGAGACCATTTAGACGCACCACTTCTGGACAAAACGTATTGTCAATAATAGGACGTAAACTCTGGAATAGCTTGCCCCTCCCAATAAGAGAGTGTCCTACATTCAACACCTTTAAAGCTCACTTAAAACAGTGGCTCCTAGAAAACCAGAGATGCACTCGCTTTTAACTGTCACACATTTCATCACCCATACACTTTCACTCTTAAAATGAATGTAGTATAAAGGTGGATGAATAATTCTTTTGTTTTGTCGATGTATCACCATAATGTGTACCTTTTAATTTATAGTGAATGAGTGCTGTATGACTGTCCTACTTGCCTAGGGACTACAGATGAAAAGTTGTTTTTATACAACAATGCTCATAAATATGCATAGTCCCTATCAAATAAACCCATAAAATAGAAAGTAAGGGAACTCCATGGGAGAAAACACAATTTAACACACCAAGCTATGACAGAGCATTGTGTGGAACAGCTGGGTTCACTGTTTTGATATTCAACATCGAGTTTCAGTACTGATACCAAAACAATACCTTTTGAGTACTTTGCTTTCTTTATCCCTGGGGAATATAAACTTTTTTTCTACAAACCCCCTTTTTTCATTCAACAAAATGATCCCCGTAAATCTCGGCCAGCAGCTTGTTAAACAAGCAGATGGACGTGAGAACTTTTCTTGAAGTTGAATACAGTCTTAAAATGGCAAAATGATGATAAAAGGCAGTACATATCTGACTAAATAATAAGTAAACAAGACTAGGGCTTACACTTCTGTTCTTTCCACACCCGACACACACATTAGCCTCTCCTCTTCTCCATCCACTCCCCTCTCAAAGTGCCCTGAATGACCAGAAGCTACTGCGTGAAACTCAAATATCCCAAATAAATAAATCTTTCCCTGCTCGTCCAACGACACTGAACATGCATGCATGCAAACACATGTACACGCAAGTACAAATACACAAACTGCACGGTACACACACACACACACACACACACACACACACACACACACACACACACACTTCTTCTTCTTCCTGTTCTCAGGCTCCCGTTTTGTTTCTCCGGCTTTTTGGAGAAAATAATAAATAGTACAATCTTACTGCAGCCCCCTCAGTGAACAACATCCATTATAGCATGAACCCGGTGTCCCCCATCTCCTCTGCACCCACACACCCACCCCATCCCTGCCTCTAGAAGGTGAAGAAGTACAAAGAGAGGGATCAGAGCTTTTCCGATTCTTCCCTGGTTATTAACTACCATTTGCACCCTCAGAGGGCTGTCCCTCCCATTAACCCAACTGATGCTCTTTTCTCATGGAAATCAGCCTGCTGTTGTTGCCGCCGCCGCCGCCACCGTCACCATCTCTGCTGCTACCACTACCACCATTACCCGCAGAGGCGCAAGGAATTGTGTGTGTGTGTGTGTGTGTGTGTGTGTGTGTGTGTGTGTGTGTGTGGTGGGTGGGGGTGTAGTTTCAGAGTAGAAGACCTCCCTCCAGCTCAAAAACAGCTCCCCTCTTCTCTCTCTCTCTCTCTCTCTCTCTCTCTCTTGCGCTCTCGCTCTCTCTCGCAAACACACACAAGCTAACAACATGAGATCAGGCACACGTGCACGCGCACATCCACCATCCAGCTTCTCACAAACAGGGGCATGTGAGCAAGCTCGCACAGGCAAACACATTCACTCAATCACAAAGGCAAACATGAACCGTGTTGCCTCCAACCGCAGGGGCATGGCAGTAATGCATGGCAATGCATGGGAGTTAATGAGAAGAAGCTGGCTCAATGGGCCCGGCAGAAAATATCTGGGAGAGCAGAGCCGCTAAGAATGCACCAATCATCAGTCTGTGACTGTGAAAAAAAAAAAAAAAAAAGAAAATCTAAAAATAGGACGGACTCTTTTTGTTTGAATTCTGGACATAATTACTAACAGATAAAGAAAAAAGATTGCATACTGTTAACCCTTGTGCTGTCTTCCATTTGACCATGCACTCGTCGTCCCCCCCCGATCAAAACTAAAAACTTTTTGTGACATTTTTGTCTCTTTTATTTCAACACTTTTGGCATTTTTTCAATGTTTTTGGAGCTTTTTTTGAAGCTTCTTTTCATTACCATGCATAACATCACTAACGGCAACTTATTACCACTAGTTTTACATTTATTGTATTAAATTTTCAATTTCCTTGCGGGAGTCATCCCAAAAGGATTAATAAAGAGAAGTCTAAGTCTTTATTTTTGAAATGCATGGTCAATAAACCTCATTTATAGGAAATTGTACCTAATCCTACCTAAGCTAAAAGAAATTATGAATTATTTAGACTAATATTAACCGTCTAAGAATGAAAGACACACTAGCAAGTCCAAAGAACGTTTAACAAAACTCCTACTCAAGAAGCAATACTACAAAATATAATTTCAGACATTTTTCGACTATAATTTATCATATATTAACATTACTTTGTGAACCTAAAGACCCAAAACAATTTGTACAACCCATCATAATTTAAGGTTTGTTTTTAAAAGAGATTTGAGGAATTTCAAACATCAACGTTTTGAGCTTTAGAGCCATATGATCTCTTTACACATTGCTCTGGGACAGATTTGGCCATCACTTACAGAAAGCTGAGTTTGGTCTGAACATTTTGATGTCAAACACACAGGGATCAGTTTTATGCAAATACCTTAAAAAGGTCAATTTATGGGGCGACCTCTAGGTCCCCCAGTAAGAGCGTGCGCCCACATGTGAGCTGAGTCCTTTACAGCGGCCCCGGTTCAAATCCATTCAAGGCCTTTGCTGTGTGTCATCCCCCATCTCTCTCCCACCTTTCCTCTCTATCCACTATGAAAAAAGGGGGGAAAAACAAAATATAATCTTATAAAAAGGTTAATTTAAGAAAATATGTAAAGATGCCCTTAGACCTCAGAGGGTTGAAGGAAGGATGATCACAAACTGGTATATGTCAATGTTCAGTCAGGATGAAATGCTGTGTAATTCAAATGCTAAAAAAATTAATTTAAAAACGAAATTCAATGAAAGTAGAAATCTGATCTTGTGTTGTACTTGCAAAGTTAAAAAGAAAGTCATATTTTTGGTACAGAAATTTCGAAAGCGGGTCAAATTTGACCCCAAGATGACACAAGGGTTAAGCGATTACTTGCAACTTTTTTTGGTCAAATATTAATCAACCCTCCTGTTGTCCGCGGGTCAAATTTGACCCATTTTCAAATGTCTATATCAGAAACATGGCTTTCTTTTTGACCAAATTTCCCCAAAAAATAACATAGAAGGTTCCCTACAACGCTTTTCACAAGTCCAAAAAACAACTGCATTGTGGTCTTTTAACACATTAAATCTGACATTACAAAAAAAATGATGAAAATGTGTATATCTTTTGCTGTTATGTTGCCACTTCCATTGAGTTTTGAGTGTTTTATTCATTTGAAAAAAATAAGAAACTATTGAAAGTATTCTGGCTAAACTTTGACATATCTGTGATTATCTATCAACATACGTCCCTCTAACATCAGCCAAAATAATTCATAATTTCTGCTTTTTTGACAGAACAAACAATATAAACAATATTTATGGACCATAAATTGCAAACGAAATATGTAAGAGTAGTGGTAATAACTTTTGGTGTCAGTGGCCTGTATACTGGTGGTAGTAGGGGGGAAAAAGCAGTCCAAAAAACCCCGACAAAAACATAGAAAAAAAGTGTCACAATAAGGGATAAAAACGTCAGCAAGGCTCCAAATTATCAAAAAAATAAAGCATCAGAAAAGTGTTAATTTCCTATTGGGACCCAAGAGGACAACACGAATAATGCATAATACATTATAGGGCTGCACAATTCATTGCAACTGTATCAAAATCGCAATATGGACTAGTGCAATATCCACATTGCAGGGGGGTGCAATATTTGTAAATGGCAAAATATGTGTCAAACCATTCTGAACAAAGTTGTTGGGTACAGATCCTCGCAAAAATCACACTATACTCTTTCTTTCAATGTTAATCAATTGTAATGAAATTGAGAATAATAATACAAAAATGACCTTTCCCTCCAATATCGTGAATCATATCGCAATATCAGTCAAAATAATCGCAATTAGATATTTTCCTCATATCGTGCAGCCAAAGTACATTATTATAATACACGTATTATCTATTTTCATTCATTATTACCTGTATTTTTCCCCCACTTATGGCAACACACGGGTATGAATTCATTCTCTAACCATTCACAAATTCACTTCTGAGCTTTTGACAGTTTGATGGAACTATTAAACACCAATTACACAGGCTGTGTATGTATGTGTGTCATCTAAGAACAGGTGCACCAGGATGCACACAACCTTTAATAGTTCCAACTGTTTGGAGAAATCTCTGGAGGAAATGAAATCTGTTAAAGCCCAAGGAGCGGATCCATCACTAACAGGGTTGTTATAGTAAGAGGGCAGCAAACATCAACACATGGGTCTCAACTTGCACGGAGAACTGGCAACAACAAAGCCATTGTCTTGTGACAAACTCACTTCCATTTCCTTATTATGTAGCTGGAGGCCTTGATGGAACATGCTTGTTTTCTTGAAGTGGAGGGGGAAAACCCACCTCGATCTGCAACTTTAACATGTATCTCTTTTTTTTTGTAACCTTTGTGTTGTCTCGTGAAAAAAAAATAAAGATCTTACAAAAATGTCATCGTCTTTTTGTTATTTTCTGCTTTAAAAGTAACTGCTGCTGGTGTGATACTGCTGTGATTTTAGTGTAAGCTAATCCTGTGTTTTGTATTTTTTTAAGATAACTTTTTGGGCGTTTTAGGCCTTTATTATATAAGACAGCTGAAGACATGCATGGTCCAAATTCAACATTTTCAACGTTTTGGTCTTCTTTTTGTCGCTTTTCCTGACGTTTTTCAAGCCTTTTTTTTGGTCACTTTTTCTGATGTTTTAGTTGATTTTTTCCCCGCAGTTTTTTTTTTTTTTTTTTTATGTTTTTGTTGTTTTTTTTCCTCCAAGTTTTGGAAACTTTTTCCAACATTTTTGTCATTCTTTTCAACGTTCTTTTGAAGAAAAAAACAATTTTTTCTGCTCAAAAAAATCCAAATTTAATGAAAGTCGTCAACTGATCAACTTCTTTTACTTGTGAACAGCGTTGCATGGAACCATCCACATTATTTCTTCTGACAATTTGATTCAAAAAGAAATCCAACTTTCTGATTCAGACATTTTCCAAAGAAGAACAGGAGAGTCAATAATCGACAATCTGTCGAATATGTTGTCGTTTTATCGATTAGTTATTTGCTCTATAAAAAACGTCATCAGGTGCCTCGCTTCGTCCACAACTCAAAGATATTAAGTTTCCTGTCACAGAGGAGTGTAGAAGCTAAAAGAAATACTCACACTGAAGAAGCTAGAATCACCCAAAAACAATTAATCGATTATCAAAATAGTTGGCGATTAAATCAATAGTTGACAATTAATCCATTCATCTTTGCAGCTCTAATATTCATGTATTTCATTTCATGTTGCAGCCATATAATAAACTGTCTTTTTACTGTAAGTATTACACTAATTACACTTACACTTTTTATTATTATTATTATTTTAAATCTTCTAAACAAATCAGGGTAATTACAGTAAATCATGTCATCCAAACCTGATTTTCTTCATATTCTGTACTTAAAATCATCTAAAATTACCTTAAATGACTGTTAATGGAATGACACTTAATGTTGATGTTGGAAGGGTATATTTGAGCCATGAGTGCAGTGCAGGTGGAATCTATAGATTAATCAATCAGCCAAACCACAGGAAATTAAAACAGCAACTAATTTAATAAGCAAATATTTCTTTCAGCCATTTTTCAGGCCAAAGTACCAAACAATCCCTACAGTTCTAGCTTGTTTTTCATGTTGGGGTTTTTGTCTGTCCAGTGGGCATGTGAAGGCCTCATCTTGGGCTTAACCCTTGTGATGTCCTCCCAGGTCAAAAGTGAAAATGTTTTTGGTGCTTTTTTGACGCGTTTGAGATACTTTGTTTATCACTTTTTGACGCTTGTAACACTACCATCAGTATACTGTACACATCACCAACACCAATTTATATCACCACTAGTTTTACACTATTTTCTTTTTCAAATTCATGGTCAAGAAACTTCATTTATATGAAATTATATAATTTTTTTGTCTTATGTCAAAGTTTTTTTTCGGGGGTGGAAATAAAACACCCAAATTCAATCAAGTAGTGAACTGATCCTTCGTTTAACTTGCAAGAAGCGTTATATGGAACCATCCATGTAGTCATTGGACAATTTGGATGAAAGAATCCCAAATTTCTGATGTAGAAACCTTTAAAAAAACAGGTCAAATATGACCCCAGGGCAACAGGAGGGTTAAGGAAAATGTATTCTTCACTTCTTTTGGACATTTTATAGGACTAAATGATAAATCGAGGAAATAATTGGCAGTTTAATCGACAATGAAAATAATCATTAGCCCTAGCTGAGTCTCCCCTGTTTGGCTGTGAAGATCTACACACATATAGTAGTATGTACGTAATAGTAACTCCTGCACAGCCACAGGATGTCTGCTTATAAGCTTAGAGCAGATGAAATGAAAAAAACATCTAAATACCACAAAGAGCATCTCCATGTTCAACGGGGAAAAGAAAACAACAGTTATCTTGAAAATAAATGATAAAATTGTTACTGAAGTGACAAGAACGCCTTAATAGCACAGGAATAAGAGGATGCAACAACAGCACAATGCCATGCACTCTCTCTAAAAACTACTGGAGCAAGTATTGTCTGCTGCAGGATATTAGTAACTTTGTGTTACTTCAACAACAGTGTTAGCTTAACATGTAAAAAAAAAAAAATGAATAAAAAAGGGGAAGAGTAGGCCTAGAAGCCTGCAGAAAAGTCAGCTATCAATAACAAGTGCATAAATGGAACCCCCACAATGTGACCCCCCCAAAACCCCCAACCCCCTCTTTTGGGTTGGTTGGGGTCTTGGTTATTTACCCGCTTCCAAGGAAAAGCACACTCTCTCTCACACACACACACACACACACACACATGCAGGCCAGAGGGAAGAAACACAAAAACATCCGATTAGCGACAAACATGACACAAGTCATGTAGATAACCTCGTGGAGGGGCCAAACCTACACTCAGTCAGCAACAATGGCTTCAAAAGTTTAAGGGACGCTGGAATATCAGACACAAAAGTCCTCATTTAGGGAATGTATAACAGCATGTTGCACACACACACACACACACACACACAGAAAACAGCTTCCACATTTCTGCAACTTTTTTATCAGATTTTTTTTTCTTTTTTTTTCCCTTCACCTCTCGCAAACCATACAACACACGCCATGGTACGTGCGCACTATCTCTCCTCTGCAGTGGCATGCCACACTTGATAAATGTTCGGAAATTGCTTCTAAAAACTCACCAGATCGCCGAAAACATGCAGAGGAGGAACATCAAACGTCAACAGCCCTGGGCCGCTGGACAAAGTGCAACCGAGTTAAACAACTTCACTGATTCGCATTTTGTTACAGCATAGCATATTTAAGCATATAGACCCCACACACACACACACACACACAGAAAAAAAAAACAAAACAAAAACTCGAGACAACCGATTGATTAAAAATTAAATAGCCCGGATCCGTCCATGCTGACATCAACAACAAAAAAAAATAAAAAATCGAAATCACGCAAGGTCCGATTACGCGATACTAACAACACATTCATCTAACAAATCAAGTGTCGCGCACGTCGATGTGTCAGTCAGCGAGAGTTGCTAGAAAGTTGGTAAAGTTGTTTTCAAAACGGGCACACATGCACACATCAGGACGTGCAGCCGCATTATGAGGTCTTAGTAGAAGAAGAAAAAAAGGAGCAGTTTACCCACCAAAAAGTTTCCAGCACCGCATTAGTCAGTTTCACATGGAGCCCTGCCGGTAACCTTCCATCTCGGACCGGACCGGACCAGACACCCGCCGTGGGAGAACCCACGCCAACGCTCTGCGACTTTTTCTCCTCGCGATCTGTGCTTTTATGATTTTTTTCCGATTTTTTTCCGATAATTTTTCTATATTCGGGGCCTGAGAGTGTGTCTGGCTCCCCTCAGGCTGCAGCGGAGTTATGGGGCGGTAAGCATTGTGGGAGTGTGACGTCAGGCCACTTTCACAAACTTTTTTTTTTTTCTTTTTCTTTTTTTTTTTTCTGTTTTTTTATAACAAGCGGGGACAGCTTACTGGTTTTCGGGCAGCCAGTCCTCCCAGTCCCAATGTTTTGATCCAGTTAATACACCTGCAGTCCACATTAGACATTTTTTTAGAATCGGCTTATGAAAAAAAAAACTATACATTTTTCTATTTTCTTTAGCCTAAATTCATAATTGCCAAACGGCGCCGATGTTTACATATGCCTAGATGACATAATAGCATGCCATAGGCTTCTTTATTGAATTTCGTATTGTCGCCATATAATCAACATTTTAATTTAAATTGTCTACAATTTGATCATATTTTAAAGTACATAGCCTACTTTGAAGCTTATTGCAGTTGTTAAATATATAAAAAAAAAAGATTATTTCAAGAACTTGTTCTAATCGTTTTATAGGCTTTGTGACGTCATCGCTCGCCTCTGAAACACAATAAAAGTGAAAATGGATTCATCTTTCTGCTCATCATGATCCCCACATCAGCTCCTACACAAGCACTTCATTTTGTCGACATTAAATGACAGTTTATTTGTTTCTTCTATATATATATATATATATATATATATATATATATATAGTAGCAGCCCATTTGGAGTGACATTGTACAAAACAGCATTTACACGCGGGATGAACGGACTTTACAGACTTTTTATGAACGAAAAATGTGAGAAAAAACTCTCCCATTAACAGAATAGAAATCTTTTATGATTGTGATTGAATGGCGAGATTTTCTTAAATATTTAGATGACCTTAATATCAGTTTTGCGCATAATAAAATGTTAAATAGAAAGAAAGGAGAAAAAAAGAACATGCACTTGAATCATGATCTGTTTTTACTTCTGCTTTGCATTAACCTTCATCCTGGACTTTTCTCTGCCCATTGCTCACACACACACACACACACACACACACACACACACACGATCTGTTCTAAATTCTGCACTCAACCCATTCATCCTCTTTTTTTCCTTATGCAACCGTTATTTCTCTAAGTAGCCATTATACACTGAAAAAAATTTGGAGTATTATTTACTTAAGAAAACCTAGGAAAGTTTTTGCACTTAGAAATTGTAAGTAAATCCTACATGGGCAATCATCAAGTAAACTTTACTTGCAGATATAAGTTTCTTTTACTAGCAAACCTCAGGTAATTTACTGATGTTTATTAATATGGTTATTGAATTTTACTCTCATTCTTTGTAAATTTTACTTAAACTCTGACTGATTCAAACTGAAAAATCTCACCTAAAACCAATGGCTTTTCATGGTAATTTTTAAATACTTTTTCTAACTTTTATTTATGGACTATATTTAAGTAACATTTACACAACATTTTACATAATTTTTATGCAGTTTAAATTGCCTAAATTTGTTCTTAATGTTTTTGTTTATTGAAACAATGACTTTATAAAAAAAATGATGCAACTGTTTAATTTAACAACCCGTTTATTTTTCTCAAGTGAAAAAATAATTTTTTCAATAAAACATTTTCCAGCAAGTTTGCATGGCAAAACAACAAGGTATAGTTCACCCCAAGATGATTTTTGTTATTTACTTACCCCTTTGTCTATAGAAGGATTGATGAAGTTTTGTTAACATCCGTGTTCTGCGAGTTTGAGAGACGTTTTTTTCCACTCAACATCCAAAAATAAATCAATAATCAATAAAATGTCTCCATACTGCTTGTCTGAGGTAATCCAAGTGTCCTGTAGCTCACACATGCCAAGACGTTTGTAAAAAACATTACAAACTTGTGTTTTCAGCTTTGTTTGCTCTGGATTACTTCAGATGAGCAGTATGGAGACATTTTTTTCATTTTTGGATGTTTGAAGCCAGTTGCCGTTCACTGTAGTTTTGTGAGAAACAAACATCTCGGAAAACTCCCAGAAGAGCATGAATGTTGACAAAACGGGGGTGAGTAGATGATGACAGAAATTTCATCTTAGGGTGGCTAAAATGACCCATTGAAAATGGCTCCACGACCCACCAGTTGAGAACCTCTGGTTTAACTTGAAAATGCTGATCTAACTTATTTTCTTTTGTCCCCAGAACTTAGCCACTCTACATGGCGACATGTTTAATACAGTGCAACAAGTTAAAATAAAAATTACATCATTAAAATGAGAGAAAAATAAGAAAAAAGACAAATAGCCACAGAAACAACTGTGCCATATTTTTCTTTTAGCGCCCTCTTTGAAAGGACAACTCAGGGGTCAAACATGTGCATTGAAGCTACAAGCTTGTTTCACAGAGACAGGATTTTCGGGGACAGCTTAAGGACATCAAGTTCTAGAAGAAGATTTTGAAAAACTTCAAAAGTGTGCTTTGTTTTGGGGGTAACTTAAGTTCATGGCATAAATGATGCCCATGAGCAGGAGACAGGCTTTTGCAACACTTCCACAGTTGTCAAGTACCTCAGTCCCTTCAATAACAATCGACACATCAGTGTTGGATGCACCTTCATCTTCTTCACTTGTGTGGAAGACACAGATCCTCAGGACTTGCTCAGCCTGGTCCTCTTGAGCTTCCTCTCTGCTGATATCCTGTAAAATATATGTGAATCCATGTTCAGGTGCATAGTACAGCTTATTTTTTTATTCAAGTTATAGACTAGTGTCAAAAATATCAATATTTCAATACTTATCGATCCTAAACATTTAAAATAATTTCACTAAAATTATTATATTAGGAAGTTTAGAAATTTAGTCTTTGAATCATACAAAAAGGAGGAGGTGTTGTTAGGGTCTGGAAACATAAGCTTTGCTTAATCCAACCCCTTTTCAAACTCTTATAGTACTGTGTACTGTCTGCTGCGAATTTGGTGTCTTGTGAATATTCAGTTTGAAATAAATTTTCTGATTCTGAAAACATACCTGTTCCACAGTACCGATAACAGCTGAAGTTTGCAACTCGCTTTTACACACACAAACAACCTGTAGTAAATCAGGCCTTATGGACCTTATGCACAACTCAAATGAACTTGAGTCCATTACTCTGAAAATTTTTGAATTTACCTTGTAGTCCTTGATGAGTTCCCCTGTAGACTCCCCCAGGAATTCCATCAGGGCGCAAATAATGGCCTCCCGTCTCGCTTCAATGTGTGGCTGTTTTAACAGACAGAAGATACTTGTGTAAGAAGTACTATATGAATTCACTAATCTATACATGTTGTCAATAGAAACAACATCAAAATTCATACAAAACTATGATCTAACTAACTAACTAAACTACTGGATCTGCATTGGTTGGTCCTCTGAGGGCATTACTCTTAACTGCTGTAGGTTAATCCACTTCAAAGTAACTGTATGCATTTGAAACTTTAAGTCAGCCTTTCCCAAACTATGGGTCGGGACCCAAAGTGGGTTACCTGGCTGAGTGAATCCAGAAGTGGTCGTATTTTGGTCCCAGCTACGCCGCCTTTTTTGCTGAATATCTCCTGCATTTTTGGAGTGTAGAAGTCCAGCTTAGTGAGAAAAGTTCTTTTCAAGGGAACCGTTGTGATTCTTTTGAATTCCTCCTTGATCTGAAAAAAAGGAGGTACGATTATGCTATTTACTTTTTTCTTTGTAACAAACACTATTTCTTAATGGATTTATAAATGCAACACACACTTGTTTTACCTGAGCAAATTATCACACCAAATGTTTTTGGATAGATCATTTTGATTTTTTCAAATTCCCATAAATTAATCTGAATTTCAGATACTTAAGGCTAATCAGTAGCTCTACAACAACTAAAAAAATGCAAACTGCATCATTTCAACAAGTGGTGGTTCTTTTAGTTGAAATATGACACATACAAAGCATTTTCATATATGGAATAAAAATATACAGCCACAGTAAGAATCAAATCTGAAATGCCAATAAATTAAATCATATTTAACATGATAAATGTGAAAAGTCTCTCCTGTCCTCTGTTTGCTCTGCAGATGCATAGACTGTCTCAGTAAGATTTTAGATTTGTGGCAAACTAAGAGTACACTGCAAAATAACAAAACGATAGCTTCCTCTTTAGCTTATTTATAATACTTAGCATCAGGGTTGTGGTGAGGTCTGGCAGAGGCTGCTGTGAAGCTCGGCCTCTCCAACCGACCTAGAGACGCTGCAGATATTTGAACGTTTTTCCTCCCTTCCCCGCTCCTATGTGTAGCGTTTGTGTACTCTGTCGTTGCCTTATGTTAATTGTGCGAAGAAAACTCTAATCATTTTTGCAAACCCGCCATTTATTCACAGCATCTAGCGAAGGATTAATCATAGTCAGTCCCGGTTTACACACACATACATAATGTTACGTCTCACTGCAAGTACAAAATAAAAAGAGGTTAGCTGGTTAGCTAGCGACCCATTATATAAACAAATAAAGAAAAGCACCGTCAACTTTACATTGAAAGAACGTGCTCGACTGTTCGGGAGCTATACGTTTCATAAACAAAGTAATTGTATAGAACTAAGATAATTAATAAAAACGATGGTGGAGCTGATAAGTTGTGCACTTACCAAAGGGACAGCAAGGTGTGACTGCTGTACCCTCGAGGTGCACGACCCAACTCCACAGGTACGTTGCGTTTAGGGACCGTAGTAAAATTAAGCTAGTGATACGTGATGTGGGTTCATATTATATTTTAACTCCGTTACATATGCAGGAAAAACCCTGAATGACTTACCTTCAAGATGATTGAGCTGCTCCTGCCTCCATTAAACCTGACCGCCGTCGTCGTCTTCTTGTGTTTTGGCGGACAACGAAGCGCATGCGTCCCGTATGCGCGTCACAAGGCGCATGCGCGGATTCAAAACACCCAACACTACCAAAACCTACTTGGTATTTCTAAGTTCATGTTCAATGACTATGAAACCTTTGAATATTATGTGAAAAAACATAATAAAACGTACTCGTCACATACAGTTTATTTATTACATGAATGACATATATAGTTTTTACTTGAATAATTCCAGTTCTCACCGATACTTACAATTAGAAAATAAAAATTGTGACAGTTAGCCTAATAAATATTACTACACCACAAAATCATTTTTTTCAGTGTAGTTGTTTTTCTGTTGGCCTATTTATTGTTTATTACATTAACGTTTAATAGCCTATGTGTGTTTGTTTGTCTATATATTCACCTTTTACTAAATTACCATTCATTTTTTATTTTTTTCTGATTCTAAAGCGGCAACAAGTGACAGCCCGGAGAAAGAAAAGCGAGCAGGGTCTCCAGCCTGCGGCAGGAATGTGGCCGGTGATGGTCGCCCCGGGTCCCCACGTGTTAAAGGCTGCCAGCGGTGCTGCTGCTGGTCCCGTTTCTCCCACCTTGTGTGTGTGTGTGTGTGTTTGGGGGTGGGTGAAGGGTGAAAGAATTACTTCCAGGGCACATCAACTCGTTTCCTCATCACCCTAACCCTAGCCCCTCCACAGGCTCCCAACAGCCCCTGCGAGCCCGCCGGGTGAATGTGTTTGTGCAGAGAGAGAGAGAGAGAGAGAGAGAGAGAGAGAGAGTGGGGGGTGGGGGAGAGTCTTCAATAATGTGGCTTTCAAGTGCTGTCCGTCTGCTCATGTGTTAGCCTATAGCCTATCTATAGAAAAAGGTACTTTTGTCAATCTATTTATTGACAGTTTAAGTTTAACGGGCTAAACGTGATGACAAAATAGACATATTTGTATGCCTGTTCATTTGTTTTACAAATGTCATAATGTTAGAGCACCAGGGCTGAATCTATTTTTATTTATTTATTTATTTTTGCCTAATTAAACGTGTTTTAAAAGCTGCTGCCACTAAACCACCGACCACTAAATTTAAAAACAAACTACAGCATCATAGAGAGAACTTCACTTATGTTTTTTTAGTTTTTGTTTGTAATGTTTTTTTGTCATGATTTTTTTTTTTTGGTTTGGTAATCAAGTGCTCCGTCATAATTGCGATATTTCCGACCGAACGTGAAAGCATCAAAATGCTTTTGGCCTGTTCAATACAGAGGAGCGGGGTAGAAAATGCCAGTTGTTGAGGGGGGGGATGCCTTCAAATCAACAAACAATAGGCTTTTACGTGTTGCTGCAGCGTGTAGAATACACACACACACACACACACACACACATATATATATATATATATATATATATATATATATAGGCCTAAGCCTATGTGGACTGTGGACATGGTAGGGAGGGTTTTATTTTCGCTTTGGGTGCGAAAATACATATGTAGGTGTGAGGAAAGTCATAATTTTGGAACTATATCTTCAGGTATATTTTCATCATCCAATGGGGGCTTTTGTTTTGTTTTGTTTTTATCTGAGAGCTATTGTTAAGTCTCAGTTCCGTTTAAATGCAAAAAAAAGTGTGTTGTAATGTAACGAAGTAGCCTACAAATAGCCTGCTTAAGAAGAATTTCCACGTAGCCTATCTTTACTTTATTACGTTATTTATATGTCTAGAAACTTTCACAAATGTATACATTTTACTTCTCTACATTTCCCCCTATGAGCGTCTTCGTTACTCGTTACGTTGGAGTAAAAGAGTCTTCCTCACAACAAAAAATTAAAATTCTGTTTCTGTTTTCTCTTTGTTGATGACAGACTTGGAATTTGATGGTGAAGAAGATTTGGAAACGCTGAATATTATACTTTAATATTAATATAGTGCAGTCACAATCATGAAAGTTTTTCTTTACTTTTACTTTCACTTCTAATAAGTGAGTATATTAATGTAGGCTAAAGTCATGGATGAATTAAATGATAATAACTAAGCGTTGGGGGGGGGGGATTTTCGTAGACAGGTTTTTCCTTACACATACTTATTTCATAAAGTGTCATAATTAATGCATGGCTTATTCTATTCTACAAAATCTGATTGGCACATTCTTAACATTATGTATCAATCATTATTCATTCATTATTAAGACATTTGAATATGGTGGTGAATATGAATGAAATGGTTAAACTGAGAAAGTTCATATTAAATAATAAGCTTAGGTTGAAATGTTTTTAAAAAAATATTTCAATATGATTTTTTTAAAAATAAATCCAGCATTACACATTTAAATGACATCCACATAAGAGACTTTATGCATCCTAGCAACAGACACTAAAACAGAAAAGACTTGAATATTAGATCAAGTTGAATTATGGCATTGCATTTTGTAAAATAATTATCATTAGTCTTTTATACATATATGACACATTGGTACATTGTCTCTCTTTATTAAAATCCAATAATCACTGAGAACTAGTTCAAACATTATAAACTAGTTATAAATGCAACTAAACGAATGACGTTTAATGTGTCTGAATCTTACAGAACTGAAGACCACTGGTTCATATTTAGCCTGTAATAAATGAAGAAATGTAGAGTATGTCGAGATGAAGGCAGTTGCCTGACACACTTTGGGTTTTTTTGTCTGTTTTTTCTTCACAGAAATGAAGGGAATATCACATAAAAGTTGTCCGTGGATTTTTTATATCAACCTACCAATGAAATGACTGTGAGTATAAAACAGCAACGACTGTGTTCAGAGCAGTCAGTTTGCATTGAGGTTTTGTCTGCATTATTACAGCGGCATTGCCATAATTGTATAACCATTACACACATAATCTGTGGTTATCAGGATGTTTTTATTTAAATGCTATATGTAAAGATCCTCACTCTTTAGTTTGGCTGTAGTTGTTTTTGGGGTATTTTCTTCCTCCTGCAGCTTTTCATTTGAGCAGATGATAGAGAAACAGTAGGGTTGCATGATGAAGATGATGCATGAGGTGAAGCCATTTCCCAGCATGTAAAGGGGGGGGGTACTTCTTTCATTATGCCATTGTATGTTTATTTGGATTACAGTGTGGTCACTGCGACCGCAGTCAGGTTGATTGCAGTTTGCATGGTGGTCTGTTATTTAGGGTTGTGAAATGATTTTTAACTATCTTTTACACCACATCATGCCACGCACTGATTTCCCTCTCTGTCTGTCTCTCTCATCTCTGCAGACTGTCTGGGAAAACCTCTTCACATGCAGAGAAGTCCTCTGTAAACACAGCAGCATGGGCAGAGCAGCCACTCCCCTGCATGTCTCTGGCTACCACGCACCTAATCAGCCCTGATTGGATGAACTGTACGGGACGAGCGAGCCAGCCCTCTCAGAAGTTATGATGACAAGACCGAAGAAAAAGGATGGGCACCCCTTAAAGAAAGGCTTCATCACGCAGGCGCTGAGCAGAAACATCTGGCTCTGTTTATGGTGTCTGTATAACAGAAGTCAGATCTCCAACTGTTCCTCAAAGTGTCATCCCAATTTACCTCTCCTTCCTTTAAAGCACCAGTGGTGGAATGTAACGAAGTACAATTACTCACATTTCAGGTACTTGCATATTACTTTCTTTTCATGCCGCGTTCTACTTCTACTCCGCCACATTTCAGAGAGAAATATTGTATGTTTTTACTCCACTACATTAATCAGCTTTAGTTACTGGTTACTTTACACATTGAGAGTTTTGCACATCAAAGACATTTAATTTATACAATACCATGTTTTTATCATAAATGAAACTACCCAATAACGGCTTACAAGTCCAGCTGAAATGATTAGCTGATTAAACTGTTTGGATCGTTTCCAGTTTCTAAAATGTGAGGATTTTTCTGCATTGAGTACTTTTACTTTTAATACTTTAAGTACAATGTCCTGATGATACTTTTACTTAACGTAACATTTTTAATGCAGGACTTTTACTTGTAACAGAGTATTTTTACAGCGGGGTTTTTGTACTTTTACTTAATTAAAGGATCTGAATACTTCTTCCACTACTGCTTAACGCCATCAGCTTTATGATCACACACAAATACACACACACACACACACACACACAACACACACACGTGCACTTATTGAATTCTGGCAAACAGTCTCAGCCCCATCTATTAAAAAAAAACCTAAGAGATCCAAAAACAGCATCAGTGTATAGACACAATAGCAATTAGTAACGGGGACAATTTGTTCACATCTGGAGTGTATTGCCGTGCCACCAGAATACCCAGCAATCCCTTCTTTCAGGGTCTGGTGTGGTGAGAAATGACTATGTGTTTGTTTTTATGTGCTTTGTTTAAAACAGATGGGCGCTTTAAATTAGCAGAGATGGGCGATAAACAACTTAAAAAGGATGGGGGGGGGGGGAGGACCACCTGGACACAAAGAGAGAGACGCAGCCATCACTTCCAGTTGCGCAGACACGGCACTGTTGTGTAAAGTTTAATTATAGTTCTCATATGTTATTCTAAGGTGTGTTAATGAGCCTGGGTCACAGACAACATTGATCCTGTTTGGTTCATGGGCTGAAAAAGCTGAAAAATCAGAGATTTTTCCAGTATTTGGGGGTGTAAATATTTTCCTCTCTTGCGATTTTTGGTCCTATTTGGTGTAACGACACGATGTATCGATTCAATCCTCCAACGATACAAACTCATAGTTACAAAGTGAAAAAGTCGATACATATCGTCATCTTTGAGACGCGCCTTTATTTTGAAAGTACCACATTGTGTTTATGCTTTTTATTAAGGAGAGTAGTTAGTTTTTAGTTCAAAAGTCTGGAAGAGCTTAATGATGAAATTGCCTGGCGCCTGGGTTGTTCACCTGGTACATAGCGGGCAGTCCTATAGGTATACTCCTCAATGTAGCGGCCGCTGGTTCAACTCCGACCTGTGGCCCTTTGCTGCATGTCATTCCCCGTCTCTCTCCTATTTCAAGTCTAAGCTGTCCTACACTATAAAATGCCAAAAAAAAGTAACGAAATTGTCACATTGTAATTTAGTTGCTATTTGTAAATACACTGTACATACAGTAAATGTATATACAGTAAATGTATATACAGTAAATGTATATACAGTAAATGTAACTGATTGTGTTAAACAGGCTTCTGTATCATCTCATTTTGATCACTTGCCCCTAAATTAAATCAAATCAAAATCTTATTGCAGACTTTGGGATCTCAGTTAATGTTGTATCTTTGTCCAAAGAATCAACATAATATCGTATTGTGATAGAATGTGTGATTTACACCCCTAATATTTGGCAATAATTCAACCATAACTGTCCAGAAGCACAGCACCGACAACATCCAAGTACATTTACAGCTTTGATTCAAATCCACCTCTCAAACCAAAAACTAAATATTATTATTGCTCAAAACTAGAGATGGTCAAAAACCATTTTTTGCTCCCAGATAGCTGAACTTGTGTATTGTCCGATACCGAGTACCGAACCAATACCAGTGTGTAAAAAAACATACGGTATATGTTACAATTTTATCTTTTTGAAGACTAAATAGGAGAGAGAAGGTGAATGACATACAGCAAAGGGCCGCAGGTCGGAGTCACACCCGCGGCCACTGCATTGAGGAGAAGACCGCTATATACTGTAAATGTGCGCCTGCTCTACCGACTGAGCTAACCCAGCCACATGTTGCAATTTTTTTTAACAGCTGTATGTGGTACTATAGACTACTATCCTTGTATGGATTTGATATGATTTACATTATTGTTGGTAAACTCTTTGTGAAACATGAACAAACACAAATTTCTTTCATTATCCAGTTTGACAACAGAGAAAGAACATAAATAGACTACTTTAAAGTCGATTTTCTTTGGGGGTTAAATTATGTGGTGTCGGATCGGTGCGTAAACTCGGGCACGATCCGATCCGATAGGCAGTATCATTGGCTTTTCTGACACTGGTATAAAAACATCTCTTCTCAAAACACAACATTCGAATACCTGCGAAGATGGCGTCGAACACAGAGCAGTGTTTAGTGGTGGAATGTAGTAAGTACTGTACTGTACTTACAAATTTGAGGTACTTGTACTTTACTTGATTCTTTTCTTTTCATGCCACTTTCTACTTCTACGAGAAATACTGTATTTTTTACTCCACTACATTACTCACAACTTTAGTTACCTTTTTTTTACGTACTATTTTTGCACACAAAACACATGTAGTTTATAAAATATGATGTTTTATTATAAATTAATCAACCCAACAATATAACGGCCTACAAGTTGAAAAATAGTTCCTCGGAACACACCAAAGCGACAAGACGTAATACTTCTCCATAACAGCAGGCGGCGCTAATCTGTATTGTTGCCCAAAAATGAAAACCGGCAGCTGATTGGACGACTGCGTCAATGGGTGACGCATTTCTGGTTTCTCCTGAAATTCAAAGCCAGACTGTCATGGCAGCTTGTTCAGAATACAATCTCATATTTTAGTATATTTTACTCACCAAAACTTGTTTCTGAAAACCTTTTAAGCGAGAAATAGGCCATGCAGTTGCTGAAAAGCTTTTAGTAGCTTATTTGGGGTTCCCCATTTCACGCGGCCTGCATATGATCATTTTACCTCCTGAAAGTGTATTTAAAGATACAATGATGACGTGTGAAATTAACAAAAAAAAAATCTGTCTTCATTTCAGATCGACAAAGGTCAGTGTAGAAGATTTTCGTCACATTTTGAGAGACTCTAGTTGCTCTCATCCCGCTCATCATTTCCGGGTTAGCACTCCACCAATCAGATTGTTCATTTAAGTCTGTGCCCGCCTTCCAACTGAGCATATCAGATCGGCCAAAATAATAACTTTAAGTACATTTTCCTGATGATACTTACATACTTTTACTTAACACGTAAAATAACATTTCCAATGCAGGACTTTTACTTATTATTGCTGTGTTGTTGTTTTACGTAACAGAGTATTTTTACATTGTGATGTTAGTACTTCTACAGAGCATCTGAATACTTCTTCCACCACTGGCAGTGTTGCACTGAACGATAGATTATGATCTCCTCCTGTATACGTATGATGTAACCATTGACCATCTGGTGTGTGATAGAAGGTGCACGGCAAAGTCTATCTCAGCTGAGACTGACTTTTTTGTGATGCGATGGCGTATCAGGTCCCAGACAGCCGACGCCACTGGTCTGTGGCAGGTTGATAAGGTAGATGGGTGGAACACCAGCACTCATCCACGTCCCATCATGCCTCTGTCATAAAGGGGGGATCCAAGTTCAAAACAGGCAGGAGTTTTGTTAGTTTTAGCTATAGCTTTGTTAACACATCTAATTACAGTAAATCCAGGGTTTTCCTTTCCAATGTAAGGTTCAGGTGCAGCACCCAAGCCATGTAAATGTTACCAAAATACTTCAAGATTAATTTTGTATTTTGTATTTGCCATTGGTGCAAACACCAAACAGTCAATACAATTCAATGTTTTTTTATAGTATCAAGTCATATCAAGAATTATCTCAAGGCACTTCACAAATAGAATAGGTCTAGACCACACTATAATTTACAAAGACCCAACAAGTCTAGTAATTCCCCCAAGAGCAAGCATTCAGTGAGGAAAATCTTCCTTTCAGGGAGAAACCTCGGACAGACCCAGGCTCTTGGTAGGCGGTGTCTGACGGTGCCGGTTGGGGGTACGATGAACATGGCAATTATAGTCACAGTAAAGATAATGGAACTATGACTAGAAATAGTAGTTGTAGTAGTTCATGGCCAAGCAAGATACTGCAGGGCACTGCAGGGCATAGCAGCCCTGTAGGCTCAGGGTCAAGTAAAAAGTGAAAAGCACACCGACTGAAATAGGGGGAAAAAAACAGGGTAAATAAATTAAAATAGAATAAGACAAAAATATTAGAGTTTAAATATTAGATAAAAGAGTGCAAAAATATAATAAATTGTGAATACTGCAACTGGATAATAAAACTACGGGACATCAGCTGCATCTAATTACTGTAGTTGGACTCCTTTTTGTTTGTCTTTGAGCTTTTTGAGTGATGATTTTTATTTCTGCTTTAGCTTTTCCAACATTTTAAACACATATATGTTTTTAATATATTTGTTTTTTTATTAAAAAGTGTAACAATTTGCTCGATGGAGGCCCCCTAAACCCTTTTTATTTTGTTCATATCACTTACTGAGGCTGCTTCCACATTGGGATCCTAAACTAAAAACAGGCATTTTGTCAACAGAGTTTTGGTAATTTTGACTAGTTTTGTTACTTTTTTGTTACATTATTTATTTAAAGCTATAGTGCGTAGTTTCTGTCCCAGCCATGAGGAATTCTAAGAAGGCTAATGACTGTTGGCGCATCCACATGATACAAGCCTTCCGTGATTGTGCACCGCAAAAATGAATGAAAAAGAGATGTTCTGAACACAGCCATACTGACAAATATAGAGAAAGTCGTGTGGAGCTGATAGTCTTAATTAGCAATTCATTTGGCAACGGCTTGAATGTAACGGACGTTCATTAATATCAAAAAGTTACGCACTAAAGCTTTAAATCCAAACAGGGAATCGTAGGCATTTTTGTCTACAGGGTTTTGTTGGTTTCATGTTAGATTCAGTATTGTCAAGGGACACTTAGTTTTAACTGAGAGAAAAACTAAACCAAATATACAGTATGTATGTAGTTTTCTCAACACCTCAAATACATTTGAATCTTTAGAGCTGGAATGAGTGACCATTATTTTGTCTTTCGTCGGCCTGTTTGGTGAAGCTGCAGCACAGGTGGATTTACTATTACATATCAAGTTGAATCTGGGAAATTACACCACCCATGCTATAATGCCAGCATTCAGCTGAATTGAAAGCCAGGTTGTCTGTAACAACAGAAAGGTCAACAGGAGGCAGCTGTTTGAGGTTGACTACCTTATTTCCCTCTTCTAAAAGGCCACAGGCAAGAGTATAGGCCTGTTATTCTGCACCAGCAGCAAGTAAGAAAGACACAGAGGTTGACACACAGAAAGGGGGAAACGTGAGTAACATATACTCATCAGTAGATGTTATAATGACATGCATACGTCACTTACTTCCTCTGCAGCTTCCCAAAGTGAAGTGGTATGTGCCTGAGGAGCGTGTAGTCGCCAAAAGTGAAATGTAATTGTTAGAACACAGAGTCAAAGTCAGAGATACACATTTAAAACTGTAAAAAAAAAGGTATATTTGTGTATATATATATATATATATATATATATATGTATATATATATGTGTATATATATGTATATATATATATATATATATGTATATATATATATTTATGTATATATATATATGTTTATATATATATATGTATATATATATATGTATATATATATATATATATATATATATATATATATATATATATATATATATATATATATATATATATATATATATATATACACACACATACAGGCCAAAGGTTTGGAACCACCTTCTCATTCAATGCGTTTTCTTTATTTTCATGGCTACTTACATTGTAGATTATCACGGAAGGCATGAAAACTATGAATGAACGCGTATGGAATTATGTACTTAACAAAAAACTGTGAAACAACTGAAAACATGTCTTATATTCTAGTTTCTTCAAAGTGGTCACCCTTTGCGCTGATTACTGCTTTGCATACTCTTGGCATTCGCTTGATGAGCTTCAAGAGGTAGTCACCTGAAATGGCTTCCCAACAGTCTTGAAGGAGTTCCCAGAGATGCTCAGCACTTGTTGGTCCTTTTGCCTTCACTCTGCGGCCCAGCTCACCCCAAACCATCTCGATTGGATACAGGTTCGGTGACTGTGGAGGCTCAGCACTCCATCACTCTCCTTCTTGGTCAAATAGCCCTTACAAAGCCTGGAGGTGTGTTTGGGGTCATTATCCTGTTGAAAAAAAAAAATCATGGTCCGACTAAACACAAACTGGATGGGATGGTATGCCTTCAATTTGGAATAAATCCCCAACAGTGTCACCAGCATAGCACCCCCACACCATCACACCTCCTCCTCCATGCTTCACGGTGGGAACCAGTATAAATATTTGTTTCTATGTCTGTATTTCTGTTTATTTCTTATTATACTGTATGTTTAATATGTTTGTTTGTGTCTGTATGCACCTATAACTACACATAAAACACGGTTCTATAACAGTTGTTTCCCTGCCACAGTCAGACTGATGGCAAAAACAATATAAAACACAGAACAATTCATTGTGATAATAATGCAACAATCTTCACTACTTCTCTCTACTGTGCAATATTTGCAATATTCATTCTTGTAGAAAACGCAATATCCCCCATAGCTGTCACAGACCCATTGCCTTTGGGATAGTGTTTATAACCTGTACATGTGTATTACTTTTACTCTATATTTACAAGCTTCTGGTTTACAGTAGTACTCATATTCCGGTTTCAGTATTCAGAATTTATCATATTTTTTGCACTCTTTTGTATAGTATCTACGTGGTTTTTTTGTCTTATTTTATTTTATTTCATTTTAGCCGGCCTGTTTTTCTTTGCCAATAACTCTTTAATACTTGACTCAAAGAGCCTGCACAATAATTCCTGTGTGCCTGGACTGTTTGGTGTATGTAAGGAGTACATCTTTGTGTTTTGATGGGTTGTTGTGATCCGTGCCAGTTGTTCACCTGAAGGAAGTCTCTTCTCTCTGTCTCTCTTCTCTCCATACCCAGGCTGTGAGTTGTGTTCTTTGCATTGTTATCATTGCTGTCATCTCTAACAATAAAAAACAGTGTGTGTTCAAGGGGCTGGGGGAGGAGCAGACACAGAGAACGACACAGGAAAAGAGGGAAAGAACAGCCAGCTGTCGAGCATCAGAGAAAAGAAAAAAACGAGAGTGATTGAACACAAAGAGAGAATACGTTGGACTGGGTTGGCTGAACTGGAGGATGTGGCGGGATTAAGTACCCTTCAAAGCAAAGGCCCAAGTAGAAAACATCTCAAACTGCTCATTGTGAAGAAATGGCACACACACACAAAAGAAAAATAGTTAAGTTAAGAACTTTGTTTGGTGTTTTTTGGCCACATGTGTCATTTGTTAGATTGCAATAGTATATTATCACTATTGAATTGCATGCTTTTAGTTGTCCTTGGAGTAATAATGAACAACAAATTGGACGCAGATCATATCAGCTGTATCGCTCAGCCTCTCAACAGGAGACGATGATCTCTTCAATGTGACATGTTTAAGCAATTATCAGTCGATTGAGTCAAACAAGGCAGGCTGGCAGAGAGTCCACAGATTTAAATGAAAGTAACAAATGTTTTGAGACCGCACCCAGGCCACATGTTGCCATGCGGCACACTGGCTTTGGGCATGTTGAGCACACATGTGAACATCTAATGAAGAGCCTGTAAAGACGGAGCTCTGGGAAGGCGGCTCCGCGTTTCTTTATCATTGGACATAGCACTGATTGGCTCCATCTGATTTCCAACCAGGGAAACCAGAGGCAAAGCAGGAAGGTCTAAATGCAATGTGAACTCTGCGCCGTGGCCGCTTTTTGAATATGCAGAAAGTTTTGAACAATACAGGAGAATAATAATTTCCTTCACAAATAAAGACATATGCACCATAAATAGTTGCATAAAAATCCACCAGATGTTTCAACCAATGTTTAGGTGGCATTGGCAGATTTTCTTAAGCTTTGAGAAGTCAAATCCACTAAATGAGTATTTAAGTGCCCATATTATGAAAAAAAAAATCACTTTTTCTGGGATCTGGGGTGTTATTTTGTGTCTCTGGTGCTTCCATACGCATACAAATTTGAAAAACTACTATCCATATCCATCTATAAAAGAAACTATCTATGCTGTTTTGAGTGAGATACAGGTTTCTGAATGTCCTCTGCCTTCAGTCTCCTGGTGAGCTGTTCAACATCTTCACGGCTTTCTACTTCACCAGCCGATACGAGGTGGCTAACCGTAGCATGCTAGCTTGTTCTCAATGGCAAAACACTGCTACAACACACACTAGTTGACCATAATCTCCAAAAGAACTACTTCCATGTCCCTGTTCTGCTGGTATTCCACAAGTGGCCCTTGTCTAGAAGAAGTCTCCCAGCTAATCCTGCCATGTAGGAGAAACAGTTATCTAGCTGATGTGATCTGCGCATGTGCGACTCCCAACAAAGATAAAATAGAAGTCATACAGAGACCTAAACACACAGGGTGAAATCAGGATCTGCAGCACAACAAAAATATTGGTGTTGTTTGAAAATGAAACCATGTAACCCTATTCTGATATAACCTCAAAATACAATTATGAACCTGAAAATGAGCATAACATGGGAGCTTTAATGTATATAAAAGGCTTTCAAGGCTTTAATTAAATGCTTTCACATGTCTCACTTGTCAGGAATGCTAACAACTGGAAAGATAAATTGTTGGGTTGTTTTCTGTCAGGTTGCAGAAAATAAATGAACACCTTGTGTCACGGAGGGGGGAAAAAATGACTTGTGATCTCACTTCCTCATTTTGCAAGAAGAGTGTTAGGTTTACAATGTTTCCTGTTTCAGTTTGGATTCACAAATTACTCACATGACGCGCTCAGGATTGTACAAGGTTGTCTTTACAAATCAATAGCGTCTTACAACTGACATTTCCTACATATAATATCCCTACGTCTGCTCCAGTGCTTGCATCGTATTCCTACTGTCAGATTATTAAAATTTATGGTTGTTTACAGAGCAAGGGAGAGCTTCAATTGGCTTCTTACAGTGAGCAATGGAGACCTACTGTACATGAACACAATTGTTTAGCCAAAGAATAGTTTTGGTTAATTTAATTTTTTGATTTCTGTATTTGTGTTTTTGTCCCTGCTCTCACGGTTTGAAATGGGCAGATGTCACACATTTCTTTATTCGTACAAATCAGAATTTAACAATATTTGAATCAGATGACAGCTGTGGGCTTATAGCCGGGTTTCCAGACCTCTGAGTCACCGCCCACATCTCAGATTTGTTCGGTGGTTCGGTGAATGAGATCAACAACAACAAGGTAATAACATGAAAACAATGTCGGGCTAAAAATGGAGGACGTGAAAGAAAATGGCAATGCAGTCTGATTACCTGGCCATGCTTGCCACAGTTCAGTTTTTGAGAACGTTTAGTAAATAATACCCAGGAATTTGAACTTTCATTGTTGCATATTTAATGACAAATATCTAAGACTTGAAACCAGGTTTTCAGAGACTTTAAAATACCATTCTGTTTCTATTCTACAACTTGGCAATGCTGGGTCATTCAGGAAATGATTCTTTTAATTTTTCCGTTCTTTAGTTTTGTTTTTGTCATTTTTAGTCTCGCAAAAATTGTATTTATTGTTGTTTGTTTTGTTTTAATGTTTCATTTTTGTCTTTGCTGTTCTTAATGTTGCTATGCGTGTGAAAAGTGCTATATGAATAAAATTGTAGTTGGAGTTGCGCTGTTTCTATGTGCTGAATGACAAACTCTGTAAAAACCTGTGACATGAAGAGGGAGTGGAAAGCAGCAGATAGCTGAACAAACAATGTGAATAAATAATAATAGCACGAGCCCAGGTAATGATGACAGCTGCATTTTAGTGTTCAGGGTTCTTTTTTTAACCCTTGTGTTGTTCTCCCAGGTCAAAACTGACACTGAACAACGCTTTTTGATGCTTTTTGACACTTTTTTCATACGTTTGAGATATTATTTTATCACATTGATGCTTTTTTTCAACATTTTCTTCATTTTTGAAACACTACTGTACACATCACTAACACCAATATGTCACCACTAGTTTTACACTATTTTCTTTTCATATTTTCAATTCATGGTCAAGAAACCTCATTTATATGAAATTATATCAGTTTTTTGGGGGAAATAAAACACCCAAAATTCAATAAAGTAGTGAACTGATCCTTTCGTTTAACTTGCAAGAGCGTTTTATGGAACCATCTATGTAGTATTTGGATCAAAGAATCCCAAATTACTGATGTAGAAACTTTTAACCCTCCTGTTGTCTTTGGGTCAAATTTGACCCATTTTCAAAAAGTGTCTAGATCAGAAATTTATCTTTCTTTCAACCAAATTTCCTAAAATGAACCAGGATGGTTCTATAAAATGCTCTTCTCGTGTAAAATGAAGGATAAGTTCACTACTTTCATTGTGAATTATGGGTGGTTTATTCAATTTTATAGCAGGTGTTTGCTTCTTAAACTCCAAAATGAGGTTTAAAAGATTTTGAAAAATTACAAGCAATAATCAGTCAAACAAAACCAAAAAAACAAACAAAAACAAAGATACAAATAAAAAAGCGTCAGAAACGTTAAAAAAAAGTGATACAACTAAAACAAATTCAACAAAAAGCGCCGGAAGCTGATGGAAAAAAATGCAAATTTGTTTTTGTAGAAAAATGTGCTAACATTTCTTTAGCCGGGAGGGTACACAAGGGTTAAAAACGGGTCAAATTTGACCCCAGGACAACAGGAGGGTTAACCAGAGACGCGACGTCACCATCACGCGGCTCTACCACTTCCGGTCCACTAGGTGGCAGCAGAGGTATTAGATGCGCGTCTGAATTGCTCAAAAAAATCTAAAGAAGAAGCCGACTTAAAAACCAGTGCATTCTGGGATATAAAATGAACCACAATGGCGGTCAAACGTAAAGCATGTTATGCTCTTACATTGACGTGGTTGCTGTTATCACTTCTACTCCAAACTTGTTGGACTTTTGCCGAAGAACTGAAGTGGGATCCGAATGGCTACATTCTGTACTGCCCGTGCATGGGTAATTAACTCTGTGGAGCTGCATTCTGTAGTTTGAGAAGAGCAAAGCTAGCGAAGCCACAACTCAACGTCACTCATTCCTAAGATGAGAGTGGTGTGTTCTAACGGCTAAAGCACATATCGCCTAAATATGAACCTCCACCTATGTCAAACTCTGCTAGCAGTTCAGTAGGCAGGACTTTGTGTTACTTAACCGCTAGAAAAGAAGCACCAATGGGTAGTTAGTAGCTAACTGAGTGGCGCTTATGACAACTGGGGTGTAACCGCAGGTGTTACGATAATTACTGCAACTGTTGCTATTCTGTTAGCAAGTCACTCAGAAGCTATTAGAGATCATATAGCGCATGGTATTTGGAGGTAAACATCCCCTCCAGTCTCTCAAGCTTCCATTTTCTTGTCATGAGAAGCAATATAAAGAATACTGTTGAAAATGAGAGTATAAGGCGCCTAATGTTATTGTTTAGGTCGCTTTGGGAACCAGGCAGATCACTTCCTGGGATCTCTGGCCTTTGCAAAGATGTTGAACCGAACCCTGGCTGTCCCTCCCTGGATAGTGTACCGACACCACACACACCCTTACACCAATGTGAGTATCAGACACCAACAACCTGTCCCTGACTGCAACCACACATATGTACTTGATTAATTATTAGTACTAAATGAGTTAAAAATCTGTATTGTGAAAGAAATGAGGTAGGTAGGTAAGAAACAAATTCAGAAGAAATACGAATTAGAATAACAAAGACAGAATAGAGACTAAAGGTAAAGCATAACATTACACTATAATAACACTAATATGTATTGAATAAACACAGTACAATGATAGTATTTAGTCAAGAACATCTGATTTTCTCCCTGTCGCCCAGCCCTAGTGTCCACTAATGTACTGCGCATGGGCACATTAAAGCTGTACAATAAGATGCAGGATTATATGTATATTGTATGAATTATTTATATATCGTAGGGATCCACTAATCTGACTACTTTTTCAGTCCTGATACCTGGGCTTTGGGTATTGGTATTGGGGATCATTCTTTTGTGTGTTAGGTAACATCCAGCTTGCCTTAAACATTGCTATCTTACTTGGTAAAAAATCTTCAAAATGAATAGGAATTACAATTCAAGTGTAAACCTTTTAATTGCAGCAACAGGTTGGTCAAAACTTCAACAGGAATTGAAATCCAATATATTAATCATTTATAGTATATAAATAAAGAAGTGTATTGAATAGACAGTCCCATTGTCTGTATCGGCATGATATCAGTATCAAATCGGTGCATCCTTACTGAAAAGTGCAAAAGAAGAACAGACGGTTTTGGAAAGATTGTGATAATAGATGTCATGAGTGAACGTAACAAAGGAACATATGTTTCCAGGAAAACATATGATCCCCTTCTACCCAACACACAAGGGACACTTTACATTCAGTGTTCCTTTGGGATTAGAGCTGGGTGATACAGAGAAAACTAAATATCACAATATGTTTGAACAAATACATCAATGTCGATATTGGCTATATTGTAGGGTTGACTATTAGTGCTTTCACAAATTATTTACGTTTTGTGATAAATAATCAACAGTAATGTGGATATAATGACTAAGTGGGTAAAGGCAACTAGCTAGAATTTCAGAAAAAGACCTCACTTTACTGTAATGTAGCCTTTAAAACCAGGAACAGACAACACTTTTGTCATATTAAGATATCCAAAATTTGACAGCCACATATATCGATATATACCAGTATTATTATTAATATATTACTAAGCCCTGTTTGGGATAGGTTGACAATAACAAAAAAATGAATCTCTTCACCAGCCTTGTCCTTTTAAACGTGAATTGGACCGTGCTGTTTTATTCCATTCTTTTCTGTTCTATTCAGGTCCATGTTCCCTACAGTGAGTTTTTCCAACTGGAGGCCTTGTCTACCTACCACCGAGTGGTCAGTTTGGAAGACTTCATGGAGAAGCTGGCTCCCAAATACTGGCCCTCCAAACAAAGGACAGCCTACTGCTTCGAGACTGCTGCACAGCGGAGTGCAGACAAGAAATCCTGCCCCATGAAGGTGAGTCCAGTGGAGTAGATTGTTTAAATCTTAGTGTCAGGTAGCTACAAAGATGTATGATTATCTGATGATATTGGTTGCTGCTTTCAGATTGTCTACTTATGTATCAAATCTCTCTTCTAAAAGATTTGAAATAGTAACAGGGTTTCCAGGTTAAAACGTCAACATTTTAAAATTTAAATATGTTAGGACTTAAAATGTCTTTAATTTGCTTAAGTGTTGTGTGTCAGTCTTAATTTTCCTACTTCCATGTAACCCTGCCTCTAATGCTCATTGAACTGCACTTGCGGCACTTTCGAATGTTTTTGTTTTGTTTGCGTAATATCTTAATTTTCATTCATAATGGTCTCTAAAAGGTCTTGAAAAGTCTTATATTTCACTTGGTGAAACCAGCTGATACCCTGTATGTTTTGTCACTTTCAACGTAGCATAAGTGAGTATTCTTTGAAAGCAGATAGAAACTCAGCATCTTTATCAATAAATGATGGTGATTGCAAGTGAACCGGGTGAGGGCGAATGCTGCCCTCTGGTGGCCCATAGACCTACACTCATAACTATGTTTACAGATTAATGGCTGTGATATGGACAGTTTGACAGTTCTGATTAATTTTTTAGGATGGGAACCCATTTGGTCCTTTCTGGGACTACGTTGGCGTGGAATTTGACAAGTCTGTCTTGTTTGGTGGTGTTTCTTTTAGTTCCTACCACCAACCTCAGTGGATGAAGAAGTGAGTACATGTTCAGTAGCCCCACTCTAATGTAGGCACATTTACTATTATCAGAGATAAGACAAAACATAAAGAAAACCACGTCTTCATGAGCAACATTGCTAGCCTTAACATTATAGTTGACTGATGCCCCTTTTCCACCAACGCTAACCTATTTCTAGTTCTGATCCTGCTGCCCATTTGAAGTTGGGTCAACTGACCAACCTAAGAACATTAACGTTGCTGTATACATCTGTATGTATATACATGTAAATATGTCTCTGCTTTCCACTCCCGCTTTGAATTAAACGACAAACATAGACGACTGCTGCTTTGATTTCAAGACTATACCGAAACTCTGGTTTTTAGTTGGTCTTGTTGGTCACAATACTAATCCCGTCCCCACCCCTGACATCATTAGTTTTTGGTTCTAAACCAGCAAAGAGTTGGTGCCGCTCTGGAACCAGTTTTCCTGCCCGAAAGCTGGTTCTTTGGCTGTCGAAACACAAAGAACTGGTTAGAGATTGGGCGCCGACTCCAAACCGGCCCTACAAACTTTCTTTGTGGAAAACGGGTATGACGGGTATGACTGACGGGTATCTGAGGTTTTCATTTTCCGTTGATTTTTAATGCCAAAGGTAGAGCCTCCTCGAAAGTGGTTAACAGGCGGCTTCTCCTCATGCTTCCCCTGTTTGAAAAGGTTTCCTCCCTCTGAGCACCCTGTGCTGGCGCTGCCGGGGGCTCCTGCCCAGTTCCCAGTGATAGAGGAGCACGTGGGCCTGCAGCGCTACGTGGTGTGGTCAGACAAGATGGTAAAGGAGGGAGAGGAGCACATTGCCACCCTGCTGACCAGGCCGTACGTTGCCATTCACTTGAGGATTGGCAGTGATTGGGTGAGATGTTCTTCACAACTTAAGTGCTAGGGTTTGGACACATTAGGGTTGTCTTCTCTCTCTTCCATTTTCACATTTACTCGTATGCTCACATACAGGCAGTCACGCATCTGTTCACACACAGATATCTCAGACATCGCATTTCTGTTTTCGCCAAGGAACAAAATCAGCACAGTCACTCACATGTACACAAGGTTGTTTTTGTTTTTTTCAAAGATGTTTTTATTTTTATACTTCTTTCCCGAAATACATCTTGTCCCCACATGCACAGTTGAGAAAAATCTTCGTCCACATGAAAAGTACCTAAGGACTTAAGTTCTCGTTCATTCACGTTCAACCTATAATCCATGTTGAACTTGCAAAAACTACAAAAAAATCTGAGACTTCTCAACAACAATCAAGCGAAAGAGACAAATTTAGCCGTCTAGCTCCATAGACTCCCATTCATTTTGCACTCGCCTGAGATCACCACCTGTGGAACTCTGGTGGTACGGCAACCAAATTCGGTACAATGGGGCTTAATAGGCAGTGAACAGGCTCTCCGTAGACGGGCTCTGCCGCAAGGCTACCCACCAACTGGAAGTCCGACAATCTCATCCAAGACAGGCAAAGTTGGCAGCGGGTTCTGTATCCATAGCGCAGTCTGAGGGCACCCTGCCGTTACAAGCAAAAAAACTCAGTTTTCCCAACAATGGCACTAATACAGCCTTTCTTAATTTTTTTTTCTAAAAGCTCAGTTTTTTGTGACCTAAAACGCCATTTGTGTGTGGATGAAAGGCCAAATTGATAGAAACAGCCACGTTTGCCAGGTGTTGTACCACCCCACTAACACACGCCTGAAGTGGGATTGTTTAAACACCAACCAGAATAAAGGAGGAAAACTCCAGCAGTGACTAGAACGGTTTACAGTCAATGAAAATGACTACATAATGTTTTTAGCACCGCGACATCTGTACACCAGCCAATGTTTATGTAGAAGCCATAGTTACGTGATCCACTCGGAGGCGTTGGGAGCCCGGCAGTTGTCACTCACAAAGCCAGGTTTCAGTGAAGTACAGGTCCACGGACCTTGTAAAAAGGCATTGCGTAGTTTGAGTATGCCCGCTGTCGCAGCCCTCCGCTTCGCTTCCCCTGTCGTGGTCTGTGGCAAATCCCATAGAGAGCTGCTGCTCCTCTAACTAAAAGTTCCGTAGAACTTTGCGTTAAAGGTCGTCCCTGGTAAATGTATTTGGAGAGAGAGAGCTGAAAACTGAACAAAGAAAAACAGAAAAAGTACTACAGAGCACAAACCTGAGGCTGCCAGTCACTGTCTTTATTCCTATTCATCATCTATTCACATCTAAATCTTTTTCTTCATCCACCCTTACAGCAAAATGCCTGCAAAATGCTGAAGACTGGCGACGCGGGGCCTCACTTCATGGCCTCCCCTCAGTGTGTCGGCTACAACCGCCAGACAGCCTTGCCTCTCACCATGACCATGTGCCTTCCTGACCTGGCAGAGATCGGCAGGGCCGTCAAGCTGTGGACGAAGAAGACCTTCGCCCGCTCTGTCTACATCGCCACTGACTCAGAGTCCCACAATAAGGAAATTGAAAAGCTCCTCAAGGGCAAGGTGGGTTTGTAAAGCCTCTGTGATGCCTTTACAAGTATGCCATGACTCGCTACTGCTTTACATTCTGCACCACGGCTGTAACGATATGATTTATGAAACCGTAATCGCGACAATCAGATTCACAAACCTGTGTCGCGGAGTGAGAAGGCAGAATTGCAACACACTCCTTCCAACTCCCAGAGTTATCTTTCTCATCCAGATCCAATGTTACGACATGTTTAAATTACAATTGTTATTAATCCTTTTGGTGCCTTATCCCCATTTTGTCTGGTAATACAATAGAATGCCTTTATTGTCATCATACACAAGTGCAGTACCTGTGCAATGAGACTGAAGCAACCCTTTTACAATGTCGACACGAAATATAAAAATATAAGAATATAAAATGTAAAGTATAGGTAGTGCAGAGAAAAAAGAGGGGGGGGGACCTGGTGCACAGTCCTGAGAGCAACTATATACACATATAAAACAGCTTTGTATATACTGTGTGAAAAGTAGAGTATTACAAAAAAAAAAATATTGCACTGTAAAGAAATGAAATGGTTAAGTACTAAATAATAAAATGTTGCACAGTAATGAAATGGTTAAATAATAAATATTGCACTGTATGAAATTGCAGGTAAATGTAGCTTACTGCAAAGACGGCTAAGCTGCTAGCTGGCTGGGGGGGTGACTGTAGATGTGTCCCGGGCCTGGGTTGTTGTCAGCTCTCATCCCGACTGAAGCCTTGCAGCACCAGCAGACTGAGGCAGACAGACAGGGCTGTGCTAACTAGCTAACTAGCTAGCTAAATTACCGTTAGATTAGTCGTCTATCTATACAGTTAACGTTACTGATGAATTCGTGGTAGCCTAGAGTTGTTAACCGTGGTCAAAACAATCGTACTAAAAATAACTGAGCGTGATAAACAATGTCATAACCTTATGTTACCCACCAAGAATGACCTAGCATTAGTATTAGTTACTTGGTTGTCAACCAGCATCTTTACAGTAGGACAGTAGGCGCACTTTTCCTCTTCGGTCCCCCTACAGGTTGGGAGCAGAATTGTCCATTACTGTTACATTAATGATAATAATAATACATTTTATGTGTATTGCACTTTACATGTCAGCAATCTCAAATGCTACAGAGCATATAATAATGCAATTAATCAAAAAAAGTCAGTAATTAAAAGATTAAGGTTAAGAGGAAAACCTATAAAATACATTTAGTAAAAAGCTTTCTCACGATTTCTCACAAATCGTCATTACTGTTATTATGTCTCATTTGAAAAACAAAAATTTATTTGGAAACATTATTTTAAGGTACGAAAGAATCTTTGGTGTTGGATCGATCAATATTGAAATCATTCACTATCAATAAATAAGGTCTCTGTTGTATTGCTGTGTTGCAAAGTGGGATGCAATCTATAAAATAGTTGATGTTTATATTGCATTTCCCCGCCTGGTTTTTTTATTTGTGTATTTCATTCCGGCTTTTCAGGTGAAAGTGGTGAGTCTTCAGCCAGACTCGGCCCAAATGGACCTGTACATCTTAGGCCGAGCTGACCACTTTATCGGCAACTGTGTCTCCTCCTTTTCCGCCTTTGTGAAGAGAGAGCGGGACGTCCATGGCCTTTCATCCTCCTTTTTTGGCATGGACAAGCCTGGGAAATTAAATCACAAAGAAGAACTCTGAGCACAAGAGTCACACGGTCGTGTCCTGGATGTTGATGCTGGAGGACTGTCATGAGGAGGCGAAGGAGTCAGAGTAAATATTTATATATGGCATGATGGTTCTTAAAGACAGGTTCTTTTTAGAGTGGGTTTTAATCTGTGAGAAAGGGGGAAGGGCTTTGAAAATATGATGATGCAGCAGCTACTTTTACCAAGAAACACTTTAGTTTTGTCTCTTTCCTACTTAAAAGTCCAGTATTTGAATGTGTTATGCTCAAGATAGGCTAAGCTTCTACCTGCTTGTGCTTACTATACTGAAGCCAGTGTTCTTTTCTATCAGGGAAACTTTTCCTTTAGCAACTGCCACAGTCTGTAGCTGCAACCATGTTTTACAATCCAGACATGTTAGCTGGACCCCTGGCGACCTTAGTGAACCTTGGGAAAGACTGCAGTGCCAGTGATCATGCTCTCTCTCTCTCTCTCTCTCTCTCTCTCTCTCTCTCTCTCTCTCTCTCTCTCTCTCTCTCATCTCTCCATGTCTTTTCCAGCTTGCTCTTTCCTCACTGCCCTCCATTCCAAGGAGAACACAGTAACTGATCCTCCTGTACATACTAATTATAGGGTGGAAAAAGGACACTTTCCCCCTCTCAATTTACCAGGACCAAAAACTGATGTAATGTGTGGAACCCTGTAGTGAATGTTGTGGGGGCAGTATTGTTATTTGGTGAATGTGAACAAATATTTCAGGGAGGTTTTTGGGAGACAAAAGGGTTGATTTGCTCTGGTTGAATTGATTAAATGCATGTGGGGGTGTGTGGCAAGCTAATTGTGTTCTTCTGTGTGAAAGCAATGTTTTGGAAGTCGAATGTTTTCTATAATTTTTTTCACCAATAAAGTGATACACACTAATGTTTTAAAACCAGCAGCCTCAGTCTGTTTACCTCCCTGACTGGAAGCTTAGCTGCGACTACAGTTGAATCAGCTGATATACTAAGCTTGTTGAGAGATGGTTGCCAGATATGGTACGATACCTTGCATTTGTATTCTTAAATTGTAATGCATGTATTTGGCTTGTCACTTAGTTAATTACAGTTAAAGCTTTTAAGACTGTATACCTAACAGTTAAAACGTCACATATAGTCGCTCAAAATTACACCATTTTATATGGGTGACTGTTTTCACCACGTCCCTTTTTGTGGGGGATAGAGTGCTTGAATCTGGCAACTTTGTAACCGGGACCGTTGTGGGGATGAGCAACGGCTAATGGCTGACTGGGAGTTCTGGATTAGCTAGCTAACGTTGGCCAACTGGTAAATATATAACGACATGTATGTGTGCTCGGTGGAAAGCTTTGTTTGTATTGCATGGGTGAATATATTGAATGTTTTTTTTTATTATTCTGTACGGCGATATGTTGCAATCATATCTCCCGTTGCTGTTAGCGTTGGCCAGGTAATGCTAACGTTACCAGACTTGTAGCTTAGGTTACCAGTGTGTTTGTCGTTGCTAGACCGGTCTTGAGTTCTCGTTATGGGCTGCATCTTACATAGCTAAGCTAACGTTGGTTAGCTAATTAAGCAGCTATGAAACCACGGTTTATCAACATGCTATGGCTGGCAGAATGCTCACAACGGCTGTCACTTGATAACCTGGAATTCCAACGTTGACTACTGTAGTTAACCTATAACTTTAGCTATAGTTGCCGGTTACCTAACGTAACGTTAGCTATGTTAACGCTAGCTAAATAGGTGTAGTGGTACTTCGGTTATTTTCTAGCTAACAGAAAAGTAAGTAACTATGTAACGGTAAATTCTGCTCTTCATCTTTGGCAAGTGCCATTATGAACCAATTTGGACCAATTATAGTTGGCGTGCTGTGTTTTAAAATCATATTCCACTAACGTTAGTGTTTCCACGTACAAGAAGTTGTCAAGTCCACGGAACATAGAGCTGCAGTACAGGTGTCAGTATCAGGCTAGCTAGCTAACGTTATATCTTTGCCGAAAACTGTTAATAGCTTAGTATTACATCGAGCTTTATGAGTTTTCCAGTTTGTAAGTAAAAATGTGTGTGATTCATTAACCATCAAGGTTGTAAGTCACCTTCACAATTACCATTGCAGGTTGGTGCTAATCATTGAATGTGTCTTCTCCACCAGTTTCTGATGTGGACACTTGGATGTGTATTGGTGAACTGTTCCTGAAGCTGCACTTGAAAGACAGAGCCTACAAAGTGCCAAGCCGTGTGGGTTGGCGTTCCCTCTGCAACATGTCCAAGAGCAAGAGCTCTGAGTCGGTCAAGGTGGTGGTCCGTTGTCGCCCTATGAATGAAAAAGAGCGGGCAGCTAAGTTTGAAAGGGTCGTCTCTGTTGATGTCAAATTGGGCCAAATTATTGTCAGGAACCCCAGGGAGGCTTCAGCCAGCGAACTCCCCAAAATCTTCACTTATGATTCAGTCTACGACTCTAACTCCAAACAAATAGATTTGTATGATGAAACCTTCAGGCCCCTGGTGGATTCAGTTCTACTTGGGTTCAACGGGACCATTTTTGCCTATGGGCAGACCGGTACAGGAAGACATACACAATGGAGGGGTAAGAAACGATCCAGAGAGGAGAGGGGTGATCCCTAACTCCTTTGAGCATGTCTTCACTCACATTTCACGGTCCCAGAATCAACAGTACCTGGTGAGAGCATCATATCTAGAAATTTACCAAGAGGAGATCAAAGACTTGCTCTCCAAAGACCAGTCGCGTCGTCTTGAGCTCAGGGAGAGGCCTGACACGGGTGTGTACGTTAAAGACCTTTCGTCATTCGTCACCAAGAGTGTGCGGGAGATCGAACATGTCATGAATGTGGGAAACCAGAATCGTTCAGTGGGTGCCACTAACATGAATGAACACAGCTCTCGTTCTCACGCCATCTTTGTCATCACTGTTGAGTGCAGTGAGTTGGGTGTCGACGGGGAGAACCACATCAGAGTCGGCAAACTGAACCTGGTGGATTTAGCCGGCAGTGAAAGGCAGACCAAGACCGGGGCTCAGGGGGAGAGGCTTAAAGAAGCCACAAAGATCAATCTGTCGCTTTCGGCTCTGGGGAACGTCATATCAGCTCTGGTGGACGGCAGGAGCAGCCATATCCCCTACAGAGATTCAAAACTCACCCGTCTGCTGCAAGACTCTCTGGGGGGCAACGCCCGCACTGTCATGGTCGCCAACATTGGCCCGGCATCCTACAATGTGGAGGAAACCTTGACAACGCTGCGCTATTCCAACAGGGCGAAGAACATCAAGAATAAACCACGTATCAACGAGGACCCCAAGGATGCCCTGCTCAGGGAGTTTCAGGAAGAGATCGCACGGCTGAAGGAACAGCTGCAAAAGCGCTCGGGAAAGAAGAAAAGGAGGAGGCAGAGGAAGAGGGCCGGGGATGGGAGCGACGGTGAGGATCTGGAGGAAGGCGAGACGGAGGATGATGATGAAGAGGGGGACGACAAAGGGGATTACTGGCGGGAGCAGCAGGAGAAGCTGGAGAAAGAGAGGGAGGCCATCATGGAGGATCATAGTCTGGTGGCAGAGGAGAAAGCTCGGCTGCTTAAAGAAAAAGAGAAGAAAATGGAAGATCTGAAGAGGGAGAAGGACGCAGGAGAGATGCTTGCAGCCAAAGTGAAAGTAAGCACATTTTGCCACACTTGGTGTGTTCCTGTACATCCAGTATATATCCAATTAATTTGATTCCAGATGTTCAGATGTAGTTTCATTTGATTCAATAAATGCACTCACAAGTCAGTAGATCTTCTCATAAGTCAATAGACCAATTTTTTTTTCATTTTCATGCAACCCAGTTGGTGAAATGTTTTACTCACAATGCGACTTGAAGTGGTTTCATAATTTGTTTTTAATTTTTTCCCCTCCTCAATCCAGGCGATGGAGAGTAAGCTCCTAGTTGGGGGGAAGAACATTGTGGACCACACCAATGAGCAACAGAAAATGCTGGAGCTGAAGAGGCAGGAAATCGCTGAACAGGTATCCCAAACATCTGGAAAATGTAACTTTACTCTCAATTAGAGCTTATTGTTTCAAGGTCACAAGTCACACGGTCACAGTTTGGATCCTATCCCAATTCCCATGAACTTTAAACTATCCACTTGCTCCACCTCAGCTCCATTGATGTAGACAGGGCACATGAGTGTGTCTTTCCCTCCCTTGTTTTTCTAATGTTGAGTATTCCCACTGCGGTGTCCCTGAGCAAGACACTTAACCCCTAGTTGCTTGTGCAACCTCTGACATGTATAGCAATTGTGAATCGCTTTGAATAAATGACATGTAAAATATCACATCCGTTTCCTCCAGTTGTGGATTCCTCCAAGTGGAAGAAGCTTGTAACCAGTACACTTGGGTCCTGTTCTTCAACTGGGGTTAAACCATTCTAGACTAACATGCTGTTTTCCAGCTCAAATAATTTTATTTCTCATCCAATTCATTCAAAGTTATGACAACACTGTTGGCGCGTCCACATGATACAAGCCTTCCGTGACCGTTGTGTTTTCTATCTTAACTGTATACCAACATGACAACCTTACTTTGAATCATAGCTTTAAATGAAAACCTAGGTTTTAATTTCAGAATGTGCTCTTCTGTGTTTCCAGAAACGGCGAGAGCGAGAGATGCAGCAGCAGATGGAGAGTCGTGACGAGGAGACTCTGGAGCTGAAGGAGACCTACAGTTCTCTGCAGCAGGAGGTTGACATCAAAACCAAGAAGCTGAAAAAGGTAGCAGCTGAAGGGCGGTCTATCTAATGTAATCTATCCTTTCCTCCATCCACACTGGCACAAGACACTGATTTCTGCATGCGCTTGCAGTCCTGTTTTAATTTTGAAAGCCCGATGTTCAGTACTTATGAGGTTTTATGCTCAGTTCCCCTCGCGACTGATGCGCGCACACACACACACACACACACAGTGGATGCAGGAAAAACCGGAGATGTGACATACAGGATGACCTAAATTGAGGAAAGCTACGCTCGTTGTAAGTGCAATGATAAGTTAAAGTTACAAGTCCTTTATCAAACTGTATGAATGTGTGTCCCAGCCCAGGATAGGAAATTAAAGTGTAACTCTCACCAAAATGCAACCCATGGTCTTTTTGTGAATGTACCCGAGTCAAACTTTCATTTAAAAGCATATTTAGGACAGAAGCACCACTTTTAAGATTTACCGATTTTCGGTCAAATGGCCTTTTGAATGGGAGTGCTCGGGACACTTTTATGCTAGCCTCAAATTAGCTATTTTTAAAACACTAAGAAGGCTCAACACATCACGAGACTTTGCTCGAAGGATCACCAGGGGCTCTACACAGGAACTCTAGCATTGAGCACATTGTTTGTGTACACAGTTTACTTAAAAAGTTTCCCGTCTATGCCGCTACTTGTGGGTTACTTCTTTCTATGTCTTTTAAATCTACTATTATGATATAGACAATAAAATAAAGGGTTTTTAAATAATTTGGAAGATTTCCTTTTTTTCTATACTGTAATATTGTCTTTGTGAATTTGTATGTCCATTATTCCTCATGACAGTCAGGCAGGCAACTTTTTTTTCCCAAGTCATTTCCATTATGGTAACCCTAGTTTCCTCTCTCCTTCTTTGTCCTCTAGCTGTTTGCCAAGCTGCAGGCAGTGAAGGCAGAAATCCATGACATCCAGGAGGCGCACATCAATGAGCGCCAGGAGCTGGAACAGACCCAGAACGAGCTCACCAGGGACCTCAAACTCAAGTATGGAGCCTGCATATCATACTGTTGGCCTGGCAGAAATACATTAATCAATATTATACCTATTAGGAACACCATCTGCTCTGTCAGTGAAGGGAACATATACTGTAACAATGTCCAACCGGCATCTGATTTCATGCTGTCAGACTTAAACACGACATAATTAAGATTTTTGCCTTATTTTTTTATTTTTTTATTGCAAAAGGATTGGCAATGAAAATAATTTATGTGCACTTCACTTACAGATTTTCCATGCAAACCTAATGCTTAATAAAACAGATGGAGTAAATGGTTTTCAAGTAATAATGTTGCGATTTAATTGTGTGTTCACACCAAATGCAAAGCAAACCTTTTCAAACAAGGTGATTAGAGTCAATGCAAAAATGCACCAACATCTTTTCAGGTTGCGTGATGATGTGTTTCATATCAGCTTTGAGATTCACCTGCATAGCGTAGCCCTGATGGATCCAAACTCCATTCAGAAAACAAGCATTTTAGTGTTCTTAACATGAACACCAAACTTAACAATCTGGAATTCAGATGTTTTACCAATAGGCATCCAGTATGAACCGCTGTGTTAAAAAAAAAAAAAAAAAAAACAGGCTATTCATAACGATAGTATGACACAAATCTAGCACCGGCCAAACGAGCCAGTCGGTCGACCATTTGTGCATATGCATGAATCTCTGTAGATTAATGACTAAACCTGTGTGGGCTACACACAAAGAAAGAAATATACATATGCATTATTTTTGTCAGATTTATAACATAATACACACATACGTCTAGGTCTGTTTTATTAATCATTGTGGATCTGGGCGCACAAGCATGAGCTTAATTTCCACTGCCACAGTTAGCCATAAATGGACGTAGAAATGCCCTTAAAGGTCCCATGGCATGACAATTTCACTTTGAGGTTTTTTAAGATTAATATGAGTTCCCCCAGCCTGCCTATGGTCCCCCAGTGGCTAGAAATGGAGATAGGTGTAAACCGAGCCCTGGGTATCCTGCTCTGCCTTTGAGGAAATGAAAGCTCAGCTGGACCGATCTGGAATTTTGCTCCTAGTGAGGTCATAAGGGGTAAGATTACCTCCCCTTTCTCTGCTTTGCCCATCCAGAGAATTTGGCCCACCCATGAGAGAGAGACATCATGGCAGTTGGTCAAGGCCACACCCCCAGCCTTTACCTTGCCCAGGCCAGGCTTTTGGTATCGACACTGGCGTGTCTTGCGCATGTATCGTGAATAAACAAAAACATTCACATTAACGATCTTAATATGACACCCCCCAACCCCCCCCGGTCAAACTATAAGGCAAAAAAGCCGCTTTGCAGTTTGACTTTGTGTGAACGCAGCATTACTTTCTAGTCTGACCGTAGTTCTATTCAGCCAGATACCTATCAAATATACAGTATTTATGCATAATTATTAATAAATGTGAAAATTAATTAGGTATATTATTTCTAATAGTTTTCACGCTTAAGTGTAATAAATAACACACAAGGCAAGAGTCACAAGGCTTAACTGCTACGTTCAGTCTGTCTGTCCGTCCGTCTAATTGCTTTTCTGTCTTTCAGGCATCTGATCATCGAGAACTTCATTCCCTTAGAGGAGAAGAACAAAATAGTCCACAGGGCTTACTTTGATGATGAGGATGAATACTGGAAAACGAAGCCCATCACCCGTATAGAGGAGTAAGATACAGAATAATCCTAATAATCAACATGCTTTTTTGTACATTCTTCATCTGGTTAGAGGTGCTCCAACTTGAGCTATGTGTTGCGTAAAAGCTTTAAAAAAGAGAATGAACAGCTTGGATTATCAATACAATGGGTGGGGAATGCTTCACTACCAAGCCACGGACGAGCGGCGTGCGTTGCCACGACGTGTAGTTAAATTTATTTTTAAATTTTACGTAGCCACAGCGTAGATTTAACGTAGAACCATCACACGTAATAGGTGAGGACCAACGGGAGGAGTCAAACCTGCACCATTTGTCCTTTGCTTCATCTGCTTAAAAAGGACACCACTGGGAAGGCAAAGTGTGTACTGTATGTGATTAGGGTTGCATGATATTGACAAAATGTGATTTTGAGATATCAATATTAATACACATTTTTGCAGAGATGATCTGATCTGCTTGTCATTAACACAGATATTGACCATATTTCTTGGCTTAACATAAAATCCTAAGAATGAATTGTTGATTAAAGCTTGATAAAGGAGAACAGCTTAGAAATTAAGGACTAACATTTCTTATGCTGTTTGATGTGTTGATGAGCTATAATTCGTGATGTGGAAACAACGTGGTTTTATTGCTCACAGCGTTCAAAGCCGTTGATGGCCGTTTCCAGTATTTGCCTGACAAGAGCAAAGGAGCAAGTGAGCCATGAAATACAATCAGGAACTAATTTTTCTGATTATTCCAACACCACATGAATGCAGTACAAATGCTCTATCTCGCAATGTTAATTAAAGTAAAGAAAATGAGTGTATCTGCCCGTTGATTCGTATCTGCTCCAAAATGTAAAGCCTTCTTCCTTGGCCCATTCCTCACCCTTCCAAGTTTCCTAAAAACCAAACAGGGTGGGCTGTGTTTTGTTGCAGCGGTCACATTTGCTAACCACAAGAAGGAATCTTATTTGAGTATTAAGCGATATTTGACACACCGACAGTTGATTACTTCATTGCATGACACATTAATACTTAGTTTTCAACACAATCCTGTATACGCTGTCTCATTCCCTGTGTGTCTGCTTCAGTGACCATCAGATGATGACCAGGCCTTTGTCAGCGGTTGGCTACAGGAGGCCTCTGAGTCAGCATGCTCGCATGGCCATGATGATGAGGCCTGAAATGAGATACAAAGTAAGCTGCACATCCTCCACTCCTTTTTTGCATTGATGAATGTATTCCCACAAAATCCTCCAAACGAAAGGTCCGTGCAGATAAAACACCACAGACACAGTGGTCTTGCCTTTCCTCATCCAGTTTCACAGGTTACACCAGATGATGATGCATTGTTTGGAAGAAACCAAACAATGCAATGCGGCATAAACAGTGAAGGTAGAAGTGAATCAAATACAACAATTCAGACAATGGATATTAATCAACAAGGCTTTTTAAAAATGCACTGGAATCCAGAGCCAATACATACAGTGCTAATATGAATGCAATTCCTAAATGCAATATATGGATTTTGCATATGGTCTTCTTCAGCCTTTTGACAATATATGTTCATCTTCATTGCCAACGCATAAAACTGTGCCTCAATTGACTTGTCACACGAGTTTGCTCTGTTCCTCCCAGGCTGAAAACATCATAATGCTTGACATGGATCTGCCCACTCGGACCACTAAAGAGTATCAGGAACCTGTTATTGCCCCAACGGTGGCGCGGGCTCTGGAGGACGCTCTTAGGGATGAGGATGAGATCCAGGTAGATGCCTCAGGCTTTCACAGCAGCTTGGGATCAACCCCGCCCGCCAGCGCCAGCCTCAAGAAAACGAAGTCTGGGTAAGGCAAACTGTCACCTTCAGCTGTCCATACCACAAGTAAGATCCATTTTCAAGTGGCAAATACTGTGGTTAGGCTGGTGCTTGCTTTATGGGAAGCAAAGACATATACATGAAACCTCAACATGTGCAGGCTCTTAACCTTTTTCTGTTACTCCCACAAACTGTTTAACCCTCTGTGTTTGCTCTCTGTCACTCAGTCGACCCAGAACAGGCAAGAAGTCGAACACCCCGACCTCTCCATTCAGCCCCTCAAGTCCAGGATCCCCGCTTTACCCACAATCCCGCGGCCTGGTGCCCAAGTGACAGTTTCTACAACTAATATCACCACCAATCTCTCTTTTGCACCTTTCCACTTTGGGACTCAACTTTAAGAGAAAGGGTTTTATGTCAAGATGACAGAATGTTGGATTAAGACTAATGCTGCTTTGTAGGTTTTAACTGTATCCACACCACTTATAACTGCTGTCATTCGCTTTTGAAACCCCTCCTCTTGAGTCAGTATGACACCAGGACAGCAGCCACGTATGAAGCGTAATATCACTCTACACTGTCTCCTTTCCCTACATTTGGCGTAATGCCACCGATGTCTTAAATATATATATGTTACAATGTTCTTAATGTATAGGAAGAAGTGATGGACTGCAGTATCCCCATGTACTTCTTCCTATCTTCCCAAATCTGTGTTAGGTGTGGTCCTCTTACTGTGGACATTGGTGGGAGGGGTGGTGGGGTTGACGTGAAGACACATGGACTAGGCAGCCCACTGATCCACTGTCACTAAGCATGTGTCCACATGTCTTTACGTCAAACATTTCAGTTGATGTCAAACAGCGCAGTTCATTTCCATTGTTGGAGCTCTGATAATGTTAGAACAGAGCTTTAAGACGTGTTTGTGTTGCGTCTCAAAAGAATACTTCAACATTTTGGGAAATAAGCTTATTTGCTATTTTTTAGCTAGTAAGACGAGGACATAAAGAACACGCATGTGGTTTTGCTTAATATGAAGCTAGAGGTAATTGGCTTAAGACAACAGGAAGTTAATGTGGCCAGCCCAACAAAAAAAAATGGTTCCAGCAAACAACTCCCCAAAAACCACAACATTATTAGATGAAATGTAATTAATGCTAAGCTCATCACAAATAAGCGTATTTCCTAAAATGTCAAACTATTCATTTAGACTGAAATGTGCAGGCCAGAAAGTGAAGCACACTACAGACGTGTTGTGTGTCATTAGTTGCTGTAATCGGTAGATGCTGTTCTTCCTGGGGCACTCGAGGTGGAGGTGGGGAACAATGGGAGAGAGCTCAGCACATTCACACACCCGCTGTGGACACATTCTAGGTTGCAGGACATTGCAGTCGGCCACCAGACATCCTAGCAGACCAATGCCAAGCATTACCTGGGTCACTTCCAAGTTACTGTCCAGGGATGTGCCTCTTGATTCATCAGGGTTCCAAGGTGCCTTAACCTGTGTCCTTAATCTCTGCTCCCTTTATTTGAAGTGTGCACACATTCTTCTCGGCTTGTGATTTTTTTTTTTTCATCATTCTCATCTGCTCATTCATTCCAGCATCAGGGAATTGTTACCACGGTCCAGATATTTCTGTCTGAATGTGTTGCACTCGTTATATGGAGAGGCAGAGCATTTGGACACAGCATTCAACAACACCAGGTTTCTGGGTAAGGGCCACAGGAAGTCGAGGCACGCAGAGGGTGATGTATTCCCCCTCCGTTTTTTTTTGGTTTGTTTGTTTTTTAATACCTCATTTACCGTTGTGCAGAACTGGTTGGTCTAACAGAAGTCTTAAACCCCCAGGGGAGTGCTGAGCTTTTGACAGTAGTGGTGCTACAAAACTCAGTCGAAACACTACAGACGTCTTTATCTGAACACGCAAATTATTCTCTTTGTATGCCTACAGATGAACAATATGCAGTTTTAACCTCCGTGGTTCGGCCAGCCTTTCTGCTGCTCTCTGTTCCCCATACTCTGTATACTGTGAGGGGTGTGCTGTCTGCTCGCTGCTACTGTGTAGGGTCTTACAACCCACTGTGACATTTCAGCAGGCCTGGGTCAAATGGCAAATGAAGTCGTGTCAAATATGTGTGCAGTTGATTGTTTCTAGCGTCAGCCATCAAGCCCATTTCAGTTACTTCAAACTAAAGAGTCTCTCTTGCTGTTTGACCCATGCCTGCATACCTTATATATGTAATAATGAATATAGACCTTAGGCAATCCTCAGTCACTTTTGCAGATATATACAAAAAAATACAAAAATGGGTTTCCATCTTGAAAAAAAAATCTAACTTATAATCTTTCTTTTTTTTATACACAGATGTAGATATAATTTTCTATTCAGTTTTTTTTCTTCTTTAAAATAGATTATGGTTTTATTTTTTGATCTTTGTAATTTAATGTTGAAAATTTATTTTTTGCGTCATACGTGTTGTGTGTCTTTGTTTGTATTCATCAAGGAACAGGCTTTAGTTGTTAGTTTACTTTAAATTTTTTAGTGTATGTTTTCCATATGGGAGATGAAAGTGTGGGTCAACTGTTGCACATTGTTGATTTGGGGAAGTGTGGCGACTGCTCATAGAAAGCAGAGATTCACGTCACAGTTGAGTATTTACATGTTCACTGTACATTTAGCTGCATAACCACAAACAAGCTTTAGAATAAGGCCTAATTATTGTAACTAACATTGCAATGCTGTATACCTGATGCATGATTTTAGCAGGATTCAGTAATACCTGTTGGTGGTGTGAGTATTCATCATTCATAGGAATTTGGTGAAAATGTGAATACCTTTTTGAATCTGTAGCCCATAGCTTCGTCACTGGATCCAAACTCCATATCTAAGACTCTTGTGACCAACTTCTGTGCTGGTGGTTTTTTTAAAGCCAAATAACGATGCAGATGCACTTCTGTCTGTGGCTGGCCATGTCTTCAACTTGTTTAGTTTCTTTTAATGAATAAAGACATTTCAATGATAACAATATTGTAGTATGTCATGTCTCTTTGGGGGTATTTCAATTTTATTTATAGTATCAAATCATAACATCAGTTACTTCAAGACACTTTACAGATAGAGTAGGTCTAGACCACACGCTAATATGCAAAGACCCAACAAATCCAGTAATTCCCAAGAGCAAGCATTTAGTGGCGATTTAAAAACTACCTTTTAGGGAGAAACCTCGGACCGACCCGGGCTCTTGGTAGGCGGTGTCTGACGGTGCCGGTTGGGGGTGTAATGAACAGTGGCAATAAGTTACATTAAAGATGTAAGTATGATGTGTAATGATTCACCAATAGAAATAGTATGGGCATTGATGTTTGCCGTGGTCATTTTAGTTGTTCAAGAGAAAATGGCGATTGTTATTCATGGTGACAACACACGTCAGTGTGTTACACTCGCTATTTTGAGAGCTCCGTTTAGGCCTACCATCCACACTAAGCCGGCGTCTTCCTTTTGCCTGTCTCTTGTTGAAGCAATTAAATCCAGCAATCCAACATGTTTCATACAGTCTTTGATCTTGACTTCTGACATTTTGTTGAGAAATAAGAACTTAATTACCTCACTAAGACTTAGCCATCTTTAGCGCTTTGAAGTATCATAGCCCCAGAACAATTCCCAGGGTGCACTGCAGATTTCAGAGCCAGATCTTTTCAAGTCGTATTCTTCTAGGATGTTAGAAAACTGGCCTGGGGCCTGTGTATGATGGTGTTTTTATAGGGGATAATATATTTTATTAGTCTATTTTTTATTTATTTTTTTAACACAAAACACACCTCACAACATTGACACAACACTTCCCATCTGAACCCGCCACTCACCATCATCCCCTCCCTACACAAAAATCAAGACAAAATGAAATAACAGCCATAATATTCAATACATCAAACAACCACAAAATTAGCAAACTGTAAACCAGCTAAACATATTAACACCATATGCATCATCTAACCCCAGTACATGGCACCCTAGATCTCAGATACTTCCCCCATTTTCCATTGTAATCACTCAATCTTGCAGATCGCCTCAATGACATTTTCTCAAACACTGCCACTTTCGCCGTCTCACAAGCCCATTCTTGGATTGAAGGTACCCCTTCGTTCCCCCTACTCTGAGAAGGATCTGTCTCCAACTTCTAATGTGCTTATCCATCCTTCTTAAACTCGACCCATCTCCCAGAACAAATCATCTCGGGCTGAATGGAACCTGGGTCCCTGCAATCTAAATCCCTGTCCGTAACTCCTGGACCTAATCACAAGACCACAGGACGTGGTATACAGCATACATTTCTAACAATTTGGTGTGTTTCTTATTCCAAGTCTACACACTTTGGAGGGGGTCCAATAAAAGCTACGCATAATCTTAAACTAAATGAGGCGGACCCAGACATTGCGTGACATAGTTTTAATATTCCTACCCATTCTGTCCCACTTCTTATCATCTAGTGTAATACTCAAATCCCTTTCCCATGTCTTTTTGAAGGCTGACAAGGCTCCATCCCCCAGGTTCGGCATAAGCATAGAATAATACCCAGAAGCCTCGTGACCTTTTTCAAAGTTCTTCAACACCTTATCTAAACATTCTGAGGCCTTCGGCGCTGAGGAACTGGATAAAAATAATTACCGGTAACCCATGGCGAAGTTGCAAATATCTTTAAAAAATGAGGCCTAGGGATTCCAAATTGCTGTACCACATCCTCGAAGGATTTCAGTATGCCACCAAGATTATCCTCTTGTGTGACAATTCCCATTTCTAGCCAATCCCTCCATAAAATGGGAGATCTACCAATACATAACTTTGGATTCCACAAGATACTTGATGAGGCATTTAGATATGGATCCAGTTCAAACAACCTAACCCAGCCATTGTGGTCCAGACTACTTTTAAGTGAGCAATTATCAGATGTGTTTTTGCCTCACCAGGTGTTTAAATATTAAAGAGAAATACAGAATTTGAAAGTGAACTGAACCCAACCATTCTGCAACAAAAACTCATGTCAGATATTTTGCCACTCAAATAAAATACTTAGAAAGATAAAGCCTGCAATGAGATCAGATTGGTTGACCTTTGTCTCTTGAGGCACTACTGGGAACAGCAGCTACTGTCTTAGCTTATCAAATGACATCATTTGCAACTGGACTCTTTTTAATGGACTTTATTAACAGCAGTCAACAATACAGCTCAGTTTTAAAATCAAGCTATTCATTCTCACCCAAACTCAATATTGAGTGCAAAAGAATCCCCTCCCCCACCCCCAAATAAATCCATCATGATTATATACATTCAGCAGAGAATCACAAATGCACAACAACCAAAATGAATGGTACTCATGTTGAATGAAGGAATGGTGTAGCCTATATACAGTATTCGAAGGCAGATCTAGCAGCAGTAGAAATTGTAGAAAGGCAGTGAAGCATGAAATTACACTCAGAACACTTTATTTTGGATGTGATTCGCTTTATTTTCCACTTAGTTCCCCTCCTACTGTGCTTTGATTGGCTAGCACTTGTTGTTTCGATGAGTCCTGTTACGGACTGATAATCTGGATCTTGAGATTATCAGCTTTCTTATTATTATCAGCTTTTCCTAATATATATATATATATATATATATATATATATATATATATATATATATATTAAATCTATGATCTATGCTTTCCTATGCCTTCACAAAGTTGGTGGATGAAGCATTAAAGCTATAGTGCGTAGTTTCTGTCTCCCCCATGAGGAATTCTAAGTAATGGCAACAACACTGTTGGAGTCCACATGATACAAGCCTTCAGTGATCGCACACCACCCCCACCCTGCCTCCAATCACAGCACAATAGGGATAGGTAAAACACTCATGGGAAGAAAAAATAAAACGCATATTCACCTGGCCTGATAACCACTTTGCTTTTTGGACACAAAACTCCCATTCAGTGTAGGATATATTACAAATATAAACTGAACATATTCAAATTCCTCAAATTATTGTGATCACATCCAAAATATATGTAGCAAATGCTAACTTTTAGGAGAAATCCAAAGCTTTTCATGATAAATAATACATACATAACCACAAGTGTTCTTTTCAGTGATAGTGGAGCAGTTTGCGAAAGGAAAAAACAAATAATAATTTCTTCGGATGAATGACTTGCAGATGATCTGCCGTTTCCTCTCGAGAATTGAATCCATGCAACGGACGTTTGGCACAGAGGGGAGCAGAATGTTTGGTACAAAAGCAAAAAGTACAAAGGAATAATGCTCCATCTAACTAGAAACTACAACAGAAGATGTGATAAAAGATACTCTTTACTTTTCAAAGTATCTACATGTTTATGATTCACAAAACATACAATTGCATATGTACACACCACTCCAAGTCTCAAAATTTAAAAGAACTCTCACACACCCAAAATAAAAACAACCAATGACAGCGCAGTGAAAGAAACACCTGTGCCCTGTCACTCATCTAAAACATTAGTTATGTGTTTTATCATGCTGGTTTATTTATGTAAATTGGAATAATAGCAAGTATGTTAACATTTATGGTCATTCTCTTTTTGTTAGAATCTGATGGGATGTAGAGAAAACAATGAGACTGCCCTTTGGATACACATGTAAGGATTTAGGACAGTTTGACATAGTCAGGAAACAGACTTTAAATCATACAATCAACCCTTGGCCTTGGGAAAGTTAAATTATTTAATGGACTGAGGGTTCGAGACAAAGTTCCCCCTTTTATTTGAAAATCAGTGGAAATAAATGGCAACCATCACACCATCTTGGTCACTAGCTCTAGCTACAATATAATTGAATATGATATAGTGAAAGAAAGAAATCTCTTTGAATGCATTTTCTTACGTCACAAAGTTGACCTTTGGGCCCACTCTGTATTTCTTTCTAGAAGTAGACCACCATTTGAGGACAAAACGAGTTCCACATGACTTATACAATCAATGTATAATCGCTAACTCGGAGCACAGTTGCAAGTGGTGGACAGAAAAGAGCTGGGACAGTCCTATGTCTTCTGGTCTCTGGGTAAGCTGCTCTCTCTGCCTGTTGCTTCAGTGTCTGAACTCTGTACTGTAGCCTAAACAATGACGGTTCTCTTTCCTCAGCACCGCTAAATCGCCTTTTACACGCTGTAGATACTCGGTTAAGCTGTTGTTAGGCAAGGCTTGATTGGCATGTTGGATATACAGAGGTGCAGAGCGAATCAATAATCTGTGTATGCTTTATGTACTTAAATCAATTTTTTTTGCACCTCAATGGAGACACAGAGCTTACATCAGTGACTGTTTGGTTGTCTGAAACATAGACCCCCAATTCCCCCTCCACCGCATGAATTGAACTGACTCTTATATAGTGTCAGGAAATGAGTCAGTAAAGAACAGTGGGAGCCAGGCAAAAAGAGGGCATTGGAAAGGGAATGGATGATGGAGAAGACGAGAGCAGGTGAGAGAGAAAGAGGTGTCCCCCCCCCCTCCTCCCCCCAGTAAAGTAGGTGGCATGTTGTCCTGCCTAGGGCTGGGTATCTTTCAAAAATCTTCGATATCGGTACCAATACCAATACCGTGACTTTGATACCGGTCCCCGAGCGAAACTTTTTTTTCCGATACCAATTGTAGAAAAATCCATTTTAACAAAAATAAATTGCAACATTATTTGCAAAATTACAGCACAAATTGTTTTATTTGTATTTCAGCTCCTACTACATGAGCCCCATCTCTGTGCGTAACGTAGAGGTTTTCCTGCCTGCCTCTACGACGTGTAACGTTAAACTGCCGATCAGCAGCATTATTAGATCTCAGTGGAAGAATCCTGCATGCTTATTGGCTCACTGATGCTGATTTTTCCTTAGGTATTGAAATTTGGTATTGAATTACGAGGCATTTTTCGATACTACAGAGACAATTCGGTCTGTGGCTAAAAAGTATTGAATTCGGTACCCAGCCCTAGTCCTGCCTTGTACAGGTGGTGGCGGGGTTGTAACAGAGACTTCAGCCTCTGCTGAGTCATTGCACTCAGCGCCAAGCTCTGACTCAGAACACAGCCGTGGCTCATTTCTCTCTGTAGTACAGCAGGTACATCTTCAGTGGCTCAGGCAGCGGCAAGCCCAGTATCCTCTCTCTGAGGACGTTGACGGCCGGCTGGGGTCGGAGCAGCTCCCCGGTCTCCTTCTCCTCTTCCTCCTCATGCTCTTCCTCTTCCTCTTCTTCCTCCACCGTCTCATCCTCCTCCACAACCGCTGCCCCTTCTCCTGCTCCTCTCCCCGCCCTCCTGCTCCCTCTCATCTGCCGCCTCGCCTCCCTCGCTCCCGCATCCTCCTCCTCATCCTCCGCTCTTCCTCCCTGGTTGTTGTTGCTGTCCAGGGGAGCGGGGCCCAAGCCACTGCTGGCCACCACCTGACGCGTGGCCAGGACCAGGGCGTTGCAGTGGCGCCGGTGGACGCGTCTGCGCTTGAAGCGAGGGCCGTATTTATGGAGGCCGGCCACCGCCAGACCCCTGCCTACGCTGAACGAGGAGCCGCGGCCGCGCGATTGGCTGTCTCCTCCGTCGGTGGTCACTCGGAGGGTGTGGCGGATGCAGATACGGGCCAGCTCCTGTAACATCCGTACCTCATACTTGGCTGCAAAAAGTGAGAACCACGAGAAAAACAGAATGTAAAGGAATATAGTAAGAAGAAAAGTGAGAATTAGACACATAATGTATGTAACAGAGGTGGAAAGAGTACAAAAATATTCTAACTTAGTACTATTACTTTGATGAACCTTTACTCAAGTACAGGTAAAATTACCGGTATAAAAGTAAGTAATTAAATCGCAGTCTTTTGTGGTTTGATTAGGACACAAAGCCGCTTTTTGATTTGAGTTTGTTGACAGAAACAAAACAACGTTAGAGACCTTTTTTTCCTCAGGAACGGATGTGATGTAGCAAAGAACAATACTTCAAACAACACACTTTAGTAAAAGTAAAGATTTTAAAAACTACTTTAAAAAAAGTAAAAGGACTCCAAAAAAAAAAAAGTTAATAAAGGATAGCATGAGACTCACGTAGGGGGACAGTCTTGGGTTTGCCATTTGTGATGTGTTTCGGCAGCACCAGAGGAGCAAAGGACACAGAAATGATCTTTTTGGTCTCCCAGCTGTTCAGCCCTGTGCGTGTGATCTTGGTCAACTGCAAAAAATACAACAGGATAAAATCGAGGGGCGTACAATTCAGAAAATGTCACAATTCCAAATTTTAGGCTCAAAATTTGATTCAATATCGATTTTTTGATATGTATGTATGTAACCATATTTTTTATGAAAATATTATCATCTGTTATTTTAACATCTTGTTATGATGTATGTGTATGTTGTGTGTGTGTGATGTCAGAACTGGGACTTTGAATTTCCAATGGGGATCAATAAAGTATCTATCTTTCATGTGATTGCAATAAAAAAACAATTTGAATTGATTTTTGGAATTCTATGAATCGATTTTGAATCAGTAGACCTTGAATCGCAATTCAAATATGAATCGGTTGTTGTTTTTTTTGCACACCCCTAATAAAATCACATTCTTTTCAGTGTACTTTTTGTTTCAAAGGATGAAATTCAACATTGGAAAAGCTGTTGAGATCATTACCAAGACAACATATGCTAACATTTCCAGACACTAAATAAAAATACAGACACACATAAATGAATATGGACAGGGAAATGTTGTGTGTTTACGTCACAAGTATAACCTCTCCTACAAGGTGTGTGTGTGTGTGTGTGTGTGAGAGTGATGCAGCATATATGTGTGTTTTTATAGCGCAGCCTCAACTTAGGAATCATAGTTGTTAACAAATAAACATTTCTGCTTAAAAATTAATATTTCATTTCCATTCTTTAAATGCTAAATAGAGGGACTTTAAGTTAGTTTTGCCTACTATCCAGATCTGTGCTATCCTGAGTTTCTCTGAAATACACCAACCTTTTCCTCAAGAGGCATCACCAGGATGCCCCCCACCTTGAGCAGACTCTTCATGTAATCCTCATGCTCCTTCTGCACCCCGGCCCCGCAGTACACCCGGTCATACTGGCGGCTCTCTAGAGGAATCTCCAGGCAGTTACCCACAACAAAGGATGGCTCACAGAATTCAAATCTGAACAGAAACACGGGGGCAATGGAAACGGTATAAACAAGAGTAAAAAAATGAATACATGAGAAACAACTAGAAAATGCATTTACTACAGAAAGAGCTTGAAAAGCCATATTTTTTAAAGCTAAACTGGATTGCAGGCATAATTGCGTTAGAAGGTGAAGTAGTGAGATTAGTTGGAAAAGTGGTTTTAATTAGTATGAATTTCATTGAAATGTTGAATAATACCAATAATTTATTTAACAATATTGGAGTATTTAAAGGTTTAGCGAAAAGAAAAGTCATAGTATAGCATGTTGTAAAGTTGAAGTTGAAGTTGAATAGAATGATTTATCGGAAAAGTTCATACAAAAGTCGGAATATGTCGGAAAAAGGTGATAATAAATTCACTCTACAGTGTATTACTTTTCTCTTCATCTATTTGTATTTTTCATTCCTGTAAAGTAGGTCTTAAATAATAAAAAGAAACAAGTGTGCACCACAGGATTTGAACCCTCAACCTTCTGTGCTCAAATCAGTCACTCATCATCCTAGACTATCTAACCTGACACTAAACTCATCACTTCACTTGGTAAATCGGACCTCATTAATTCCTGAAACATTAAAGACTAAAACCTTCTATCTTCTAATCATTCCATTATCTCTCTCAGCTGTATGACCTGACAGAAAAATACATGTTTTTGGAATATTTATCATAGTATATTGGACCTAAAAAATTATACAAGATTCAACCATGCAACCTTCTGTCTTCCAACTACACAGAAAACTGGAAAAAGTCTTAGTATGTCGAAAAAAAGTCAAAGTATAATATGTCGGGGGAAAAAAATGATAAAGAGGGGCAGCCACCCATATATATATATATATGTCAAGAAAAAGTCCTCGTACGTCAAAAACAGTGATTAAAAAAAGTCAGTTTAGTATGTCAACAAAAGTGATACAAAAAATTCATAGATAAATAAAAAAAAAGTCATAGTATAGTATGTCGAAAAAAGTGATTAAAAAGTCACTTTCATTCTCTATGTCGAAAAGAAAGATAAAAAGTCATAGTATAATATGGTGGAAAAAGTTATTTAAGAAGTCATAGTTTAGTATGTTCAAAAAAGTGAAACAAGTTATAGTTTAGCATGTCAAGAAAAGTGATTTAAAGGTCATAGTACAGTATATCGAAAAAAGTGATAGCAAAGCATGTCATAAAATAGTATGTTCAAAAAAGTGATAAAAAGTAATAATATAGTATGTCAAGAAAAGTGATTAAAAAGTCATAGTATATAGTATGGTGGAAAAAAGTCATTGTATAATATGGCAGAAAAAATTATTAAAAGTGAAAAAAGGGATAAAAAGTCATAGTATAGCATGTCAAAAATTTAATAAAAAGGTCATAGTATAGTATGTCGAAAAGAAACATAAAAAAGTCATAATATAGTCTGTCAAAAAAGTAATAAAAAAGTCATAGTATAATATGGTGGAAAAAGTGATTTAAGAAGTCATAGTTTAGTATGTCGAAAAAAGTAATAAGAAAAAGTCAAATTATAGTATGTTGAAAAAAATTAACAAACAAGTTATAGTAGAGTATGGCGGAAATAATTATTAAAAAGTCATAGTACAGTATGTCAAAAAAAGCAATAAAAAAAGTATAGTATAGTATGTTGAAAAAGTCATAGTATAGTAGTAGGTCGAAAAAAGTGATAAAAAGTCATAGTATAGTAGTAGGTTGAAAAAAGTGATAAAAAGTCATAGTATAGTAGTAGGTTGAAAAAGTGATAAAAAGGTCATAGTATAGTACGTCAGAAAAATTCATAGTATAGTATGTTAAAAAAATAAAAAGTCATAGTATAGCATGATGTGACTCGGGGAATGGAAGTTTGAGGTCCCCTGCTGGAGCTGCTGCCCCCGCAACCCGATACCGGATAAGAAGATGGATGGATGGATAGTATAGCATGTCCAAAAAAAAGATAAAAAAAAGTCAATTAAAGTAATAAAAAGTCTTAGTATAATATGGTGGAAAAAGTGATTTAAAAAGTCATAGTTTAGTATGTTGAGAAAAGTGATTAAAAGGTCATAGTATAGTATGTTAAAAATGTAATAAAAAGGTCACAGTATAGTATGTCGAAAAATAGTATAGTATGTTAAAAAAAAGTGATAAAAAAATCATAATATAGTATGTCAAGAAAAGTGATTAAAAAATCATAGTGTATAGTATGGTGGAAAAAAGTCATAGTATAATATGGCAGAAAAAATTATTAAAAAGTCATAGTATAGCATGTCGAAAAAAGTGATAAAAAGGTGAAAAAGTCATAGTATGGTGTCCAAAAACTCATAATATATCAAAAAAAGTAATAAAAAGTCATAATATAGTATGTTGAGAAAAGTGATAAAAAGGTCATAGTATAGTATGTTGAAAAGAAGTAATAAAAAAGTCATAGTACAGTATGTCGAAAAAAGTGATAAAAAGGTGAAAAAGTCATAGTATGGTGTCCAAAAATTCATAATATATCAAAAAAAGTAATAAAAAGTCATAGTATAGTATGTTGAGAAAAGTGATTAAAAAGTCATAGTATAGCATGTCAAAAATTTAATAATAAAAAAGTGATAAAAGGTCATGGTATAGTATGTCGAAAAGAAGTAATAAAAAGTCATAGTATAGTCTGTCAAAAAAAGTGATAAAAAAGTTATAGTATAATATGGTGGAAGAAGTGATTTAAGAAGTCATAGTTTAGTATGTCGAAAAAAGTAATAAGAAAAAGTCATTTATAGTATGTTGAAAAAAAGTGATAAAAAAGTCATAGTATAGTATGTTGAAAAAGTCATAGTATAACACGGTAGAAAAAACATTTTAAACAAATTTAAATGGTGGAGAAAAGTTGAAAACAAGCACAAATGTCCTTAAAGAGCTGAACATTTTGATACTTAAATGGTTTTTGTAGCTAAAAGTATGCAGAAGTAGTAGGCGAATAAAGTTTAAAAAAGTAAAAAAAGCAGTAGGCGCAGTGTGCAGTCCCACTAGGACTAGGGTCACTGACCCATTTGGCCACCTACTTGTCAAAGCTGTCGCTGGTTTTGATGAAGGAGTCAAGCTTCTGATAGGCGTACTCAATCACATCTGCATGTAACTCTATTCCATGATTCACTCCAAACGGTCCTGGAACAAGGAGCACACCACAGATCACACTTTAAAATTACCCACACTGACATGCGTAGTTATACACCCTCTTGATTATATATTTAGAATCGTGCAATTTTGGTTTCCCCCTATTAAAATGGCAATGGGTAGAAAGCTAAACACCAGGATTTAAAGTACTGTAGTGAGACCTCATTCTGCAGCTCTCGCTCTCCCCTCTCTGCCGCATGCCCATGTGACTACTTAAAAGTTTTAGAAAAAACACTATGTGGTTGGGCTTTCATAACTACAATATTATAATTAATTCTACTCTTAAAACAAAGCTCAGCTTGTCTTCTAAGATGGACAAAGCGCACGAGAATGAAAATTAATTGTCAGGCGGGGTGAAGCCCCTGGGTACATTTGAGAAGTTTGTCCATATTGCAACTTAGAGTATTTCAGGTCTGCTAACAAGTGTCTACTGGCTGTTCCCAGAGCTCAATTTAAAATAATGGGAGACAAAGTTATTATTTTCTAAAACGTGAGCGTGCAACACCGTTCTGTGAATGATCAAGAAGGGGCAGACGTTCTCCTGCATCATCGTTAAAGAGAATAAACGACAAGAACTGAAGAAATTACAATTTTTATTCTCAGCACATGGCTGTCCATGGCTATTACCATCGAGGAACAACCCTGTCTAGATTTAAAAGGACTGTCTGCAACGGTAAAACAGATCTAGTGTTTACGGCTAAGGTACATATACTGTACGGGTTACTACAAGTAACAACTACTGTATATGAAATCGCTGGGTGGAAACATGGCTTTGTTGTGTGTTTTTTTTTTAAACTTTTTTTCTCTTAAAGAAAAGCATAATGTGTATCCAGAAAAGTTAATAGAGCATGAAGAAATTGAACTCATATTCTTCAGTCCACATGTGTGCCTGCAACCTTCACACTGCCACATGTTTACCAGAACACCAACACAGACACTACAGGCTGACTTGCTGCAGTTAACCACATACCCAATATGAGGCCGACCATGGTGCTGAGGTAGCCAGTCCCACTCCCGAGGTTGAGGAAGGAGAGGCAAGGGTGAAGATCCAAAGCCTCCATCACCTCAGAGTAGATGCACGGAGCAGATAGGTGGATGTTTCCATGCCGCCATGCCAAGTCCTAGCAACAACAATAGTATACCATAACTAGCTTTTGTTATACCCACAAATCTTTCCACCTGTCATACAAAGTGCCCTTAAAAACAAAACTAAAATCTCTTCTTCCACCAGTGTTTTCATCCAAAATGGGTATGTACTGTATATCATGTATGCTGTGGATTTCTTTGGACCCTGGTTGGGAGATTTCACAGACTTATTAATTTGCTCACCTTGTAAGCATTGTCCCGGTATTCATCCAGGTAATAGTCAGCCCGGTCGATAGCTCGGAAAGCCCGCTCCACCAGGTCTGAGCGGATGTAGTAAGCCTCCTTCAGGTTGTCAATCAAGTCGTCATTGTCCTCACCAGCACTTACAGCTCCCCCCATGTTGACTGAAGGCATACGACAAGATTTATGTGTTAGAAAAAGTCTACAGTAAGTAAGCATTGCTGCACACATTTTCAAACCCTTTCATCTAGATTAGAGAGGAAAAAAACAGAAATGTATGTCCTTTTGTTCAAAAACGACAAATCCATTCTTTTAAAGACTTTTATACTTGTTTAATCTCAAACTTACTCTTTACAACATTTAAAATGGAGTCTGTAAATCTTTCTCTATATGTTCTTTCATTTCATTTAAGTTACTGTGTTGACCTGGCATCAGAAAGTTACACACAAGAGCATAGCAGGATCACGACAACGTCTCCATCTTTCCCTAAAGTCAAACAGAAGAAAAATAATCTGAGCCTGTCAGTGGCAAAAACAGCACATGGTACAGTTGCGTTGCATAAAATGGGATTACATTACAGCCCGTTTAATCGTTTACGGTTACAGGCCTCTCGCTCAATACTGGACCAATTTCAAAAAAACTTCCCCATTTGTCACAAAAAATGGGGAAATCCAGGTTGCAAATACCCAAACTCCCGTTAAAGTCCTTTGGTGTGTTTTTTCTCTCAATCTGCACCCTATTTTACTATGTTTTTGTGTCTAAGTGACTGATAGGAACAACAAGCTTGGACATTGGTCCAGTATTAAACAAGATCTCTTCAGTTGGCAGCGGCTAAACAAGCTACAATGTAAGTTAATAGGGCAATTGTGCAGCAAGTATTTACCTTCACAAAAAGTGCTTGTTTTGCCACTGACAGGCTCAGATTAATATTCTAAGTGTCTGGCAACATTATGGAAAGGATCCCTTCAAAAGTCTACACAACTTCGATAAACTCCAGGACAATCAACACCCTGTCAAAGTACGAAGTAGTGGTGTAGTGTAGTTCAAAACACTGGCATCCACCATTAAGCTCTGTAGACTTTGTGCACAAATAAGCCTGACCCAACCAAATGTAGAGGCTTAAATGAAGCTTTTGGAAGCAGGATAAAGCTGTAGGTATGAATGCTGTAGCGGCTGCAGCAGTGGTTCAGGGTGGTGTTAAAAACAACACCAGAGGGCAATGCCAAAGGACAGGAGATCACAGGGTGCACACTGGCTGCCAAATGCTGGCCATAGCCATGATGAGGCTATAAAAGAACAAAGGGTTGTGAGCATTTACATATTAATGGCCCTCCTGCCTTTGATGCCACTTGAGTTGAGATGAAGAGGATGTTTTCCGGGCACAGAATCAATAAAAGGAACAAACGCCAGTTGCTGCATCAAAACCTTAAAAACCATTTTCAGGGAAGCAAATCCACAATGAGATGTTGTCCCCTGTGAAATTCAGTGCTTTTCCTTGGTTTGTGGAAGACTTGGGTACACATTTTTTTGGTTGATATTTAGTTAGTTTTGATGATCTCTTTGATTTGTCATTCATTTAGCTGTGGTGGTGCCCCAAAACAGCCTCGGTGCTGCGCCTAAGCCTTATAATGGAAGAGGAAATCATAGTTGTTCTTCAGGAGGTTAACACACATGACCACAAGAGGGCGCTGTGGCCCAGTCTGTAACAAACTAAGTGGTTTAGTAGGCTAGTAGGGTACACACTTCCTATAAAAACACTGCCGTTTGAGCTTCGAAATTCATTCCCTGATTCAATACATTAGCTATCACGGCCATTCTACACCGTGTATAAGGAGAGTCCAAAGTCACGCCCAGACATGCAACTGCAGCCGGTTTCATCGCACCGCGGCGCTTACGTCCACAGCCCGTGCACGTTGTTGCGGTTGCTGTTTGCGCCACTCAGGTGATAAGAATTCGAATAAACACTCATATTCAAGCCCTGTTAGTTCAACAATCGTCTGGAATAAACAAAAAAAAAGGAAATATTACATATGTGACAGACTGCCATGCAGGGGCAAGGTCAACACAAACAGAAATAACCGCATTCTCGTCTTCGCTGGGAGAGAAGACAGCTCGAGACAAGAATGACAGAATGAAGAGCTAACGTTAACTGCTGCTGGAGCAGAAACAAACCACTGGTTCTCACTGCGTCTCCGTAGTGGAGCCCGGTAAAGCTAATACCTTGTAAAAATACCGACTGATATGCTCTGTCTTAGCGGGTTTCCTTGCGTTCAGCCGTTTGTTGTTGTGAAGATCCAGTCAGAAGAACAGAAGCACTGCTAGATGTAAACATTCGGCCAGCAGACGCGCTGACGTCAGACGTAACATACGTAAAATAACGGCCAGAGGAGCATGGCCTACATTCTGCTCTCAGCTGCAAGAACAGGAGCAGATAAGGGTCAGACGCGGTTAAAAACGAACCGAGGACATACATAAGAACGACTAAAAAAGTAGTCTATTAACAACTGAGTATTTGCAACACAATCGTAGTCTTTCATCATGTCGTTGTGCCTCTTATCTAAGTCTATATATAGGGCCTTTATGGAGTTTTTTATTTTTACCACGTGACTCAGCCAATCACAACTGAGTCTGTTATCTGCTTTATCTGAGACCAGCCTCAGTCTATTACAGCACAGACAAGGGATGCCTTGTGTGTGCTGTTATAGATTGAGAAACTAACTGTAGCGTTGGATTTTAATTAACAATTTAATTAAATAAGCTTTGTTTGTCACTGTGGTTGTAATGGCCTTTGGCTAGTGACCTAAGGTAATGGCCTTCTTTATAGCAAAGATTTGGGCATTTCACAGTAGGAAACGCACAGGTGTAAGTGATAAAATGAATGATGAATTCCATTTAGCTGCTTTGGTTTCTCCTGCTGGCTCACTGTCACACTCATGGCTTACTGGGACACTTGATTAGAATAGAATAGAGTTATTGTTATTAGTAACATTTGAGCTGTTCAAATCTGCAAGGACCTATTGAATAGGTTGCTAGAACTATAGAAACACTTGTAATAAATACTGTAAGGTGTTAATTCAGCTATATGGTAATTTGAGGCTGTTTGTAAGGTTGTGTTGGATTACATATTGTGTTTCTTATGATTATTATACAAAGTATTTTATTATATCACAAAGTGTCACAAGCATTCCTGTCCTCATATTATAACACATAAATGGGGCGGCTGTGGCTCAGTGGTAGAGCGGTTGCCTGTCAATTGGAAGGTTGGGGGGTCAATCCTTGGCCCTGTAGTCCCATGTCAAAGGGTCCTTGGGCAAGACACTGAACCCAGAGTTGCCCCCGATGCTGCGCCATCAGAGTGTAAATGTGTGTGTGTGTTTATCTGAAGAGCAAGTGTATGAATGTGTGTGAATGGTGAATGGTTCCTGTATGATGTTAAAGCGCTATGGGTAGTTGTTAAGACTAGAAAAGCGCTATATAAATACAGTATATTTTACATTTCTATAATCATTGTTACATTGTGATAATATCATTCAGTACCAAAGCCAGATCAAACTGACAACCTTGTCCTTCTGCAAGAAATTAGTCTGTAATATAATACAAATAAAGAACATTAAAGTACAAACTAAAACAAACGGCTCAACACAATGACAATTTATAACTGATTTTCATTTGAGGATTACTGAAGAGAGACAAAAATTCTAAAATAAAAACTCACTGCACAACATGTTCATTTACTAATAATACCAGCAGATGTCAGCGCTGTTCAACATACAAACTACATATAACTGTATAATTAACTGCACACTGAAGGCCCCCCATTTTGTTCAGGAAAGCTGTGTGTGTGTGTGTGTGTGTGTGTGTGTGTGTGTGTGTGTGTGTGTCTACATAATATACAATTTAAATCAGTTTACACATGCACAAGCCCTGATGTTAATGCAATGCAAGATTGACAGTTTCTCTCTTACACAAAAACAGATGTTTTGTTATACTTGGGAGGACCTTCATAATGACATAATGCATTTCATAATCCCTTTACCCAGTTGCTCGCAAAAATGGGGTCCATGAGGGTGTTTCAGGGGGTCCCCAGCCAAAAGGGGAAGCTTTTTTTCACTAAATTGTTCAATCTAATTCCAATCCATAAGTAACACAATGGCTATTTTGATGGTGGTTTTAAACACTTGCTGTAATCAAACATTTAGAAGCAAAACCCCTATCATGTGAGGGACCCTGGGATGAAATATTATCAAATGGGGGTCCGTGGTCTAATTTGTGTCAGTTTAGGAGTCCTTCACGTGAAAAGGTTTGGGAACCACTGCCTTAACGTAACCCTAACCATAACCCCAAAACCAAGTTGTATTACTCAAACAGCTCTCCTAAAGCAAGCCTGGCCAATACGTCCTCACTTTGCAAAAATGTCCTCGCCCCCAAGACCTAAAACTCAAATAGGTCCTGACAAAGAAAGACATACAAGCGCACACAAACACAGAGAGATTGGACGGAGTCATACTTGTCTATGATTCTTTATTTGTGTTTTTCATAGAGAACATTTAAAATGGTTCATACCCCAACAATAACTGACATCACTTCTCTGGTTTATAACACTGACACAGGAACAGGGGAACATGTACACAAGTACACAAACACACAGTCACAAATTCGGCCCATCTACAGTGTTTTACTTCCCAATCAAAAAAAACAACTAAAAACCCAACAAAAACATCATGAGACCCCGAGGACACACAGCCAAGGCCTGTCCCACTTTACAAAACGGTGCAGTAGTAAAGGAACGACCACATCTACAAAAGTAACAAAAATTACCATACAATCTATCATTGTGGAAGTGCTTGTAATTTTGGAAGGTTTGTACTTTTTTTTTTTTTTAAAGGATATCAATATCAATGCCTAGAAAATCACCAGTAAAAATAGCTCATCTCTGTAAAAATGTGCTAGCGGGACAATCCTTGGCTGTGGATTTTTTTTTTTTTTCTTTGTCACAAACTTTTCTCCTTTTTTTTTTTGCCATTTTTCAAATTTGTCTGCAATACAACAACAATAACACTGTTTCTTCTTAATACAAATATGTACAGAGACTTCCATATGTTTTAAAATAACGCCCTGCACACTGATGCATTATCTAGGGATGATGATGATAATGATGATGATGATGATGATGATGATGATGCTCTTCAGATTTCCTTCCCAGAAACTGGCCATGCAGTTTGGTACCTGAATCGACAGAATGAGATCACAGTTTCTTTGTTTTCCTAACAGAAGTTTGTTGTTTTGTATATCTGTCACAAAATGGCCTCTACTTGCATGTAAAAGACACATTTATTTTATTTCCCTATACATAGTGACCCCCCCCCCCTCCCCCCCAGGTTACCGGACAGTATTAGGTTAGAGATGCAGACCAAATGTTGTCAACACTATTTGAACCAGGTTTGCCAAGTGTAAACATACCATATCTTGAAATGGGTGAAGAGAGAAAGGCACACATGATAAGACCACACGGCTTGTAACTACAGCAGGGTGGGGTGGGGGTGGGGGTGGGGGTGTGGAGGTGGTCGGGGATGGGGTTTGGGGGCTTTTGGTTTTGCTCAGCTTGATGAAAAGTGCCACTCAACTAGACAGTTCTATCATATTATGAGTCGGTTTCTACATGGTGTGTGCATCAAAGTGTGACCATTCTGCTCTTGGCAAGCATACATCTGTATCTAACATGAAACCAGGATGCCAACATGCCGCCACCCCCTCCCCCACACCCCGTAAACACACAGCTGGATTTTGGTCTGGGCTGGGGTTTTTTTTTGTTTTCCTGAAAAGTATCATCATGTTAAATTCGTTTTCATTCCAGGTGCTTTAGAGAAAACTCTTCCCCGATCAGTTTGTTTTCCAATGTCTTTGCTATTTAGAATAATACAACTCCTCACTCCATCACTCAGTACTTTACTGTAAAAAGGAGGACGGTGCGTGGGCGCAGAACCAACCGTAGGCTACATTTGCTTTCTCAGCTGACATTTTTTTTGAAACTGCTATACTTTCATGGCCTCAGTGTTATTCATTTACATACCTCGGTAGACATTTTCATCAAGCAGTTTAAAAGGGATCATGACATAATAAACAAGTTAGGAGAATATTCACAGTCTTAACACTCTTGGGTAGTATTCTCGTGCATTTTCAAGAGAGGAAGAATATACTACTTTGTTAACCAAATGCATCAAAATGATCTTTCCTGAGGAAAGGTTACACAAGACATGAGGAAGGGGGGTGGGGTGGAGTGGGGTTGGGGTTCAAAAGTCATAAAAAGCTTTGACATTCCTTTTGAGTGATGGACACATATTTATGCAACAAACGCCTCCTCCTAAAACAAGGGGAGATTGTGTAGCCTGGCAAATCAATTTCCCACTCCCACACACTCAACTCATTTCGCAGGAGGCCTTGATCCAGCCGCTGCCGCTGCCATCGCCTCTAGCCTCAGCTGACTGGCCAACCTATGGCATTGCTCTGTTCTGCTTAAGCAGCTCTCCCCGGTCACCTGAGAACCAAACTCTGCTTCCTGTCAATCTCTTTTGGTTGTTTTTTTTTGTTTGGAAAAGAAAGTACCGCTTCCCTTTTCTACATTTCCGAGCCAAACCCCCTGAATCACAGATATGTCTCTATGTGACATAATGTACAGGTTGTTTTTTTACGGGAACAGCAACAAACAGGTGTGGCAATGCTTTGCAATGCGCCCTCCAGTGGAGGTGAGTACTTGCTATTGCTCGTGATCTATTGGGGTTTCTTACAAGTCGAGACTCAAATGCTGGCATTTTCAACAGTTATTCAGAAAGTGCACAAAAGGAGTTTCATTCTACATTGGCTAAGAGCACATTTACAACATGCCTTTGACATCAGAGTTACACAAGGGTTTCATACTGTACACCACAGTAGCTGCAACAAATCACTCAAAGGCAGGTTACACTAAAGTCTCCTACTTGCTCGACTCAACATTAGAGAGAATGGGCTCAGAGCAAGCAGGCTTAACTAGTAACAATACAATAACTGCACAATGTTGCCAAACACTATGTGCAGAACATTATTCAGAGGCATCATCATTTCTTATTATTTTTTTTTTTTACTATACATGAACTCACATGACACTTATGAACAAAGAGCCAACCATCTAGTTTCAAATTGACAGTTATTTCTCAGATTCAGTAGTACAACATACAGTAGATGTTTTTTGACATTTCTGGATTAAGGACAGACAAATACAGGAAATGGGGATTTAAAAAAAAAAAAAATAAAACAAAAGGTATCCTACAATGAAAACACTTCCAAAGTATTATACCGTATCACCATAATGCCTACTTTGCCTTCAGTTTGAGTGAATGGTATGTTTAAAGCCACAGTTGAGCAGGTCTTTGTGATATTAAATAAGGTGTAACTGCCTCCCATTGATAACACCCCTCACATCTCTTCTAGACAGCTAGTGATCATTTGTTAAGGTAATACAAGAGAAGAAGAAGAGCAAGTCAACAATTACACTGGAAAAATATATGTATGTTTATATTCATATATATAGCATCTTTAAAATCTATTTATACAGAATGTATATATAGTGTACTAATGGCCATCTTGGCAGAGAAATAAAGGCATCTGAAACAATCACCACTCTCTTGATGCCGTGGTCTTCCCGGGACCAGACATTGTTACATTGCAGTAATGCGAAGAATCAGGAAAGAAAGTGAGTTCTTTTTTTTCTTTTTTTTCTTTTTTAGTGGCACTTTGTGCATCAAAAAATTAAAATCTAGAGTAAGGCTACAAGGGTGTGTATGTTTATCTGATAGACGTTTGTCAAAGGAGGCCATCCTATATTGTGTGTGTGTGTGTGTGTGTGTCTTTTAGACCCATACATCCAGCCTGAACCACTGCTGCAATTGAGCTCTATATATGTACCATTGTGCTGATGAAAATAATAAATAAGACGTAAGCATCTATGGTACATTACAGAGGTTTTGGGTGAGCCAGTGCTAGCTGCTACAAAGCGCTCGGGAGAGGTAACATTTTTAACTTTTTAACTGTTCCTGGTTTTCTTTTACCTGACAAAAGCAAACGCACAGAGATCAGATAGCAACAGAACAGTGATTGCTTTTGTTGGGTTACTGTTTGTCTTTACAATCAGCTGCTGGTATGTCTAGGTAAAAGCCTAAGTAATCAAACAGTATTTGTATGGATTTTGTTTCTTTATTTAAATATTAGCAGTGGATCTTTGAGACTACTCAGACTCAACCGTCACATCACGCAAATAAATAACAAAATAAATATACAGCCATTTCAGTCAATTTCTTTCATATTAAATAAATAATAAATACATACTTTCTTTTTTTTCCCCTCAGCAGTGGGTTTCTGAATGTAGCAGTTAACAGAAAGAACATAAACAAAGAAGGAGAAAAACAAGAACAACCCCAAAAGATAAGATTTTTTTTTTTGTAAAATTATCAAAAGATTTTGTCAGTTATAAAAACATCTGCACTTAAAAAGGTTTTTAAAAAGTACTCAAAACAAAATATGCCTCGTCAGTTATCTATATAGATTCTTAAAATATTGACATACGACATCTGCAAATCGCTTTGACCACGATAATCAATAAGGATGCTTTTATGTGTGTGTGTGTGTGTGTCTTACAAAACAAAGTTAATAAATAGATTGCTCCAAATAAATAAACCTCAATAACATAAATGGCAATAAGTTACAATTTAAAAGTTCATAAGTTTAAATAATTCATATATAACAATCATTATTGTACCACAAAACTATTCATTGAAATGAAGTGCAATTCCTATGTTGATAAATACTATTGATATGACAAACTGAATTTGAAATGTGTGCACACTATTACTATTATCATTTCAGTTTAAAAAAAAAAAGGAATAAAAGGACGAATTTGCTTCTTTTTAAATCATGATATCAGCTGTCCCATGAAAAAATAAACAACCTACACTGTTCCTGGATCTATCTTGTGACCTTGGTTGAAGAACCCCCATACCCCACCCCCCCAAAACTGAGTCAACATCGTGCTGTTGACATCAGTCATACCACAAAACAAACACAAACTCAGTGTAGCGCTTGCGTCATAATGCCGAGGTGTGTGTGTGGCCGTAATTCAGAGAGCTTCTGGAGTCTGTGAACGCACACGCACACACACATCCACACACACACACACTCACACACACACACACATACACACACACTGTCCTGTGTGTGCTACAGGACAGCACTGAGAGTCTCCAACTCATCCGTGTCCTCCTCTTCATGTCGCCAAGCTCCTGTAAGCAATCCTGTGTTTGCGTTCCTTCCGTGTTTCAGTTGATATGAAGCGTGAAAAACGGATTGACCGCTCAACAGTGAAACCCCTCTCCAAAAACAGTTAAGGACACAACAGAGAGACAACAGGTAAACAATACAGCATATTAAAAAAACAAAAAAAAAACAAAAAAAAAAACACCCAGATACTGTTTCTAGTAACATTATTCTTCTTTTCCATCCATTCTGACTGAAGGATCAGTTTTCCTCCTCCTAATCCCAGCAGCAGCATGGTGTGGATTTTGGTCCGCGTCACTTTTCTTCTAACAGAGTGCTCCCTGGGTTGATCTTCTTTTTAAAAAAATTTGTTTTATAAGTTGCCGTTTATTTAAATAACCTGAATTCCCTTTTTTGTTTTTGAATCATACTTCAATATATTGTAGAGTACTTCAACATCTCTCTCCTCCATCTCCCCGTCCCTCCACATCCACCTCGTCACACTCCAGCACTTCAGGACAGTTTGCATTCTGTGTGTTAGTGTGTGTCGAGCCTCAGACTTTGATGCCTTTCACAGCTTTGTTGATGCTCTCCAGCAGAGCTTTGTTCTCGGGGCTCTGGAAGCAGTCCTTGTTGGTGTACATGTCGGTCAGGGTGCTCACATAGCTGTCGAAGTTCTGCTCCGTGATTGGCCCCTGCTGTGGCACAAACAACAACCAATCTCAGCTGAGAAAAAGCAGGGAAACCAACAGCCATGAGTTTGTGGTCAACACACCTCCAAACAAATACATCCAAACCAAAAACCAAATCCAAAATACGGGAAACTGTACGTGACACTCGAAGCAGAAACTTAGCAGATTTGGCGATGTTGACATTTTGAGATTCCGACACAACCGGTCCGTTTGCATATTCAGGCCCTTGAAACAGTTTAGCTTGATTTGCTAAACTCTATGATGGATAAGGAACTTTTTCCCAACAGTAAGTGAGAAGGTTAAATGATCCGAGCAATAACACAGTCAATCATATTTGACTTTTTTTCGATTAAATTAAAGCACGTCAATAAACTCTACATGTCTGGCCCTTGATGTTATTCTCATTTTCCAGTGTGGCCCTTAGTAAAGTTGAGTTTGACAACCCTGCATTAATCCTCTGAGGACAAAAGACGCACCTGCACGTCCAAACGTGGTGGACAAAACTCTTACCCAAAAAGTGATATTCCGAATTGTCATTTTAGACCTAATACTATGGTAAACTCATTTAAAGCACCAAAACACAACATAAGTTTAAGATTTGAGGAATTTCAAAAAGCCAATCAAAGTTTTTTCGCTTCAGCGCCGAATTATCTCTTTATACATTACTATACAGAAAGCTGAGTTTGTTGTGAACATTTTGATATTAATTACATGGGGCTCTGTTATATGCAAATACCTTAAAAAGGTACATTTAAGAAAAAAACCTGTGTGCGTGCGTGCGTGCGTGTGTGTGTGTGTAGACAATAACTCACCATGTGTGGCAGGCGTACATTAGCCAAGCTGCGGATCAGAGCGCGGCTGAGACCAGACAACTCCATGAACAGAGCCTCGTTCTGTTCCTCGATCATCTTGTTCTCGTGCTCGATGCTCTTCAGGTTCATCTCCATGGACGAGATCTGCAACACACAGCAACACAATGTCTACAATGGTACCACTTTAGGCACAAGGTTGGCTTTCATCTGCAACTGTACGCAGTTCTGCCAGATTCTCTTCCAGACTGTGGAACCATTGGCGAACACGTCTGTATATTAGTCACTGAACATTGTGGAAGGCTCTGTATTTTGTATTTTTGTGTATGTTTTTTATTGTGATATGGACCCCCCTGGGTCTGAAATAAAGTTTATATATAACATTTGAAGTCATTTTGTTGTCAACTACTTCTATGAAAATCCCCAAACCAACAATCTAAGCAGGATTCTTATTCTTATTCATGTTTAATATGTTCGTTTGTGTATGTCTCAGTGTTGTAACTTAAGTCATCTTTGTTCAAGTCCCAAGTAAGTCTCAAGTCATTTGGTCCAAGTCACAAGAAAGTCTTGAGTTATTTTTTTTTGGGGGGGGGGCAGGTCAAGTCAAGGAATTTGACTGACAGCCAGTTATCCAATCATGACCTTCACATGCCAAGGAGCTTTTGAGCTTTTTGAAATCCTGATTCACAGTTTGCTGCCATTGCATAGCATACTTGTTACTTAGACAACAACCTGACAACATCAAATTATCCCATATTATATTTAACAGCTATCATTCAAACTTAAGAATACATGCGAGTAATCCGAGTCGTCATGCCTCAAGGCAAGTCTTAAATCATTAACGTACAAGTCCAAGTCGAGTGTCAGGTCATTTATTTTTATCAAGCTAAGGCATTAAAATGGTGACTCGAGGCTACACAAGTCCAAGTCACCAAGTCTTGAGTCCACCTCTCTGGTATGCATGCACCAATCACCACGGCTAATTCCACGTAGGGTAGCTACCATGGCAATAAATTCCTTTCTGATTCGGATTCTAAGTGTTATGTGTGTTTTAAAGTCAGATATGTCTTCTCCCTCTGTGTCCCAGAGCTCCATTGTTGTTAAAAACACATCAATGACCCACACTGTTGCACTGGCTGACATGTTCCTTCATTAGCATGAACACACACACAGTAGTTTATTTATATATATACCATATCAAATGTTCCTCAACATGCTCAAATGACTGACTAAAGCACTTTAAGTCTAACATATGACTTAGTACTTCTGTCCTGTCACATGTTCAGTAGTCTTGCATTGCCAGAGCTATCTGAAAATCTGGCAACAGGAGCATACACTCCTGGATAGAACAAGAAACAGTCAGGGATGGTTGGCATTTCTTTAAACCAATCACAATAGTCTTGGGCGGTGCTAAGTTCAGCAGCAACGGTGCCTCTGCAACATAGTCTCTGAAAGGAACTTTTGGAACATTTGCACCCCAATAAAAGAAAGCCCCACATACAACATTAAATGAAGTTGAACTGTTCACACAGTACAGTAAAGTGAGCTATTTAAATTAGCTGGATACATGGTTAAATGTTATTTACTCTTACCAGTGTATTGCCGTGTGTATTTTGCCTGTAGCAAATCCTGCCAATCAGTCCCAAAACCTCCCAGTTAGAGAAGAAATGCCGTAAACATATTCTGTGTAAATCTTTACAGTCATTCCCTGAAGAAACCAAGCAGGCCTGCCTTGTTGCACAATCCAAACTGTCCTTAAAATTTGCCATTTTCAGCGTGTAACGTTGTTAAGTGGTTCCGGTTAATGTTGCGCAACCCGACCAAAGTTTCAAGTAAAGCTGATGTGAACGACATCCAAAGGGAAATTCCGGCAGCATCAGAACTACACTGTGAATTAATCGGCACAGACTACATGTTCAGTGATTCATAGTCTAAAATAAAACAAAAGCAGAAACACACACCTGAGTCTGCAGGTTGACCATGTCAGCCTCCATTTCATTGTTGGATTCATTGAGGTCGTTAATCTCTTTGTTGAGCTGCTTGATGTCCTCATCGTTGTCCAAAACTAAAGGAAGAGACGTAGATATATTAGAATATTAGAAAAGAGTCTGGTCTGGTTATGTTTCAGTTGCCCTATGCATTTTTCATTTGATATCTTTTCCATTTTGGGATAAAGAGTATATCAGTTTAGGCTAAATCATGTTGTATAATGCAGTGGCGGTATTAACAATAAGTATTGTTCTTGTACTTGTACTTTACTTGAGTCTTTTCTTTTCATGCCACTTTCTACATCTACTCCGCTATATTTCAGAGAGGAATATTATATTTTTTACTCATCTACATTAATCTGACAGTTTTAGTTGCTTTAGACATTTAGATTTTTACACACAAAACACATGTAGTTTATAAAATACAATGTTTTATTATAAATTAAACTACCCAGCAATATTTACTGTAGGCCTACATGTCCGGCTGAAATGAAACTTAAAATTAAACTGGAAACTTAGCACACAGTTTCTAAAAATGTAAGGATTTTTCTTCATTGAGTACTTTTACTTTTAATACTTAAGGTACATTTTCCAGATGATCCTTACATACTTAAGTAACATTTTCAATGCAGGACTTTCACTTGAAACAGAGTATTTTTACAATGTGGTATTAGTACTTTTGCTTAAAGATGCAGTAGGTAAGACATATGGTACTGACTTTCTGTCATTTTTGCTGAAACTGTCCCTGTGTTTGAGTAGAACTACATAAGGCAGGTCATTTAGAAAAGAAATCTGGCTCCTCTGGCACCACCTACAGCCTGTAGTGTGATTTGCAAAAATCCTCAGCTCCAGTTCAGATGTACCAAGCAGGGACGGGGGGTTAGTTAGTGTCAATCACTGCTGAGGGACTGAGAAGTTGTCAATCTCAAAGGTTTTGGCTAAGTTCTGGATCTTTGCAATCATACCTACAGCACCTTTAAGTAAAGGATCTGAATCTTTGAATCCCTCCGTGTGTGCCTGGACTTGGTTCCATAACCGACTCAATATTCTCAGCTTTATCAAAAGGATTTGTTCCTTTCTGACACACATGTATAGACACAGGCCAGCACACAAAGTTATTTATATATTTTTTTCTTCACCACATCTTACCATCACTAGCCCTGAACTTGGTGTTCAGGTAGTCCTCTGAGGGGTACTTGGCCTTCTTCTTTGCGAACAAGGCTCTAGGGCATCCTGAGAGGCTGAGACACAAAAAGAGGAGGGGGGGGGTAACATTTATTTTTAACCAACATGCAAAATATACAATTGGGAACATGAACATATCACACCCCCCCCCCCAGAAAAGATGACACAGTAACTACAATATTCAAGACCATAAAGCAGAGGTCTTCAGCGTTCAAGACAATAAACCAATCCTACCTGCGGTGTGTGAGGAAGCTTCCGTTAGCATGTCCGGAGCCGTCACAACCTGGGGTGGGACAGGTAGGCCCCTCTGTCTTGAAGGCCTTCCAGTTGAAGGGTGTGCCATTCAGGACACCCTCCTTCTGTCTGCGCGCCGCCAGCGGACACCCGTACGCGCTGCGGTGGGTGGCGTACTTCCCACTGATGTGACCCAAACTGTCGCAGCCCGGCACTGGGCATCTGCTGGGAGCAGAGCAAAGAAGGCAAACAAGAAGAAAAAAAACGAGGAGAGTTGTGCAGAAGAAGAAGAAGAAGAAGAAGAAAAAGAAGAAGCAGAAGAAGAAGAAGAAGAAGAAGAGGTGCTGAAGCCAGGCAGCAGGGAAAGAAATAAAGAGAGGCACAACGGTTAGACAAGGAGAATCCAAACATATAAACTGTAGAGAAAGTTGAGAATATTATAATAGATATTGAATATATAGATATATTATAAGTTATATACTTTGTCTACTGGGCTAAATTTAATTCCATACATCTGTGTTTTATGCAATGGATAATATTATTGATGCATGAGCTATTAATGTTCAGCACATGCTGCTATCAACATGCTGATAAATTAACTGTTTTGTGTGCAAATGCAATATGCCTTATGTATTTCTTATGTATTGACAATCTATTGGCTATCTATGATACTCTACCATGAACTACATTCAGAATCAGTATCTGCAGTAAGTGTATTTTCCCATCAGTGAGGGCCTGATTGTTTGATTCAATTTTGGGGGCAGGTCACTACCTCTGCATATGATTCAAAGTGACTTTCCTCTCTTTCTCTCTCTCTCTCTTTCTTTTTTTTATTGCATTTTACTTTTACCGTCAGTCTCGCTAAAAGAAGAAATTATGGCTTTCTGAGCGGTACGAACTTTAAAAGCTCGGAGTCCTCCTGGTTGTCCTTGGTAGGAGTTTTAATTCCACTTTTCTTGGCACGCGGGCACCCAGAGAGACTGAAAACAGAAAGTATGGAGTTGATAACATAGGGTTGAAAAAAGGTCTGGTGAAGTGATTGCTTAGTAAAGGGAGAGCACATTATCAGGAAGAATAATTTTTACAGAGGTTGTTCAACCAAATTACAAACCAAATCAACTCAAAGCGCCTAATAGGATCATTGAAAGGTGTGGAAATGTGTGAGTATGTGATCCCTGTCTAATTCTACCATGAACTGTCACTAGGCCTCTCTGACTGACTGTTTGTGTGTGTGTGGGGGTCTGTGTGTCTGTGTGTGTGTGTGTCCATGTGTGCGTATGCATTTTTGTGTGTGCATTTGTGTTTTCTGTTTGTTACCTTCTGTGTGAGGAGTAGTTTCCCGTGATGTGACCTGAGCCGTCACATCCTGGAGTGGGGCATCTGGAAAAGGGCAGAGCAATGCTTCACATTTAATACAAGGTCAGCAGAGAAAGAAAAAAAAAAAAAAACAGGGTTGATGTTTCAGAGTGAAGTGCCTTCAAGATAACGGCATTATGCAGATGAGAGAAATGGTTCTCGCTTATTCATTTTGCTCGATTTCTGATTCAGTCTTGAGAGCAATGTCTGTTTTAAAGTCAGTCTTTTGAGGCTTCTTTGCCATTTAAATACTTCTTGTATTGGGGCTGTGAAAAGCCTACTTTCTAGTAAAGAGCTATGCACACTACAAAATGACAATTTCATTTCACATTTACATGAACTGATTGAAGTGAAAGCGAGCATAGTTCAAGCCAGAAGGGAAAAAAACCCCGCCATGCCAGATGCAGCAGAGGCAGCGGAGGCAGCAGCCAGCAACAAAAGATAAGTTAACGTCAGCAGAATGAAGCATTGTGGCGTTGGACGATGTCAGTAGCAGTGCATTGAAGTGGCAGTGAAAAGGCAGTGAAGGTGTAGAGCAGACATACTTGAGTTCAGGGGTGTGGGCCGCCATGAGGGATCGAAGGCTCTTATCAGCGAGAGGACACCCAGACAGACTGAGAGAGAAAGGAGAAAGAGCGAAGGACAGGCAGAAGAAGAGAAGGATGGAAAAAAAGGGGGGAAAGCGAGTGTGAGGGGATTGAAAAGGGAGAGAGGAGAAGGACGTGAGCGAAGGGGAAATCAAGAATGCAAGGCATACCAAGGTCATTTAGGAAGAAGAGGACAGACGGCAAGAAGTAAATTACTGATGCATATCAAAGTCAATGACCGTCTTTGCTTTCCCAGGCTCACGCTACATTATTGCCTCTGGCATGTCAGGATCAAATAAAATATTTGAATTAGTCGTGGTGCAACCCGCTTTGGACTGGGGGTGCAGAGTGGGCGGCAAATGAGTCTCAACAGAGCTAACATTTGATATAAGCAGTGGTGGAAGAAGTAGTCAGATCTTTTACTTAAGCGAAAGTACTAATACCACACTGTAAAAATGTTCTGTTACAAGTAAAAATCCTGCATTAAAAATGTTACTTGAGTAAAAGTATGCAAGTATCATCAAGAAAATGTATTTAAAGTAAAAGTACTCAATGCAGAAAAATCCTTCCATTTTAGAAACTGGAAACGATCCAAACAGTTCTGTGTTTAATCGCCTTATCATTTCAGCTTGGATATTGTTGGGTAGTTTAATTTATTTAAAATAAAACATCGTATTTATATAAACTAAATGTGTTTTATCTTCAAAAATCTTAATCTGAAAAGTAACAAAGCTCCAAAACTGTCAGACTAATGTAGCTGAGTAGAAGCATAAAGTGTTATGAAAAGAAAAGTACCTCAAATTTGTATTTAAGTACAGTACTTGAGTAAATGTACTTAGTTACATTCCACCACGGCATATAAGACTTTATATACTGTATATATATCACCCAAAATAAGTCTGCAATGGTGCATACCTGCGATGGGACGCATAGTTTCCGGTGATGTGACCACTGCCATCACAACCAGGTGTAGGGCAGCTGGAGAGGATGAGAAACAGAGAGGAACAGAAATGTTGAAACTGAGTACCGACACCTCTGATTTATGAGTACCCTTATTTCTCATTGTTATCAGTATTATTAATAGGTTGATATTTATGCTAAAATAGACTATATTGCATGATTCATTGGGGAAAAACCAAGCAATTCTATGTAAAATCAGACATTCAAATATCTCGAAAGCAATCGGATGGCCTGCTATTAAATTTGATACAGACGTCCCATTTAAGATCAATTGTAATACTGTTGCTGATCTCTTTACTTTTAATCTAATCCTGCAAAACGAATGACACTCCCATCAGCCTGAGGCTACATCTACACTACTACGTTTTGGTTAAAAAAAAGTGATATCTTGCTGTGTTTACGCCTCCCGTCCACTCTACTGCAGCGTTTCAGAGCCATTTGGAAAAACTGCTGCCCCAGTTTTGGTTTAAAAACTCCGGGGTTGCTTTGTAGTCTGGACGGGTAGAAAACGGAGACCTTTGGAAACGACGATGCACGTCCTATCAGTTAGGCAGGCTTACATACCTTTCAGCAACCATTCAGCAACGTCATAGAAAAACATTGCGTCTTACTTTTTCGCCATTGTTGTTCTTTCTCCAAAGTATTTTCCGTATTTATAACTTATACATCCATGATTTTCAGAGAGCTACGTCAGACAATCAGCTTCTTGTTTATGGTGTCTCTGTGTATTAGGAATATTCATGTGATGCGTTGTCAGACGTGTTAATATGGAGGGGGATTAGTTCTGCTACTGGAGCTAAAATGCTTGAGTTTGTTTCTGTCTCAAAACGCTGCTTAAAAAATGAAACATCCAGAGTAGTGTGGCTGTAGCCTCATCCTCAGTACTTTGTGTTGAGTGCTGATTGGAAAATGTATACATGCTAAACACACTAAACTAAATTGGTGAACATGTTAGAGATTATACCTGTGCAAACATCAGCATGTTAGCATTTAGCTCAAAGCGCAACAGCCTCACAGAGTCTCTTTGTAACTTACGAGAGCAGCTCTTTCTTGCTATCCTTGGGCTGGAACTTGACTTTGAAGCTTGGAGTTGTAACCTCTCCTGGGTACTTCCTGTCTTCCAGACAGTCCTGCATCATGTCACAGTCTTCTGCGTCCGACGAGACAAACGACTGGCCCGTGTGCTCCATCTGTAAGGACAATAAAAACAGATGAGCCTTGGTAATTCCTCTGTGATTCTTTTTATTTTTGTGTTGTTGTGTGCATTGTATTGACATGTTTTTTTTAAAACCATTTTTGAGCGACAGCTTTCTTGTAATAGTTTACACGTCGTTTGTATACACGCAACAAAACTTTGCCAACCACAATATGCACACAAGTCTCTACTCTGATCCCATTTCTGGTTTTTTTTTTTCACGACAAATGATGTTTCCAAATGCAGTGTCCTCATAAAAAATTCACACTCAAAGCCCTTAATATTTCTTTTGAAAAAGTTCAAAGGAGTGAAAAAATTTGCATATGCCAAAGTCAGGATGGTGCAATGCACCTGACACACCACCTCTGTTACACAGTGCAATGTTTTAACTGTACGGTAACTCTCGCATTTCAGTGAAATAAATGAATAATAGAAAGCGGAAAAGGGGACAGGAAAAGAGACAAAGTGATGTAAACAAGTTAGAGTTTCTCATTCAAAAAGCTTAGGGGGGAATTTTGCCTGTTGTTATTTATGTTGCAATGCTTCCTCTGTGACTATTATCACAGGAAACACTGCCTGTTTGGAGGTATGTATTTTATTTTTATTCAGTCTAATTGCACTGACCTCATCCATTTCCTCCTCCCTTTGGCGGTTGGGCTTGGTGTAATCCAGAGGTCCCTCCCACTCCTCCTGCTTGTAGGCGTTTAGGTTTGGTGAAGTCATCCCGCTGCTTCCACCGTGATGGAGTGAGGATGAGGAGGAGGACGGTCCGGGGACCGAACCCCGGGGCTGGTGCCGGACAGACTGCCCTCTCGTTTAATGGGCTTCTTCATGCTCAGGTCCAGGGTGCCGTTCTCGTCCACCTCAATGTTTATTTCCTGGAAAACACAGGAGACACTTGGGACTGAGGCCGCATCACAACATCAGCAGCAGCTTTTCATACAACCAATGATCAAATAATTACATAGTGAAGCGTGATTTCTGGTTCTGCGGAGGCTCCACACAGAGCTTACACTGTAGCCTATGTAAGTTTACACTTGTGCGTTGTTGTGTGCGTCGATCTCTTTAAGAGAATAGCAGGGCCGGCGTGTGTGTGTGTGTGTGGTGGAGAATGTGTGGTAAAACGAGTGAGAAAGTGACGGTGATTAGCTTCTGAGCAAGTAGTGACTCTAGAGTTATAGTGTGAGAAACAAAGTGTCTCCCCTGTGCTTTCTGACCACTCTGGGAAATCTGTAACAGGAAAAGTTAACCCTCTTCTTGATTTGCATGCTACGCTACCAAGCCACGGCCGAGCGACGTGTAGTTCCTTTTTTCGAGAGGTGAACGTCAGGCTCTTGCGTAGGATTTGGCATAAGGTCTGTGTCTCCGCGTACCTATGTACATAGTCACGGCGTAAATTTAACACAGAAGCATAAATCATGCTTTATAGAGTACACTCAAGGTTGGTTACAAAAAGTGATAAAAGGCCTTTAGTTAACAGGGCAAGACATTCAAAATACAATACTCAATTTTAAATAATTTCATAGAAAAACTCATTATTATGATGTTTTTTGAATTAAAGGAATATATATATATTTTTTGGTTCATTAAGGCAACAGCTAGCTAGCTAGGTAGCTCCAAGTGTTTGACTGTTCAATGTGCCACACTTATCAAAAGAAAACACTTATCTATGTTCTCATCCTTGCATAAGACTATAGAGCGGTTTTGATGATGTCTCATGTTATAATGCTCCATGACATGTTTTATCTGATACACAATGAATATTGAACTTTAGCTAAACTTTAAACAAAAATAAGAAAAAAAGTGAATCGAATCATAATCGCAATAACTGGCGGGATAAAATCTCAATTACATTGTTTCCCTCAAATTATTCATTGTGATGCACTTTTTCAGAGCGCTACATGTTGGAGTGCTTGATCGCTTAAGCATGTTAGTAATGATATCTAATGTAGTCGGGTAATACTTTGCCAACAGCACCAACCCCAGTTCATCTCTCCATGCTCTATTATAGTGCTGGCAGGTGAACACAAACAGTAGGGTGAGTGAGCCATGTTTTCATATTCATCTAAAATGGCGCTCGTACGGGCTGGTCAAGGGCCAGAAAAATCAAAGGGGTTACGAGAAGAGAGAAAAATGGGAACAGTTCCCAGAAATATCCCTGGTTGATGAGCTCAGTTTTCCAATGTTTCAATATTGGATTTCAACTGGCTCCGACTCTGATTCCAGATCAGTCCCAGGATGATCTGCGCCGTAACAGTGCGCAGGCTAAGGCCTGCTCTTGGATCAGCGCCTCGCATGAACAACACCTCCCTCTGCTGTGCTGCCAGAGACATTAATCTTCACTTTTTATCTTTCTAAAACCATGTCAGGAAATCGAAAAAATGATGAAGCAGTCACTTTCTCTCCTTTGGAAGGCAAAAAGGCTTTTAAAAATCACAATATGGGGGAAGTGGTGCTCCAATTACACCTCCTGTGCACAGGGTGGGGAACAAGGGAGTGCGAGATCGGGCTAATAGACACAGAGAAACACAGAGACTTGCATAGGGAGGAAGAGAGGGAGAGAGAAGAGAGCAAAAAAAAGAGATGTGAAAAGGAAATCAACAGAAAGAATGGCGGGGGTGGAGAAAGGGTGGAAGATCCGTCCGGCAGATAATGAAAAAAGGCTACCTGGTGGCAAAGTAATCCAGGGAACTGGCAGTCAGCCAAATTCAATAACAACATGAAAAGTGTGTGGGATGGAGGGATGAAAGCATAGAAGAGGACGAAGAGGTGATGCAACTGCATCTCAACACCATCCTGAAAGCCAATGCCCCCTGATGATATATTCATGCAGAGTTGATGGGCAGAACAAAAAAAAATGAGCAAAAGACAGCAGAGGAGAGGAACATCCATTTGCTACCCACTACTGTGCTAAGAAGAGAAGAACGGGGTAACACTTAGTTACAAGGACGTCACCCATAAACAACTGAATCATTGCATATTTCTAACTTATTTTTAAGACCCATTCCATTAAGAAGTGTACAATTCACAGCTGTGTGTGAGATAACTCTGTCATTACCTCACACATAACAACAGTGCACTATTATGCTACTTGCACACTAGTTACTTCATCTATCTTTTCTTATTTTATTTGATCTTATTGTATATCTTATTTATTATTTCTAGTATCTATCTATCTATCTATCTATCTATCTATCTATCTATCTATCTATCTATCTATCTATCTATCTATCTATCTATCTATCTATCTATCTATCTATCTATCTATCTATCTATCTATCTATCTATCTATCTATCTATCTATCTATCTAACTATCTATCTATCTATCTATCTATCTATGCAATGAAGGGCTTTTTCCCATACCGTCTCTTGATTTAATTGCAATCCTTCATCAGTGCTAATTAACATGAAATAAAGACATGCGTGTGGCTTACCTTGTTTGGGGGTTTGGTGCTGAGGTTCTCAGGTTTCTCCCAGCAGCGTGTAGACAGGTTCAGGATGGCAGTGGCAGCCATGTGAGCGGCCTCGGCATCATGGGAGTAATCGTAGGCCAAGGAGGAGCTCTTCCCGTAACCATGGAGACTGAGGCTGGGTGACGGGGACTTGGGGAACGAGGGCTTAGCTGTAGGTGGACGCAAAGTCAACTTTAGATCAGATGACCATAATAGCAGGATGCATAGAAAAAAAAAGGTATTCTGTACATGTGTGTTAATGCGTGGATCACCGCTTTAAATGCTGGGATTGGTAATTAAAATAAAATAAGAAAAAAGTAAGTAATAATAAAGGAAACGGGGGAGAAAATCTGAAAAAAAGGTTTGAGAGAAGTAGTGTTTGTTGGGGGAGAGCATGCGTATTACACAAATCTTAGCAAGGCTTTAAAGGAATAGTTTGACAGTTAAGAAATGTTATTATCTTTTTTGCTGAGGAAGAAGATCAAGAACACTCTCATGTTTGTACGGTAAATATGAAGCTATAGCCACCAGCTGATTAGCTTAGCATAAAGAAACAGCGGGAACATCTATCCTGCCTTTGACATTTGTATAAAAAGCAGTCAGCGGCCCTCTCTTACTTTTGAAGGCTTTGGGTGACGTTTCGCTGGTGGGCATCTTTGGAGCAAGCATGCGTTTCCCAAACACTTGAGCGTCGAAGGCTGCATAATCAAAGGACACCTTGGAGTACTTCTCCAGCTCCTTGGCCAGGTTGGCGCGAGGCGTGGTGGGCGCCATGTTGGGCCGGTAGCTGCCATACTGGGGCACCTCCAGCTGCTTCACAAAGCACATAGGCCTGTGAGGAGGAAAGGGAGAGTGAGAGGATGTCAGAGTAGGGCTGGGTTTGGCAGTGGGGGTGGTGGGGGTGTTCAGAGGGAGGCAGGATGGGGATTAAGACAACATAAAAGAGAAAGTAGAATAGAATAAGACAAGGAGAGATGGGATATAAAAGAGGATCGACGCAGTTAAGAGTTCCACAATCGACACACAAAAAACAAATAAAGAGAGGGGAAAAAAGTGGAAGGAGTGGAAAGTAGAGTAGAGTAAAGATAGGGGCAACAGTGTACTTAGCAGGAGTGCAGCAGGATTAAAAGCTCTCTTATCAGCAGAGGGCACATTTGCATGTTGTACAGCATGGAATTTATGAGCTTTAAGTCCTCTCGTTTTCCTGGAGAGCCTGGGCTTTTGTCAGACCTGTTGGCATAAATCCACTGATAGACCGGGGAGAAGGCAGAAGAGCGGCGGACAAGAGAAAGAAGAGAGGAGGAGGAAAGAAAGAAGAAGGAGTGGTGAAAGAGGTAGGCTCCAAAGCCCTCCACCCCCTTTAGCCAAGCGTTTTTTTTTCACACTTCTGCCTTCTGTATCACTGATGTATCACAGTCTCTGGTCTCCATCCATATGCCCATTAATAAGCTCCAGTACATGACCTGGCCTGTAGTCACACTGCTGTCGGCGTGGCCACCACACTGTGGCACACCCATAATACATGCTAGCATCTTAATTCCATGCTTACGTGTTTAATTAATTCCGTGCTAGGGAGTGGGACTTTGCTCTGTTCTGGTTTATTGGCATTTCTTTAAACCAATCACAATCGTCATAGGCGGCTCTAAGGGACGGACGCAATGACGGTGCCTCTGCCAAATCGCCTCGGGAAGGAACTTGTTTTGGTGGAACATGTGTACGTTCAGAAGCTGTTTTAGTCGTGCAAGAGAAAACTCAGAGTGGACAGACAGTCTAGCTGTCTGGATTTACCCTGCAGAGATCTTAGGAACCATAGTCCTCATGAATCCACCGGAGCCGGAACACCAACACAAAGGCAGTGAAGGACATCCGGGACATTAATAAATAAGGGACATCCTGCGAAATCTCCTTCTATAACCCACGGGGGGTTTTCTTGTTCTCACCTACACAATCTTTCTTGTATTTTTATTTCCTTTTTGTGTTTCTGTTGTCTTGATTTTAATGTGTATATAAATCAATAAATAAAAACTCCGAAAATTTCCATGACAGCAAAAAAAACTTCCTACCACTGATCACAGGGGATTTCCCCCCCCCCTTTTTATTCATGCAACATGGATTCCATTAGAACATGGACTGCATGAGGAAATTCTTCAGCCCGTACATAACAGACAACCAAGCTCATTTTAATAACAATCTGAGGAGGAAAAACAAAGCAAGCCTTATTATGTTTTAATCCTCAATGCTTTGTCTGACCACTGATGAGGTTTTCCTCAAGGAAAGCAATTATTTTTCTCCTATCCCCCCGCATGGCCTCTGTAACTTGCATAATTAGCTTATCGGCTGCATTATTAATTAAAATACCAACGAGGAAGAGCGCGGACGCAGCATAATACCAGTGTCTGGTTTGTGTTAATTATCATTCTTCTGGCCGTGATCGCGGTGTCTGACCGGTTCGGGGAGATGAATGGAGATAGAGAAAGCTCAGTGTTTGAGGTGACAGTAATGACTGAACCACACTGAATGCCTCTCGCTACTAAGCCAATCACAAACCAGCTTCACCTCTCAAGGGTGCAAGGGGCACCAACACCAACCAAGGTCTTTCTCTGTGCCTCTCAGTATTAAAGTAGCTAACCTTGAGAGGGACTCAGGGACAGCTTTTAAGTTTATGAAAGGTCCACTTTGCCCGGTCTGGGCTTAGATACAATTCTTGTCATTCCCCATGTCATCTATGGTAGGGGTCTTCAAGGTTTTTTAAACCAAGGACCCTTTAACTGAAAGAGAGATGGAGCAGGGACGCCCTACTACATTTATTGTATAAAATTAAGTTGTATATTAAACTAGGCCTACAATAATGTGTGGGTGACCTAAAGCCTTTATATAATGCTTTTTTTCCATAGAAAACTAAGCTATAAAATGATAATTATTGGCATGATTTTATAAATCATGTTTTAATGTTAAACATACATGTAGCACAGTAAATCCTAAACCCTGTATCAGTGGATGCCTCCCTTAGTGACTACCTTTCCTATAGGCCAGTAACTAAGATTTATATTTGTCAATAATATGTGGGATTCATGTTTAGACATTTCAATTTTGGGGAAAAAAAAACTTTAAAAATGTAAAAATGATTCAGAGGACCCCCCTAGGGTGGTGAAGATCTTTGATCCATGGAGCCTCAAAAACCAGTACCAGTACGTACATTTACTCAGTATTGCACTTTAGTACCAATTTAAGGTACTTGAGCTTTAGTTGAGTCTTTTCATGCCACTTTCTACTTCTACTCCGCTACATTTCAGAGACAAATATTATACTTTTTACTCCACTACATTAATCTGACAGCTTTAGTTACTAGTTACTTTACAAATTAGAATTTGTGCAAACAAAACACATGTAGTTTATAAAATCTGATGTTTTATTTTAATTAAACTACCCAACAATATACAGACCTACAAGTCCAGCTGAAATGATTAGCCGATTAAACTCAGAACTGTTTGGATCGTTTCCAGTTCCAAATTTGAGGATTTTTCTGCATTGACAACTTTTCTTTTAATACTTTAAGTACATTTTCCCGATGATACTTACATACTTAATGTAGTAACATTTCCATTACAGGACTTTTGCTTGTAACAGATGTTACAGCTCAGGGGCATTTCACTAATGCGCTGTTAAAATAACAATGAAATGCTGCGTTATTGACTTTAGACCAGGTTTTTGTTGGTCAATGGCACGATCGCTTTCTGCTGCCTCAAGATAGCAATACGCCAAGAATTCACCTGAACACACCTCAATGTAAGACCAGCAAAGATAGGCGCTGGTGCATTTGCTATTTAAATGACGTGGGGGCGGGACCGGAAATTACTACTACGTTGGTCTTAAATAGTAAAGACACTTGCATTGGGCTTTGCGCCATGCTGCACCAGGTGCAAGATAGGGCTCATTGTGTTTTCAAATTGATAATTAGCACAGAAGGAGGTACAGGATATATTTTTTATTCTGAAGGGGGGTGAGTTAAAAGGCAAGTATAAAGGTTTATATTTATTTTCGTTTGATAAGCTTTTGCTGGTTTTTGCCAGCAATTGGCCTCCATACTTATCTAATAACAAGGCAGAAATGTAAAAAGACCTATTTGAAATGACTTCAGTGTATGATTGGATGCTTCTGTGATAACCCACCTTAACACTCTGTCGTTGGGACTTCCTTTGAGGTGCTCGCCGCCTGGCTGAGAGAGAAGCTGCTTATCGTGGCCCTTGGACAGCTTCTCTGCAGCCGCAATGGGGCATCCAGAAAGACTGGAGGGATGACGGAGAGAAGACAAAAAGATGAATATCAAAAAGAGAGCATGCTGCTGACCATGTAAATCTGCATCACACTGATGTGGACTGACACATTTGCTGTCCTGCATATATGAATATGTGAGCTTGCAAACGCACAGAGAGAAATGCATGCCCTGCACAGAACACTCTCATCTGCAGAAATACAAACCCACTCAAAACAGAGATTGACACAGATAGTATACTGTACTGTGTGTATGAATACCTGCGATGTGTGTTACGGTTGCTGTTAACATGGCCCTGACCGGTACAGCCGGGGGTTGGACACTTCAGCACATTCTCATGCATGGCCAGAACTGAGGAGAAGACAACGTACACACACACACAATCACAGGGTCATTAAAAAAAAATCCACAATCTAATCCATACTATTTAAAAGGCTCTTTCAAAACATAAATACAGGAATGTGAAGTGAACCTTAATCAGATAAAAGCAGGGAACTGGGCATTTAATGGACCTGTAGTCATGGCTACAGACAGTCTCTTTACAATCACATGGAGAGATGGGGACAAGCAGAAAACACACTACTACTTTGATCCCTATCTGCATAGTTTTAGAGAACTAAGTCAGTGAACCGCATCCAATCATCTATGTAGAATTTCAGTAGACCCAGAAGCGGATCCAGATGTTGTTGACCAAATATAAACGTATAGGGGGTCCGGGAGGCATGCTCCGGGGCATGCGCCAGGTGAGATTGCTTTACCATGTACAGCAGATATATGCACACATTTTCAAGCTATTAGATAATAGAATGCCTAATAATCTGTACATCATCATACATTTGGGAAAGACATGATCCTGTAGTGCCTACATCCTATGTTTGTATCTAATTGTTCTCCAGCTGTCTTCATCATTCTGAAACCAGCAAACACAACAAATGATGAGGATGAATTTTCCCTCTTGCCAACCTAAAAAGAGACAAGAATTGTCTGATGTTACTATTTTTAAGTTACATAACATACGTAGGGTAGGAATTTGGTGTAAACAGCATTACTCATCTTGAAACCCATTTTTGTTTTACTGTGCTGGAGTAAAGTTCACAGAATGAATGTTTTGTTGAAGTGAAATCCCATAATAATCTGAGCTCTTCTAGTTGCAATTGAAGGATCCCCAACGATGTTGAGTAAATAAATGATATTGGATTTATTTAGGGAATAGCATAGTAGTAGTAGTAGTAGTAGTAGTAGTAGTAGAAGCAGCAGCGGAATACTGAAACACCTGAAGGTATTTAAAAATCTAAAACATTTGGGGCTTTTGAGTAAACCTTCAGGGCGCCCCAGAAGGTTGGTTGTTTGTATTCTCTAGCAGCAGTATGTAAAATGGATGAAAAGTGAATGGCTCGGTAACACTAAAAGCCTCAAAGTGAGCTCTTTAGCAGTGACTGAGTTCTGATCAGAACATGAACTCATCACCATGAAACTGGTATTACAGTACTTGATGTCTAACTCCACAGTAAGGAGAGCTGGCGTCTTTCTATCACTGTCAGACTGCCCTTAGCTGTCACTTTTCGTCTCTCTGTGCTTTTTTTTTTTTTTTTTCAAACAGCTGAAGAATACTCACTCTCCGGGGGGATCCTGTCCTTGTGCGGACAGCCTGACAGGCTGCGGTGGTGGGGGTAAAGACCAGTGACGTGACCCGTCCCATCACACCCAGGGGTGGGACACTTGATCTCCCTCTTCTCTGGTCTACTGCTCTCTAGATAGAGTAAGATAGGATAAGGAGAGGAGAGGAGAGGAGATAGAATGAAAGGAGAGGCAAAGGAGAGATAAGAGGATAGGGGAAGGTGGGATAAATAAGGAGGACAAAATGCCATCAGACAGTCTGCTTGGCTAAGCACAAAATCTAGACATATTTCAGACAACTGTACAAAAGCGACACCATCTGTATCTGCTCCTCATGTCTTATGTATTTCTGTAAATGCAAAATCCGTTTTGTCCATTAGTCTAAATGTGATTTATGTGTTTTTTTCTAAATGCATTCTAGGTTGAAATCCAATAAACGAAAGTTAACCCAAATAGGGACCCCCCCCCAGACATTTTCTGACAAATGGATGATCCCGGACAAAACAACACCTGGAAATACATCCGGACAAAATCGCGCCACTAGAGCTGAGCCATTTGAAGACAATCACATATCACAATATTTTTAACCCAAGTCATCGATAATGCAGCAATATTGTAAGGTTGACTATTGGTGTTTTCACAAAATATTTATACAATAAGTGGTTAAATACAAATAATAGACAGCTAGAACAGTCTGGTAAGTTCAGAAAATGAGATCACTTTACCGTAATGCAGCCTTTAAAACTAAAACAAACAACTCTGTGTCATACTATGATTTCCAAAATTTAAGACAATACCTAGCCTCATATGTCAATATAATTTTGATATATTGCCCAGCCCTACACGCCATTATAATTAGACATAATTAAAGATGTCTACTCCTCCCTACTGCTACTAGAGGTAGGCAAGCCAGTATCGGTGGCACTGGAGAGAGAAAACAGAGCAAGAGGATGCCGCGATGCTCTATTGGCCTTCAAATTAAATGTAAACGCGACATGCATCTCCTAATTAGTGTTGAGTAGAACAGGAACGTCACCACGGGAGGGAGTGGAGGCCAAGGAGAGGGCAGCACTACCAGCCATGTAATCACACTATTGCAATACTGTGGGCACCGTGCCAACTGTGAAATGCAAGGCCCACATGCAGCATGTAAACAAACACTCTACCGCTGACTGGGGAACAACCTGCACTCCTCCTTTCTCTTTCTTTCTAACATGTTGTCATCTCTCTCTCTCACTCACTCTCTGTCTCTCACTTCACCCATGTCACAATGGAGAAGGGCACATCGAAAACAAAGCTCTGTGACTCACCGCTCTTTATTTGGTACATTGTGTTTATTTGTTCGCTCTGCTCCCAAAATTAATTTCAGCACACAGTCACCTTGTGCTGGTTCAGAACATAATTTGCTGTTCACTTAAATGCACGGCTCAATCCATTTTGCGAACCATACAGGTGATTTCATATTGGCTACAAATGCGAATTTACGACGAATTTAATACACTTTTGCATGGATTTTCTTTTGAGGAAACCAGTGTTTTCCATCCATGTCATTATGGAACAAAAAAACTTTCAAAAATGTGAAACCGTTTTGAGATCTGTAATCCATCACGCTTTAAATTTGCCCGTTCAACGTCGTCATCACATGCTAATGCAGTAATAAGCAGAGAAAGATGTGAATATGTTCTATACTCTACTTGTTGCTATGACATTGAAACTTTCTGTTTCCCTCTGCTTCCAGTCTTTATGCTAAGCTAATTGTCTTGTAGCTCTAGCTTCACATGAAACGAGACGGGTATCAATCCTATCTGTCCTACCAATTTAATTCTTGGTTAAAAAATAAATAAAAATAAAAGCAAATAAGTACATTTTCACAAAATAAAGAGGAGTTTCTGCCTTTGATGCATGAAAAAACAATTCACTCTTTTTTGCATTGGTTCCTGGTAGCTTGAAAAGAAGGACATAAATAAATGGACTAAATGTTCCTGATGTATTGCCTAGATAAGCAACTTTTACGTCTCAGTACATGTTGTAGCTCTGCCCTCCCCGCCCCCTTAGTTGCTCCACTGTGCCCTACCTTTGCTGAAGTAGCTCTTGCGGATGATGTCCAGGTGCTTGGGCCTGTCTTCCATGGTGAAGTATCGCTGGTGGTGGATATCTGGGGCGCGGAGCAGCTCTCTGGGCCCGGCTGGCTTCACCTGCTCTGCCTTCAGGGCAATGGCTTGCTCCAGTAGGCCCAAGTTCCCTCGGGTTATGTCAAACATCTCTGACTCGTCCGTCACCGTGGAGTGCTGCGACAGGCTGTCTTCGTCGTCGCGCTCGTCATCCCCGTCCACGTCGTCAAAGTCTCTCTCCTCGGACCTGTCTGAGCGCACCTCGATAATATCAGGAGAGGCGGAGGACGCGGCTTTGTGGATTTTATAGTTCTCGCCTCGAAGGCTGGTGATGTATTCCTCCAGAGGACTGGCCCTGTGAGAGCTGTAGCTTAAAGGAGGGCTGGCCTTGTAGTTTTGAATCGGGCTATGTTTATGAGAGTCATATTTGTTGAGTGGACTGGCTCTGTTGGTGTTGTAGTTCTCAATAGGACTCGCTCTGTGTGAGTTGTAGTCCTCCAGAGGACTGGCCCTGTGGTCTCCAGCCGTGGTGTGTGTTCCCTGAGCTGCGGCGGTGCTGGTGATGGTGTGGATGGCAGTTGGCGCATCAGAAATGGGCAGAATGTCATTCCCCTCCCTATGGTCATCTTCATCTCTGTCTTCATCCTCCTCTTCTTCTTTTGGAGTGCCCTGCCTTTGCTGTGCTGGCGCCCCTATCTCTTCCTCCTCCTCCTCCTCATCTTCTTCTTCCTTGTTCTGTTCATGGCAGACATCTTTGGGCAGAAATTGTTGGTTCTCCTGGCTCACATGGTTGCTCCTTTCTGGGCACTCTTTCTCATCTTCTACCTCTTCCTCCTCTTCCTCCAACTCCTCTTCCTCGACTTCAGCTGCCTCCTTCTGCAGAACAGATAACTCTTCCAATACTTGAACTCTGCGTGCCACCACCTTGTCCTCCTCTTGCCCCTCATTCATGTGGCCCTCCTGCTCGTCCTTTACTTCTTCACCGCATTCCGCTGCCGCGGTGACATCCTCTTCCGTCTCCACAGTTGGAGCACAGTTGTCGGAGACTCGGCCGAGGTGGAGGAGAGAGTTGGCCACCTCTTTGGTGCACTGGGAGTGAGATTGACACTTCTTGGTCGCAGGCAGCGCTGCGCTGAGCTCAGGCTCGATGATCACACACTCCTCTGTGGAAATAGAGATGAAGAAGTTAGAGCTGTGACACGGACGAAAAGGTAAGTCATACAGTGAGCTAAAAGCTATTGTTAGCAATATCTTTATCACCACTGGCATCACCCTCCTGCCTGCTAAGTCTTGCTCTGTGACATAGAAAACAACAGGGACAGTGTCTAGATAAAGCCAAACTGGTCTCAAGACCACTTTTTGAAGGCCTTGTCTCAGAATCGACCACATATTTACTCAGTCTTGAATGAAGAGGACTCTGGATTTTATTTTAAGATGAGTCAAGACCACAACTGCAGAGATATTAAGTTGCCTCTGTGTTGTCTAATTGTATGTATTAACATCATTACTGGGATTGGATGTAAAACCTTCTGCTTCAAATGCAACCGATAACTCATTTCTAATTTCAATTGTGTAACTGTCTTTTCCCCTTAACACGTACTCCAAGCAAAGTGAATGTGAGAGACAGGAGAAGCTCTGGCTGTCTGGCACTGGTCTGGTCTGGGTCTTGACTCTGTCTCAACCTGCCTTGGTGTTCGTCTTGACTCGGTCTCAACCCCTCAAAGTCTTGGTCTTGACTTGGTCTTGATACACTCTGGTCTTGGTGATGACTTGGTCTCCGTTCAGATGGTCTTGACTACAACACTGGTTAGCGCCGCCCAGGATGATTGTGGTTGGTTTAGAGGAATAAACAAGCCAGAGCATTTTTCCCCTATCCCAGAACCGATAGGTGGTGTAGCCAGACCATACAACAGTCTGGCAACGCGAGACTAAATGGTCTTTTGTAACTTTTACAAACTTTTTTTGTAACGTTTTTTTGTCTGTCAGGTGGATTAACACAGACAGCTACACTGCCATAAATTAATTTATTTTCTTTCCCCACACGTCTTGCAAACACTGCAAAAACGGTGTTATTGCACACTCACTAAATACTATCTGCATCGCAAATTATGTGGTTCAAGGACTTTCTTGCCTTGGATTAAGACGCTCGGGCAGCGTTCAAATCATTAAGAGTTTAGTTGCAGTTCGTCTATATTACATTGTTTCATTTACAGGATTGTTCTGCTGCCGCCACAAGTTCTGCTGGACGTTCCTCATTTCCCACTTTGTGTTGGCACAAAACTCTGGTGGATTTCTGAGGACTATGGTTAACTGCTCCTCAGATCTCTGCAGGGTGAATCTGGGTGAGTATTCTGTTGCACAATTAAAAAAAAATGTTGACACTTCCTGAGGCTATTTTGCAAAGGCACCAATACTTGTGTGGTCTAGGCAGACCTTACTCCGCAGAGCTGTGGAGATAGGTCTGGCAATGCAAGACTAAGTTGCAGTAGACTTTTCCTCACCAGTGAAGGTTAATATTAGCGGGTTTGTTTTAAAGCAGAAAAATCTCACCTTCATCAGCTGCGAATGTGTTCTCCTCCTTCTGATATGTCTCTTCTTCTTCCCTCTCCTCTTCCTCCTCCATCTGTGTCTCCTCCTCATGTCCATTTGTCTGTCCATCCTTTGCCAGGTCTCCTATCATCTCATGTCTCTCCTCCTCTACAGCTGCCTCCCTGTCTTCCTCCTCTTCCTCCCTGGTCTCTACTACTTTCTCTCCATCCTTCTCGCCCTCAGCCTCGCTGCCACTGTCGCTTTCCGCGCTGAAGCCCTCGTCCAGGGCCAGTTTCAGGGGGTGGGACCTCCTCTTGGAAGCAGGATGCTCTGCGTCCTGCTCGTGCTCAAGCTCAGCCTCGGCTTCCTCTAGACGGCGCTTTCTGGCTATGGGGCAACCCAGAATGCTAATGGAGGGAAAAGAAAGACAGCATGAATACCAAGCAGGGTTGTAATCGGGAATCACAAACACTCTGACACATCTAATAAAGTTTCATGCACCTCATCCTCGTGACCATGAGTGACTTTAGGCAGCATGATGGAGGGTGTTTTTATGTGTTTTGACATGAAAAAGGATGGAGAAGTTCTTTCAGGCAGAGAGTTTGAGTAACGCGTGTGGCCTGGGGGGGGCGCCATGCCGGCTCACTCAGAAATCACAACCAATTGACTGGAACGTTTAATGAACAACTTGTATGGAGAGGCGGGCGGGAGCAGGCGGGTGGGCAAGGCAGTGGAGGGTAAAATCCAATAAACTCCCTCTTACTCTCACCTGGGAGATGCCGAAGGAGATTGAGGGACAATCTATAAACAAAGTGCATCTGAAATTGCCTGCTGAACGAATACACATGTAAACAGATAGCTAATTTCTGCCCCTTCAATAAAGAGCAGTCACAAGCCAGTGAGCTGCCCCGAGTGTCTCAAGGTCCCAGAGGGTGAGCGACACAGACGGGGGGGGTGATTAGGCTGGAATACAACCTGAAGAAATCACATTTCACTGGTGTCCACTGAAAACTTTTATTACTTAGGTTTAGATTTAGAGACTCTGGGAGTTTTTTGAGTCATCTCAAAAAAATGCCATTATCTAACAGCCTAATCTCAAGCTCTAAAAATGTTTTTTTTATACGTCTGGTTTATTTTTTTTTGCTCAAGAAACTAACGAATGTCAATCAAGAGATTGTATTGCTCATTTAAATCACTATTACCAAAGCTGGGGGTCACAATAAACTTTATAATTATAAGAAGAATAATGCAAAGAAAAAAAATATTTCCCTGCAATCTTTGCCCTTTTTTATTTCTTGTAAATGACTTATGAAAAATAAGTCTTTTGTTAAATCAGTTTTACTTTGGCCTCAGTCTTGACTTGAATTGATCTAACAAGTTTTCTTTTACATGGCAGCGATGAAATTTTCATATTTAATCAAGCTAAAAGTAAGGAGGAATAGATATCATGCCTCAAGCAGTCTTTATGCTAAGCTATGCTAACTGGTTGCGGGCTGTAGCTTTATAATTAGCGTACTGACATGAAAGTGGTATTGATCTTATCATCCAACGCTCGACAGGAAAGCAACTAAGTGTCTTTTGTATAATGTCAAAGTATTCCTATAAAAATATCAAGGTATCACGTGGGCAGAGAGGACGAGGAGGACAGATAGACAGAGCAGGACAGACAGAGGGTGGGGTTTTAATCTGCCCTACCTTCTGTGTCGTGAGTATCTCCCACTGATATGGCCAGAGCCATTGCATCCAGGGGTGGGGCAGCTGGATGGGATGGATGGAGGTTAGAGATATGTTTAAGACTGTGCATTTTAGTCCCTATGCAGAAGCAATGATACCCACAAGCAATACACATAGTAAATCAAGCAAAGCAAAGACATGCAAACTGAACACACATGTCACACAAATGCACATGCACAAAGATATGTATACCCCCCCAAAAAAAAACGTAAAGCAGACACACATAATGCAGGTGGCATCAAGCCGGGGAGAACATAATATTGTATGTCGTACATCAACCCTGACCTATATCCTGTTACTATGAGCGATAAGGATCAGCGAGACCTGCTGTAATTTCCCCTGCTCTGCTCTCCTCACCAGTCATCATCAGGTCTCGCTCTCTCTCTCTCTCTCTCTCTCTCTCTCTCTCTCTCTCTCTCTCTCAGGTTGCTATGACCCCTCAGGACGGCTCATTTCAATTCTCATTAACTTCCTCCAGCAATTGCCCTTTATTACTACAATTATCCTTATTATTAATTTCACTTATTAAAAAATGTTGCATTTGCATTTTAAATGAGGTGCTCTGGCCTCCCTACTTTTTTTTTTTTTTTTGGAGTGCTGAGCTCAGTTTGATGCTCGGAGGTGAAGTGTGACAAAATGAGAGAGAGGATGAAAAAATAATTTGGGGAGGAGGGAGGACAATGGGTTTCATGACCGGCGAGACCCTGAAAGCTGCCAATGGATAGGAAAGGGAGAGAGAAGAACTAGGGAGGTAGAGCAACAGAAAACTGAAATCGTTGCCTTTAACCATCCTCTCTTCTCATGTTGTATCCTTCGATCGGACTGCAAAAAGATAATACGCCCCCTTTCATTGCATCTACTGCGTGTGTTCATAGCAGGAAATAGCAAACGGCTTTGAGAAATCAATAGCAGCCTGTTGGAGGCAATGACCATGAGCTGAGAAGTGCTGATGAAAAGAAATACAAAATAAATATATATATACTACATCATCTAAAGAAGCACTGATAGTGAGTCTACAAGTGCCGGCGGGTGCTCTACGGTGCACATAAAAGAACTTTATGAAAGGGATTTGCAAAAAGATGAAGGTGTTTCCTTACCTCAGCTCTTGTCCTACGAGCTCAATAGGAACTGAGGGAGAGGAGGAGAAAAAGAGGGGGGAGGAGAAGAAAGACACAGGGAGGGAGAACAAAGGTGAACGACTGCTCAGAAAACTGCGCTGCTAAAAGAAACTCAGATCAATAAATCACAAATGCATACGATTCCCATGAGGCTTACACACTGCTGACTGCATGATCACGGGAAAAAACACCCACACACTCTTGAGCTCACATACAAACACAAACACACACACACACACCTACATGCAAGCAAACACACTTACAAACACATGTTACACAAAGGTGAGCAGAAAACAAACAGGAGTGTAAGCAATGGCCTGTGAAAACATACTGTATGAATAACACACAAAGGCCAACACAGAAGCATACATACGGATTAGAAAAAAAACAACTAAATCAGCCAAAAGTGACAATTATATGCATACTTCAGCAATAAAACATGATTCATTGTTGTACTTTGGTTATCATAATTGGCAAAATGACATTAAAAGGAAAACTGCCTTCATCAGTAGAAAACAGCCCTTCTTTTAGAAGCAACTTATAGTAATTGCCTTCAAAACATAAATCAAGCTCTGCTCCCAAACAACACACGCATCGCTCTCAGCTGGCTATAGGCATCGATTGGGAGTTGAGCGATAGAATGAGTTTGGCGAAATATCCTATTTTCATTTGGAGCAAACAAGAAAACAATATGATCCTGGAGATTTCTGTTTGGGCTCCGATATCACATGCATTAATCACATGTCAGAGCGGCCGCGGGTATCAAGATACACTAAAAGCATAGAAAATGCACACACTGTGTGTGTGTGTGTGTGTGTGTGTGTGGCATCTCAGTTTCTCCGTCTTTCATCATGCAGTTGGAATGACTGGACGCCTTCCTGCGCTCTGAACTGTTCCACTGCTTTCTCATTTCGAAACACACAAACACACTCTTGTACACATCCAAACACATGGAGAAAGACACACTCAATATGTACATATGCACAAAGACATATTATGAAGACGACGCACTAAAATTCCTTCATTCATTCACACATGTACGGTCATACCAACACACACTGATAGACACTTTCTTAACACGCATTTTAACATCCATGCTCACAGACACAAACAGACATACTATGTTTATTTCACTAAAGAAATATATTTATCTTTATTTTCTATTTGTTTACATTTGGGTAAACTTGAATCATGGGAAGTCATGCTGCTTTGGCTGCTAGCCACACGGTAGAGACAACAATCACCTGGATAACTTTGATACAGAAGAAAAAGCCTGAATGTGATGATTACGAGCTACACTCTGGAGTGGGTTTTTGTGAGGTTTGTTGCAAAATGTGGCAAAATGGGGCAATCCTGTGACAGCATCTCTAGAGTCGACATAAACTGTTCATATTCAAACAACAAATTTGTTGACTGTTTATCTCCCAGTATATTCACGTGTGTGTGTGTGTGTGTGTGCGTGCGTGCGTGCGTGCGTCCTGACGTGACCGAGAGAAAGCAGAAACACTCACCTCTGATTCCCTTGGACCGAGTGCGAGTTCGCTTGTTGTCACCCTCTACACTCATCTGGGATGGAGAGAAGAGGAAACAGAGGAAGCGAGAGAGGACAAGAGAGGGACGTGAGCAAAGGAGGAAACAGAGAAAGACAAAGTGTAGAGGAGAAAAGAAGGGAAGAGAGAAAAGAGGCCATGAGTGGTAATTTCTCACACTATTCCAGCACACATCCACAGGTAATTGTCCTCCCAATGCTTCAAAAGAACTGCTATAATAAGCCTCACTCAGCCAGGTCCCATTGAAACACACCAAAGGTAACACTGACACAAAGACACAATCATATCTGTAATTCTTGCAAAACTTTGCTCCCTCAGCCCTCCTTACCAATCGTTATCTCTCACCAACAAAAAAAGGAACACACTAAAGCTCATTTCATTAAGAGAAATAAAGGCTTTGCGGTATGGAAAGGATAACAAACGCTGTTGTTCATGCTTTTCAAATCCCCTCCCTACCTTCACTCCACACACAACTCCCATCACTCTCCCTGTAATTTCCGGCACCTAAATGGTACACATGATTGTGCACTATGCAGAGCTAACAAGCAGTGCCTCCGTTTACAGGGGCCACGGCCCTAACAATCCTAACTAGCTGAATATAATAATACAGCAAAAACACACGGGCTGCTAAAAAGCCACTGTAATAACCCTTTTAAGAAGAGGAGCAGTGTGTGTGTGTGTGTCGTGCCCTCTGCTTACTACTGGCACTGCTTTTAAGCCACAAAGGAGCAGGTGCTAACCCTGCTGCCTTGAACACACAAACACACGCACGCACGCACGCACGCAAGCACACACAAAGACACACACATATTGACCCTCGGCCACACCTCCTCAGCACTACCTCTCCGTGCTCGGCGCTGCACTCTAAAGCTATCAGATGCTTTTTAGACACAATGGAGCCATTAGCTTTGATTACTGGACTGTTTTTTTTATATTGCAGGTCACCCCTTTTTTTCTCTCTTTCTGTCTCACACATCCTCCCTCCTCCCTCATGTATACCCCCCCCAGTTGCAGACGCCTCCCCTCTCTTTGCCCAGGCACTTAGCTGCTTTGTTGCTTCTTCATAGTCAAGTTGGCACCGCCACGGTAGGATTCAAACACAAGGGCCCTGTTTCTCTTCTCCTTTTATTTTTTCATCTCCCTCTCTCTATTTGGCAATGCCCCTTTCCTGCTAATAGACTACTTATGAAAAGAAGGAGGGAAAGAGGGATGAGAGGAAGATGAAGCACGCTGTTGTTGTTGTTGTTAAGGGCTTTTTTTTCCCCTGAGGAGGGTGCGCTTCATTCATTAGTGTCTAGTGTTTGGCCGGAGGTACAGGTGCAGGCACAAGCCACTCCCTCTCTCTCTCCCCCCCTCTCTCTTTCTCTCTCTCTCTTGCCGCTCCTGCTTTAACTCTTTTAATCAAGCGCTGTTAATGTAGAAGTCGTGCAACAAGCCACAGCGTTGTGCCCTGCCTGAAGGGAGTTAGTGACTCCTTCCGTGCTCCACTCACAGTGCTATGAGGGAAGAGGTCCAGATGAGTGTGTAGTGAAGGGTTTTCTGTCAGTGTGTGTGTGTGTGTGTGTGTGTGTGTGTGTGTGTGTGTTTTCCTCCCCTTTACACAAGTGCCGGTATATAATTCAAAGTCCATTTCCCTACACTCCACTGTACACTCCACTGTGCTTGTACTTGTTTGTATGCACGTCTGAACAAAGTAGTGGTGGAAAATAACTGTGATGAAGTACATGTTTGAGGTGCCTGTACATAACTTGTATGTGTTTCCAGCTTTATTCTTGTACTCTACTACATTTCGGAGGGAAAAATGCTACATTTTCCTCAACTACATTGATTTGACAGCTAAAATTTCTAGTTACATTACAGATTATAACTCAACACGCAAAATGTATAATCAGTTTTCTAAGATTACACTGCCCAACGTATGAAGTATAGTAACAAATTAGCTTCACCTCAATTTAAATGCTGCTCAGACATTATGGTTAGCACAATAATTACGTGACATGATATATGATAACAGTCACAAGGACAGTGTTTCTAGCAGAAAATTAAGATTTGAATAAACAAAAGCCCACAAATTGATGTGATGCGAAAACAAGCAGTTGAAGATATAGGTAACAGAAAAATGGTTGGAATAAATGGCGGTGTTGATGAAGGGGCTGTGGTGTTGCTACAAGAGCTGCAACTTACAATTATTTTCATTACGGACAAATCTGCCAAGAGTAGAGCATATATTGTCTATATACGTATACAGTATATATCTATATATACATAGATATATATCTATATATATATAGATATATATTAAGTGTGTGAGAGAGTGTGTGTGTGTGTGTGTGTGTGTGTGAGAATGAGACTAAAGCACACATGCCTCCTGCATGAAAAGATTATATACCATTCTCTACTATACTCCTGTACTTTTCCACCCTCCTTCCTTCGCCTGCTCCTTGTATTGATAGTCATCAGATGAATCAAAATCTGGACTGAAAAGGGGCCCCTATTGCTTTCATGTTTGCGTAACCATAGCTACGCACATTTAAATAGGTAAGCACATCTGAGTTCTCCCTCTCTTTCCTGTCCCTTTTCTCAATTCCAGCTCATTAAATCTGTATGAACACAAAGTCACAGCGAGTGAATCTAGATGCAGCCAGGCAGGCGTTCACCTGATTTTCATAATCTCCTTCAAAGGGCCTTTCTTTAATGTAAGTTCAAAACTTGTCCTTTACCTTGTTGTCTTTTAATTAGACTCCTTGAACAGTGTATGTTGGTGGGCCTACATGTTGGTAGCAATGTCTCATGCAGAAGGGAGAAAGAAAAGAACCGAGAGAGAAAAAATAAAAGAGAAAGTGGCTGTGTGTCCGGGTGTGTGCACAGCGGCATGTGCATATGCGTGTGTGTGAGTGTAACTTGGGGTTTAACTAGTGTGAAATGTGGTGTGAAGCAGCAGCGGAAGAAGGAGAAAAAAGAAGGGTGGGGAGGAGGAAGAAGAGGAAGAGGAGGAGGAAGACGTGGCTCATACCTACAGGCTGTGTTGTACATTATCAATTATGTACTTCTTTTGTGTGCAGGGGGGCCTCAGCTCTGCTCTGCATTCTGACAGCTCTATGTAAATGGCTAGCTGGGGGCAATGACTTCAGAGAGAAGGTCACCCTTCGTCCCCTGGTGCACATAAATGACTCTTTTATTCATTTTCAGGTTTACGAGAGTAGATGAGGAAAGGAGGGGGTAGGGTGGAGAGCGAGGAGTTGGGAGAGGAGCGTTCACCGCTGGCCACGGAGACTGACATCTCCGAAAATTACCTGCGGACAGCAGCTGCCAATTAGAGGCGCACTGCACAGTTGTCCCCTCGACAGGAGGACCGCGCGGCGCAGCCTCCATGTTGGATCACCGCACGGCGAGCCCTTTCCACAGTTTCACTTTAATAATTCACACAAGGCAGGGCGGAGCAGTGAGCAGGGAGGAGGGGAGACCGCATGGTTTCTCACTTCATATGCGAAAAAAACAACTGAGAATGTGTGACTGCATAATGGGTCCGATGTGAGGAGAGGATGTGTGTGCTGTCAGAGGTTTGAGTCATCCTGATGTGATTTCAGTGTTCAACATCTTTTTTTTTTTTAAACCTCTAATGCTAAGTTAGTTTCACTCATCTCAGTTTAAGTCTAAGAAGATAATAAGAAGGTTATGGGACAGGAATCATAAGTGCCAGGCCATACAGATGGAGGCCGCTTTATGGGATATAGTGTTTGAAACCAACGCCTCTCTCTGCTTGGCTCCCTCAGCAGCAGAAATCAAACCTAATCAATAAAAGTCATCTCTTAAGATGAACCCGAGCCATCACGGGGAAGCAAAACTACTTTTACTGGGCCCGGGGGAAAACAACCCCAACCCCCACTCCTCTCTCTTTCAATCTCCCCTCAATCCTTCCATCTCTTTGTTAAGTGTCACACTCTCAGTTGTGATGCACAGACAAGGAGTGGGGGGGGGGGGACCAGATTGTTTCAGAATGGAGAAATAACCTTGAAATAGTGGCAAGTTTTAGATGGAAGTAAAAGAAAGCGGGGAGACAGGTTTAGGATAGCAGAGAGGGTTAAAGAGAGAGAGTGTTTTTCTACTCTGCTGATAAGGAGGAATATAATGGACAAAACAAGTGTGATTAGCTCAAGGACATCCTTTTGAGTTTCTTTTTTTTTTATTGTGTTTCAATACAAAAAAAAAGAAAAATCCTGTGAAGTGTACTCAGCAGCGGGAAAACGCTGAGCTGTGCCATGCTGAGCTTAACTAAACTGAGCTAAGCTGAGCAGGGCTGAGGCAAAGGGTGGGCAGGGAGGTTTGATGTGCTGTTTGATTCATGTTTTTATCTGTCCAGTTTGGCCATCACCCCCACTCCCCACCCCAACACACACACACACACACACAGAAGCTGCCTTTTTTCTCTCCATCCTCCCCTACCTCGGCCGCCACCCTTTTTTACTTTCCCCGCTGAGTTAGGGGATTGGGGAAATGCCCAGGAAGCAGAATCAGGTTGGAAGGGGTGTGGTGCTATGGTGAGTTGTGAAGAGGGATGGTAAGAGGGAGGGGCTGCAGGGCCCTGTCACTCACCATGATTGGTCGACGGCTCTGCAGTCTCTGGGAGGCCTGGCAGCGGCTGCTGGTCCTCTCGCCTCGTGTCCACCGCTGGTTCACCAGCTCGCCCCGGAACTCATTTTCTAGAAAGAGAACAGACGAGGAGGTGGAAGAGAAAAGACGAGGGATGGAAAGATTTTGGGGGAAAAGAAAGGAAGAAAAGGGGGGATGAGAGAGAGTTGTCATCAGAAATCAACAGCATCAGCACCAATAGATGGGGCAGCAGTTTGAATAAAGGAAAGGAGGGGAGCATGGGGGTGCTACTTTGAGGAAAGGTCGGGGCACTCGAGCATGCTGCAGACACTCCTTTATTAACTAAAGAAACAGTGTGTATGCTTTACACACACACACACACACACACACACACACACATACACACGCGCGCGCGCAAGCATGTTTAAGTGCCCCAGCTGGGGTCCCTGTCAGTCCGCTATTAGAATCAATCAAATTTGCACATTTTTATCGAGCTTTTCAGGGTGCATATATAAGCAAATAGGGGGATGGGCAATGTCTGGGGAGAGGGGTGAAGAATGGTCAGTAAATAATGAAACATACATAAATCAAGACCCCTTTTCTCTTCCCCCTCTCCCCTTTATTTCATCAAGGTAATAGCTCATCCCTTCATCTTCCTGAGCAGCCAAGAGAAACATACTAAATCTATCACAAATCCCTTTGCCATTCTTCCTACTCTCAGAGAAGCTGCTGATGGTGGAGGTGTTAACACAGAGTGTTGTCCTAACAGTCTTGTTTTTTCCCTCTCATTTCAAGTTCAGGGAGAGTGCAGAGTAGTTTTCTATGAATGCCCAAGGCTGAACTTTTCAACTACTGTGGCTGTAAGACACTTCAGCTGCGAGACTCCAAAACAGGCGGCTGTCGCCCTGTCTCTCGCTCCTGCTGAGCTAGTACAGTGAAATGTGATTCTTCTTTGCATATACTGTATATACACATCTACTGTATACCCTTTAGCTTTCACCTTTATATAGATTGTGTGTCTTTGCAGAAGGCAGCAGAACGTTGTGAAAGAGTAAGTGCCCTTGAATTTATAGTGACTTCCTCTTCTGTTTCAGCCACCTATCTGTCTGTCTTCAACAACAACAGAAGAAATAACACTCAAAAAGACCAAGGTTATGGGTTAGCGCACTCTGAATCCACTCTATTGAAAATGTAAACTGAAGCAGCAATATTGGGGAAGAGTACTCATTCACAACTCACAATTAACACAGTGGAAATTCAAGGCAAAATATTCTGCTCTAATTTGAATTTTAAAACTGAATGAAGGTTTCAAATTGAAAATGCTTGCGGTGATATAGCTCTTTGAAATAACCTGCAGCGTTCTTGGGAGGCAACAAAACATAAACCTCTTTACATTTGAATTTGGGTATAAAATCCCTGGCCTTTATAGAGTGCAAGATGAGATCTGCCCATCTCATTTTCTCCTATTATCTCTAGCTTTTCATCCGTCTTCCTGCTGCTTTTAAAGATACAGTGACAGTTCTTTTCTCTGCGCATACTGTCCTGTATATGAACCCACAGAGCATGCAAAGTGCACACTAAAAGCTAACAGTGGGTGGGACAACAAAAGGCTGCATGCCCGTATCTGAAGGGTCCCAACGCAGACAAGCCCCCCATCCCCCTCCATCAAACTCCCCGCTCAACCCTCCACGCCCATCCCTACTTTGCCTATTACGTGCAAACATCGGCAAAGCCCCAGCCAGCACTCTTTGCAAAATGCTGGTTTATCAACTTTCAGTCCGCCCTCAGGAAAAAAAGTGATTACAACAGCAATACTGCTCATCTGCATCCCTCTATCTCTCTGTCTCCACGCACAGAAGCACCAAAACTCACTTGCTTCTTTTCTCCGTCTCTCTTTTCTCCTACTTCTTTTTTTTCTCCTTCTTTTAAAGTGAAGGGAAGTGAGCATCCGTCCTGTCTTGTCCGTTTGGGGGCCAAGGAGCTGAAAGCCCTTCCTAAATGCCAAATATATGACAGCGCTCTATTAGGACACACTGCCTCAGGCCATGTGTCAGCATCCCTGCTCACTTTTTGTTTAGTCCTGAGCCGCTGTTCCTGCAACAAACACAGGAAATACATCTGGACATGTTGAACCTGCGTGAGCTATTTCATCGCTCAGGTTTCTAAAATCAGGTAATTAATCACAGAAGAAGGTGGCTAAATAGACCTTTCTACTTTAATCTGTTGTTTCATGTGAACATCTGGAATCCTTCGCAGATGAAAATACAACATACCAATTAATTTGAGCCTTGTCTGCTCAGGATATGTACTCTCTGATACTTTGATCAGATTCTGCTCATTCCCACCAAAAAGACTCGCAGCTCGTTATTTTGCAGTGAAAATTGGAGGAGTACGAGACAATTAGCCGTTCACCGGGGAGGTTTGGTTAATCAGAAGTGTGTGTGTGGGGGGGGGATGAATACAGAATTAATGAATACAGAATTCATGCATTAAAATATCATATTTAACTGCCAGGAGTGTTTTTATTCAAGCTTTTAGAAATTATTTTCTACTTTCTGAAGAAAAAGGCCCACAATAAATCAACACACATAGTTTTTAAATTGATACAAAAAAAAAAACCTTTTTACAGGAAAACAAAGTTTAGGCTTGAGTAATACCATTATAGGCAGGCGGCTTACTGTACTGGGACAATGGACCAAAGAGGCCTAAATCCATAGTTAGATTAAATACCAGGGTGAACGGTCTGTAACAGTATTAGAGTACATACAGGGCCGGGGCCAGCTGTACACCCCTGGTCCTGTTAAGCAGGATTTAGAGACAACTTAGTGTGATTACAGCAAGCCGGGCAGAAGAGACAGAGAAATCAAAAGTTGTGGAGCAGGACGGGTCTCATATTACTCACTGCTTTCTTTGAGTCACAGGACTTAAAAAACAACAACTGAGTAACCAGATCATCATGGCAGATGTGGAATTGTTTTGTTATGCATACAAAGCCAAAAAAAAAAAACACAATTCAGTTAAGTCAATCTGTTAAAAAAAAAAAAACTCATTTAAATTTTAACATCATAGAGTTAACCACAAAAGGCCCTAAAGCAAAGCAGAGTGTCTGTGAGGTGTTTTTTTTTTTTTTTTTTTATCAGTTATGGGATGGGAGTTTAGGGGCGGGGGTGTGGAAGGGAAGGCGTCACCATGGTAACCAGCTTTTGGAGGAGCTCCCCTCAGGGGCCACCCTGACCTCAGCATCTGAGAAACAACACCAACGTATCACTGCTGCTTAGAAAACATCACACTAACTGTAGGGATCTGAGGCAGCGGCCTGTGATGTTCTCAACACTTTAGCATGTCACGTATTTCTCTCTGCCCATCAGAGAATTTACACACATTTGGCTCACTTTTCAATTCATTCTCCTTGTTTTTTATTTATTCCCCTTTTGAAACACAGGGCATGAAATTCATTATTTCCACACTTTCATTTTAAATGCCTCCTCTCCATTGAAAGCCTGGCCATCCCTGACCTTTGCTTGTATTGCTTAGATTTCTGATAGGCTTTGAATGACGAGGGTGCAATTTGGTCCCAGCTGCTCCTCCAACATGTTTATTGCGCTCCCTCCTCCGGCACCTGCTGTCCTCACCATGGGCTATTCAGCCCCTCATAAATAGAAAGGTTTCCTCCTATCACGGTAAGTAAAAAAAAAAAAAAAAAAACACAGAAGCAACTTCATATCCAGGCCTGTGCTCCATGCAGAGCCATACTCTGCTGTTATAGCCTCCACTCACAGCATAAGGCACCAATAACCTAATTCTGTAATCCCCTGAAACTAGGCTACATTTCACAGGAAAAGTAAACAGAAGAAAAACAATAGGTGTTTTATCATTTCTGCCTATGATGCATTCAATATTGAGCTCAGTGTACACTCTACATTAAGCCTAACAATAGACTTGCAGCTTTACTCTGAGTTCAGGCTCCTTCTGTGTATTTTTACTAAATAGCCTATACGCTGCAACCACAGGCTTTGATGAAAATGTTCTATTGTGACGTTACACACAGCCTAACACTAACAGAAGTCTATCCTTTACATTTTAAAAGTCAGTGGAACATCATCACATATTCTTCCATTAACAAAAGCCAGGGTTAGGGATTATTTATCAATGAAACAACATTCCCCTTAAAAAGACAAACTTAGATCATTTAAGAAGGTTTCTACAGCTGGGTGCTTTTCAAATAGCAACACTGGGAGGTAAAGTTCAGCTGTTTTTGTTTTTTTTTTAACCTCCTCCCTGCTTCCAACCCTGAAAGATGTTCTAACATCTAAAGTAGCCTAACAGCTGAAGTTTCTCATGAGAGCAGCGCTGCAGGCATTGAATCAGACTTATAGGCTACTACAACGGGGATGGAGAGCAACTTAGAGAGCGGGTGACATAACACTCTGTGCATCCTCATCCCTCATCTCTTTCCTCCATCTTAGGACGCAGGTGCTTTAACAGACCGTGAGGCGCACACACACAGCACATTACGTGGCCATCTAAGCAAAGCAAAAGGGGGGGGGGGGAGGAAATGAAAAAAACACAACGCACTGGCTCACATTTTGCACCGCGGCACAGTCTCGGGGTGAATCCGACAAGATGAGCACTTCAACATCCGGCGAAATGCGCAGCTTCGAGCCTGCCTCCCCGCTAGAAGCTCGGGTTTTATTTCTAGCGGCTTCTGAAGACTTTTTTTTTCTTTTATAATCTGCGCACACTAAAGGCTGCTGACATTTGAAGAGAGCATCTCTGGGTTTTTTTTGCTGCAGAGGATCAAATGGCAAACCCCTCCCTCTTTACTCTCTCTCTCTCTCTCTCCATCCTTCCATCCATCCATCTGTCCATGCATCCACACACATACACGGGAGTCCTGCTCAACGCCCACTGTCATATTGTAATAACACAATTTAGTGCTGAACTCAAAATAGATATCATACTTTACAGTAACAGCCCAGAAACAGAGAAACGGCTCGCAGAATGTGCGTGGAATCAGCGGTGTGGCGAGCACAGTAAACGGGCTCATATATTCCTGGAGATACAGAAGGTGAAACTAGAGGACAGAGTGGAGAATACACTTCAGGCATGAATCAGTTCGCTGAGAGAGCGGATATTCACAGGAACATAATAAAGTCCATGTATAGACAGAGTGTGTGTGTTTTTTTCTCAGCCCCACACACCGATGAACTATCCAACAGAGCCGCGGAGTGACAGAGAAGTGGGCAAACACGCATCCTTAGGGTTCTGAGAAAGCGCCATGCTTGGTTAATTCCCACTTATTATGAGCTATCAATAAAATGACTAACATGTGAGAGGGCAAACAAAATCAGCATCTTCTATGTCTCACAGCTACTATTCATCAACTATGCGTTGCGAAAATATCCATAAATCGAGTACACAAATATACACTTTTAACAAGAAGAAGAAAAAAAGAAAAAAACAGGTTAAACTGTTTTTACACCGCACACTTTGAGTAAGTAATGGTCGTAAAATATGAAAACAACAATAATCGCCACAAGATCACTCTGCCGGTGCTGCTATCAAATATTATACGGGTGATGAGAAAATATGTATATAAGTTATGAAACAAAACGAAAAAGAAAGAAAGAAAGAAAGAAGAAGGCATGGATGTCGAGATTTAAAATGATATAGCCCATATATCTATGTGTAGCTTATCATCAAAACATCATAAGTATGATTTCTGATTACCTGTATTCAACAATATTTCCTTTTGGGGCTTTGGCGCTGAGTCCTTGCTGTGTTTTTTTGGAGTTGTTGGTCGCTGTCAAGTTTGCTTAAAAAGATATCCCGAGTAAAGGCTTAAAAAACGATCGTCTATCCCGTTACAAATGTCCAGATGTGATAAATAAATAAGAGCGAGCGAAGGTTTTTTTCCCCGGGGCGGCCCTCTCTCCTCTCCTCTACGCAGCGCACCGGCGCACAGCTCCGGATCAAGGCGTTAAGATGTTACTTGTTTGTAAGCAAAAAAAACATGGCTTCATTTGCCTTTGTCAGCGAGAAAAAAAAAACGTAATATTGACTTACCTTTCCCTCATGAGCCATTGTACCCCCTCCATCACCCCCCCCCATCTCCTCCCTCCGCCCTTTGCCATGACATCACGGATGCTGTAGTAAAAACACCAGCATCAGATGGGCAGGGCTTGAGGTCCCCCTCACTACACACTAACTCAACGGGCATATACACACACACACACACACACACACACACTTTCTCTGACTTTCTCCTTCCACCCCCTCCTCTCTCAAACGCATAGATCTTCTGAACCACTCAGCCCGACAACTTTCAACTAGATATTATATTTCAGCATCGTCTCTGCATGCAGTGCACTTGATTTTCGAAATATGATCAATAAAGTTGCTCATTCTGCTTCTCTCGCCGAACATTCCTTACATCATAAACAGTCAGCATAAGGAAGCGTCTTTGCGCATCTTTGCTACACAGGACGCAGCCGAGACAATATTACACACTCGAACGAGCTCATGTTTTATACATTTCAACCCGTTCTCTAAGTTCTTCATGTTTCATAGATGCACTATCCCACCCCACATATCCTGGAAAATGGTACTGTCCAATAATTCATTCAAGGGCTTTTTTTTTTCTCCTCTCGGACCGGGAATTGATGTAGTAGTTGTACGCAGAGTTATATATGCGCGTTGCACTGACAGCATCTGATAACTCCTTCGGGTCTTAACGACATATAGGCAGAGAGGCAAGTCTCCAAGGGAGCTTTAAGGAAAAAAATGATTCATGCTCTGGGGAGGTGAGGGGATGGAAGTGTGATATCAATTTGGATAATCGCTTAAAAAATAAATAATATGCTACAGAGAAATTGTTTCGACGCCTGCAGAAGTTTTAAGAGTGATCACTGTCAGCTACAGATTTTTTGATAGTTTTTTAGACTCATTGAGAGTAATGCCAACTGCCAGTGCCGCTCTACACAACAAACAGTCAGTCTTAATAGTGCAACTTGGAGTCACTCCCAAATGTTGCTCATACCGTGGTTCTGCTTTGCTGTTTTGAAACCATTAGTGGAAATGACAACCATTCATTACAAGCCATTTGAGAATAGTCGCCACAAATGCCATCCTTTATCTGCTGTCTCCACGCCGCGCACGCAGGGAATATTCAAAAAGCCCAACCTTCAGCTTTCAGAAATTCTATTAAATTCTTATCTCTTTGCAGCAGGCTCTTTTTGTGCAATCCCATTGTTATGCATTGGAGCTGAAATCAATCACCGGCCGTGCACGCCGCATCAGTATGATTTCAGACTGTGGGAGCGGAGACGAGGATTCACTCAACAACAGCGTCAACAACCGAATAAACAAAAGAGATAGAAAATATGAAAAATCCCGGGCCCTGATCCAGCAGAGGGGACCATGCGGGGAGCGGTGCCTACAGGTCGGTGCGGGTGTGAGCCCCATAGTGGGGCACGGAGGCCTACGTGGAACATATATCTGAAGATTAGAGAGAAGATAGAAAGTAACTGTTTGGACACAAAATTGCAAAATACTTTAACACGCTATTACTTCTCCTGTGGTGAGATTTCAGGACTACGGACAGCTCCTCCTTTGTGTGTGTGTGTGTGTGTGTGTGTGTGTGTGTGTGTGTGTGTGTGTGTGTGTGTGTGTGTGCGTGTGTGTGTGTGTTCAGGACTCTGGACAGCTCCAGAGGCCGAGGCCTTCAGGCCTGCGCAATGCACCTCACGGTGCTATTGTTGAGGACACAAAGGCTTTTGTCTGAACTTTTTTGAAAAGTTTATTTCCTGAACTTGTCTATATTCTCCACTTATCTCAATAATTCACTGCTTTATTTCCTGACTCACGTTTTTAATAATAAACGTAATTTACCCTCCTTGAATAAATGATTGCTACTAAACTCAATTGAAATAAAGAAAGCATGTACTTGTACAGGCCTGAATCGCCACAACTAAACTAAATAATACCAAAATGAAAACCTGAATTAGACTAAATACTTCATAAAATCATATTTTTAGCGTTTATTTTGAAGGATACGATTGAAACTCTGTAGTTACCCAGCTGCTGGTACATCAGCTGGGAGTTTCTTTTCCTAAACTAAAAGTTCAATCAAACCCACTCTGCTCCCTTAACCCTTTGTTCCAAGTTTGAACAACTGAGAAAGTTAAGATAATAAAAACCCAACTAAAAGAATATAAATTAACCCCCATGATAAACTTGTATAAATGTGTGTTACTACACTAAACTTAAAAAAAAAAAATCCCTTCTAAATTTGAGCTTCAGTAAGTAGGACTAATTAACTTACAACTAATCTAAATAGTAAAAAAAAAAAAAAAACTTTCTGAATACTTTTTTTGAAGTTTATTTTGAAGGACTACTCATTACGCAGTAGTTGCAGCAGCCGGTACATCAGCTGGGGAAACTTTTTCCTCTTTTGTAACAAAGTGTGTCTGCAGATGCAGATGGCACAGGGGCCTCCAGCACTTAAAATGCCCACGTCACTCCAGACTATATTGTATGGTGGCTATATTGTGCGCCGTGCAGGCAGCCGGTATAAATATTACATGGGGCAGCAGCTGACTGAGCGCTGAGGTTGGGACCGGGGGAGGCCCCTCTAGTCCCTCGACAGATGGAACAAGCCGACAGACTAACACAACAAAAAAAAGTTTTTAATAAGCCCGCAGCTTGGCATTGTCCCCACGGTACCGGGGCCACACGGTCCCCTAGGGGACCAACTGTCCTTTGTCTGGCCACTTTTCTTTCTTTCTTTTTACCACAGGGATCGAAGTTTAGTTGCAGTTATTATAAGCTGGAGAGAAGTTCCGTTTCAGAGTTTATTTAGATATGTTTGTGTGTGATGAGTGGTTGGGAAGTTTAAAAAGTTACAGCTGGTGTGATCAGACAGAACTATAAGCCTCTGTTAATCCAACACAGCGACGGCTACTGTCTTTAAAAGGCTTTTATTTTGAATATCGACTCCCGCAAACGGCACTTTGCAGCCTATAACTTAGTTATGACTGTGTTTATCCAGGCTATACCATATGCAATCATACAAATACTTAGATAGTAGAGGCAGGGTAAGACTAATGCGCGATTAGACATACTGTATTACTATGTCAGGCTGGACAGACGCGCACATGCCAAAACAGAGATCTCATTCTTTAAGTTGCTGCTGTAAAGTCAAAACAAGTGAGTGATACGAACCTAGAAAAGTGCGACACAGCTTCATGTTTGCGGTCCTCCTCTCTCTCTCTCTCTCTCTCTCTCTCGGTCTCTGTGACCGCCAAGTGCTGCTGGCAAGTTAACTTCTGCCGAACAAAGTTGCTCAAACTTTAGTTCAACTTCCCCGGGGAGGGGAGGGCTGCTGGGCGGTTCGAGCAGCTGACTGGCACTCCGGGAGAGCCAATAGGAAGGCGCTGTGCCCTCCTGCTGCCGGGAGCTGGACCCAATCCCATGCCTCCCGGTCTCAGTTTTCAACAACAATAGCCTGAACAGCAACAAAGAGCATCTGCTGCGCCCGGCAACTTCTCACACTAAGCTCCCCCTGGCAATCTGATTTAAACTATACAAACACCCAACTCCGTCAAAGCCCTACAACTTATTCGTATGTGCACTATTTTTTTTGTTGCCATCTGGACATATTCATCTCAAACCTGAACATGATACACGAGGACAAACTCCAAAAGAATCATAGCAAGAATATCCTATATTGACACAAATGTACACATATTAGGGTTGCAGAGAAAGAAACAACAACAAAAATGACACTGAAGTCCATAAAATCACAGATAAAAGACCACATGGGACATTATGAAGACTGCACAGTAACACTTTTATCGTTATTAGGTGTTTTATTCTTCCAGTCTAACCTTAGACACTTATATATACTTTTTTTTGTTGTCTAAATCTTGGCTGATGTTAACAACATGCTGTCTCATGTGATCAGTGTGTCTACGCTGTAGGTTTTCAACACAGGTGAGCAAATATAGCAGATGTAGGCCTACAGCTAAGTAAGTTAGAGGAACTCTAACTCTGGGCCTATTCACAGTGTCTGGGTCTGGGACAGACAGACAGGTCCTCCCTCCCAATAGCAGATGGTCTGCCAGATAATGAGCTCTCCCATTGCTTGCACCCCTTATTCCTCCCCCCCATCTTTCCAACATCTAATAGGGGGTAAAGCAACCTCAACACATTCTACTACTTTTCTTCATTTAATTTCTACTGTCTGTTCAAGGGAGTTGCATATTACCAAAAAAGGTGTAAAATAATAATTAATTAAAAAAATTATATAAATGTATATTTATAAATCTGGTATTAAAGTGAAACTAACTCAACTCAAACTCAAACCCTTAACTTTAAATAACTGACTGATAGTATGCTATTAAAATGAACTAAATTAAATAACAATAAACTAATTGAAACCAAAGGTAACTAATCTAGAATCACTTAACCCTCACTACAGGCTTGAAAAACCCGTTTGCTACTAAACTAAAAGAAACCAAACCAAATTCACTTTATCCACATTGACATATTATAAGCCCAAACTGTTGCTATTAAACTTAACTAAACTTCAATGATCCGTTATTATGGGCCTACATAGCTGAATACATGGGTGCTACTGAACTAAACTTTCCTATATAAGAAAAATTCGTAAAAATTCAGTTATTAAACTGAACTAAACTACACAAAACACAACTTTCCCATCATTTATTGTACGCTTGAAAAGATGAATTAGTGTGCTACTAAAGTAAATTACAACATGACTAAAACATAACTAAAATACATTAAAGAATTTTTAAATCTACTTTTTTTTAAGCCTGAATTGTCACAGTAAACTAAACCGAACTATGAACTAAATAGATAACTCAACTAAACTGTATTATGAAGCATAATTGTAACTACTAAACTAGGCTAAACACAACTCAACCTCCTTGACCCTTTGTATGAATGAATATTGGAATAATTGTGTCCAACCGAACTGAACTCACTGCGTTCCTTATTGTAAGCTTGAATATTATTTTATTAAACTAAGGAAAGAAAGGCTGATCAGAATAAAATAAACCACTTTCATAAGCTCATTGTCATCACTAGACAACATACAACTGATCTGAAATAATAAAAATAATAGTTAACCCAAAACCATAAGCACAAATTATCTGAACTGAAGTTAAACAAACTGAAAGAAACTAATCAAAAGTCACTTAATCCACTTATTTAAGCCTGAATAGTCACAATCAAAACTAAACTCACTTTATTCCTCCAAACTGAATTTAACCCTCCTGTTGTCCTTGGGTCAAATTTGACCCCTTTAAAAAATGTCTACAGTATATCTGAAATATGGGTTTCTTAGTAACCTAATTACCACAAAACAATGGATTGGATTCCATACAACGCTCTTTGCAAATCCAATTGATCACTTTCATTCCTGGCTGAACTCATCTGTACGTTCCTCTGATCTTAACTATTAGTCAAAATAATTCATAATTTCTGCTTTTTTTTTACTCAAATATTAGGTATAATTCTATATAAATGAGGGTTATTGACCATGAATTCCAAAAAGTAATGTAAAACTAGTGGTAGTCAGTGAAAAAAGTCTGAAAAAGGGACGAAAATGTCAAATCTTTGTCAGTTTTTGACTCGGGAGAACAACACAAGGGTTAAGTTGTCTCGACACAACATCCTTGTTCCTTTATCAGAAGCTCCGATGTTAGCTGTGTGCTAATAAACTCAACTAAATGAACATAATCAAATGTAATTATATGAGCCCAAATTGTTGTCACAAAATTAATAATAAACTAAATGGAAAGAAATATACAAAATCAACTTAACCCACTTATTTAAGCCTGATTGTTAAGTAATCCAAATAAAAACCCAAAACTGACCCATTATGATCAAATTGTTGCTATAAACTAAACTTCCAGGAGCAACTTTCTTCCTCAAGTTGAATGGCTGGAAGATAATAATAATAATAATAATAATAATAATAATAATAATAATAATAATAATAATAATGTATACGTTATTAATCCTGCAAGGGGGAATTACAATGTTTTCAATCTGTTGTTATTACACACATAACACACAGATTTTAATTACACACACATGCTCAGTACCTACCTATACATGCACTAAATGGAGAAGTGGGGGGGGGCTGCCCATGGAAAGGCGCCCCGAGCAGTTCAGAATCAGAATCAGAATCAGAAATACTTTATTGATCCCCGAAAGGAAACTCTGTGTTGCAGTTGCACAAATAGTAGAAATACCAGAGTAGAAATATAAATAAAGAAATATAAGGAGCGTGGATATGTACGGTATTTACATAGTTAAAGGAATGTTATGATACAGTATTTACATAATTCACATAATTAAGGAGTTGCAATGGTGAAAAGTAATAATAATAATAATAATAATAATAATAATAATAATAGTAGCAGTTGAGTATTGCACACATTTCAGGCCAGTGTTATTGCACAAAACAGAAAATACTGTCCAGTTTCAACCTCTAAGTGTCTGCGTGTCCACACTTAGAGGGAGGTTGGGGGACAGTTGGGGGTTCGGTGCCAGGAAGTGAACTGGAAGTGAACCTCTCCAGCTACCAGTCCACCACCATGCTTTGGTCCGTGTAGGGACTTGAACCAATAACTAAACTAGATTGAATCTGCGTAAGTGTATTGCTAAACCCAGTTAAACTAAATCAACAACAAACCTTTTAATTTGAAACACAGTATATCAACATTTCTACACATTATTCTTATTATCTAGTGAACACTGCTGACCTTATTCTGAATATTAGGCTGTTAAAACAGTGCTCTTAAGAATATGAATATTCAAGTTTTCCAAGTAAGCAAATGTCTCCCCGTCCCTTCACAACCCATCACCACACAAAAAAGCGAAAGGGAATATCACACGCACACACACACGCACACAACAAGTCTACTGCCTATTAAATCGGCCAAATTTAGTGGACAAAGAAGGTGTTGCTGTTAAGGAGGACTGCTGGGTCTCCACTAATGCCTCAGCGAGTATTTTATCTGAGGGTGCCAGACAGCCTCTTGTATTCCTACTGAGCAGGGTGCTCTCATTAGCCTATTAACTTCACTATTCACCCCCTCCCTTCTGTTCCACTATCCTGATAGGACCAAGCACCCCCACACACACACATACACACATTGAACGTTCACAGGCACATGCAAACGCACAGAAAGTAATGTGTGCGCACAAATACACCCCCTTTCCTCTTATTATCTGCTGTGTATAACAAGCAGCTGAACTCTGACATAGCCTCCAGCTGTCCTGGAGACGATGGTGACAATAAAGTTTAAACAAATACACACACACACACAAACACGCGAGCACGCACATACACACACACACGCAAGCACGCACATACACACACACACACACATATACACACACACACACACACTGAAGAGCAGTAAACAGGACCTTGTTGAGAAAATGACCTATGTGAGCTAATTAATGGAAATTTCACTCCGTCTTCATCATCATCATTATGCTAAAGTCCTCTTAAATGTTCACTCCTACGCTTTCATTATCATTATTCATCATCTGCATCTGGGATTGGAACAACTTTCAACCGAGCTGGTAGAGAGACAAAAGGGTCACCGCCTCGCTGGAAGGGAAAAAGTTTTTCCCTTTGATAAATGTGCAGACTTGTGTTTGAAGTAACACAAAAAGTAGGAGGATGTGTATAATTTGGGGAGAAAGTCTTGATCTGGGGATATGTGTGTGTGAAGAAAAAGAGAAGAACTTTTCTTTTTTTTGCAGCTTCGCTTCGGTATTGGACACACACTTGCACATCCTAGGCTGAAACACAGACGGACATTTGACATCAGAGTCCTGCTCCCAGTCTCGTGATAACAATCAGGTTCATAACACGATGGCTTTATTGCCCTCCGTCCCCCCTCCTCTCCTACTTTCACACCCCCCAACCTCGCTCTCTCTTTCTCTCTAACATCCATGCAGCATTATCATACCCATATCTGTCAGCTCCTATTAGACGCAGCTACAGTAAGCACGCCACCTACAACTCTACAGGGAAGGGAGCTTTTAGAGATCAGTCTTTGTAGTTCATTTGAACATCCATCAAACATATCATTTGTTAAAGGATCGGTTCACATTCTTTCATGTCAAAAAACAACACTCACAGTGATACAGTTTTAGTCAATACTGTCAAGAAATCATGAAAAATGCCCATAAAACTTCAAGATTCCAAGGTGACATTTTAAAATGTTTTGTTCATGCAAAGGGCCAACACCTAAAGATATGTAGTATACAAAGACATAGGATAAATATAAGTTGGAACCAGTGAATGTTTGGCATTTATTTCACAAGTTTTGCCTGAAAAACTGTCTTAAACAATGAATTAATGTCAAAATAGTTGGGGATTATTTTTCTTTTGATTGACAAATCGACTAATCGTTTCAGCTCTACTTCCAGAGTTACAGATTTCTTTGTCCAAAATCCCATAATTCTGTTTTCCCCTGACACTTTCTGATTATTTTTTCTTGCTGAGCTGCAGCGGAGGGATAGCAACACAAAGAGGGAAAGGACCGGAAGATTTCTACTTAATCCGGCAAACTCAGACTGATGAGGCCTCATATTAAGGGTAAACTTGTGAATGTGTTTTTGCACTGATGTTGTTTAACTTGAAAAAGCTTAAACCTATTCTTTAATATAATCAACTTTGGTGGTTTTAACGTGATACAGCCTGCCTCTACCCTGCCACTTCTCCTTCCTCTCTCTTTTTTCGGGAGTTGTGAATTTGTAACAGGCGTGCACACTCTCACACACACACACACACACACACACACACACACACACACACACACACATCTCTCTCTCTTTCTTAGTGAAAGGAAAAGGCCAAGAGACAAACAAAGTTTGGTCTGGATGCCACTTTGGATGACTGTCATCTCTCAGAGACTGACCCCCACACACACACACACACACACACACACACACTCTACCCATCCCGATGCACAGCTTGGGCCTCCCAATGATGAGGGGAAGGGGAAGGGGGGGCACGTGGAATGGGGTCAGCTCTGCCAAAAAGCATCACATCGCTCCACTCCTCTGTGTCGTCTGCTCCACTGTCTGCCCACTGTAACTCTCTGTCACTTCGCCTGTCAGTTCCCCTAATCTACACTTACTGTGGGAGGTTTTTTTTTCCCCTCTTAACTTATCGTCAAGCGTGAATCTCTAAATGTGCTCAGCGAACGCCTCGAGCCACGCAGCATCTGAAGGAGTTCTAAATTAGCCGTCCTGTCACACCCCTCCTTGTCTAACCCCGTGGACCAGACTAGCATCACAGAGCCCACACACTCCTCCCCGTGTCCCACACTCTGCTCCCCTGCTGAGGTCGACTGGCTGACCCTCCGTCACCCCCTAAAGTCACTGAGTCAAATTCTTTGAGCCCCCTTCCCTGCTGATTTCTTCACTTCCCTTTCTCCATCCTGAGTCGCTGCACCTTCTCTTCACACCTGACCCATCCTTTCATCGTCTCTCGCTGCTCATGCAACTATTCCCATCTCCTCTCCCCCCTCCTTTTTTCAGTTCTCCAACTCTATCTTTTCTCATCTTTCAGCACTCTCTCTGTAGGTCTCTCTTCTCTCTCTCCCTCCTGCGCTAACCCGGCAGCAGCAGGCTGGGCAAATATGCACCCTGAGCAGCGGTAAATACAGGCAGCACTTCACATACAAGGCCTGATTACAATGACAAAGGCTGCCACACTTTAGGGAGGAGCTTGGAGCAATTTGGAGGCTGCGGGGGCCATTGAGCGAGTGGCATACTTAATGGGCTTTGTGTGCCAGAAGAAAAGGTTCTGAGCTTCTGGGCCCAGCTGTCACTATGGAAAATATCAGACTGACACAGCACCCGACGCTCTTTGGCTTGCTCTCTTTTCTTCTTTCAACACCCCCATTCCTCCCTCCCTCTTCTCTCTTCTCTAGTTAGTGAGCACAGAAAAGTAAAAGCTGTTGGAAGAAAGAAAAAAACTAGAACTCCCTCTCTTGATCTCTTTCTTTCTCACACTCTCACACAGAAAAAAAGCAAGCATGCATTCACAGTCACAGTCACACACACAAACACACACACACACACACACACACACACACATATATAATGCACAGTAGGCTGACTCTGCAGCAATTATTCAAACTCTAAACCCAGAGGGATAAATGACATTATTACATTTCACTACTTAATTAAGTGTGTGGATAGTTACTAAGCGTTCGCCATCATGCATGCATAATGCACTCAGATATAGGCACTGCGCTTCATAAAGCACCCTTTCATTACCAAATGTATGGCAGAATAAAAAACAAACGTGTGCTCTGTGGAGAAAAACTGAATAAATGCACATTACGTGCAAATATATGACTGTTAGGCCTCACATGGCAAACACAACTCCGACATTAAGTGGATTTCCAGCAGCGCCAAACGACAGTTTATTTTCTTGAAATTATTTTTCTCCAGTGATAACGGATCTTGGCCAGAAAACAAAGACTGAGAGATCCTCTGAAGCAGCTCTTTGGCTACGCTTTCTGAATCCTTGCATGCAAAGAAGCGCTCACACTCCAGATCCAACTGTATTACACCAGCTCTATGACTTATGGCACTGTAACACTGAGCATAATACACACACCCACGCACATACACAGCAACCCTGTGCCCAGGCAAGCACGCACTGGAGGCACAAACACATGCGCACAGCCGCACAACGCTGCATTATTGAAACACAGCACAAAGCCAGAGTTGGATGTTGTTTCACCTAATCTCTTTGATACCACTGTGGTGCTGCTAAGCTCCAGAAAATCAGCTTAGCAGATGTCCTAAAGTGTAGGTGGCTTGTTTCGTGAGGCAAGAGAAGAAAACGCTACAAGAAGAAGAAGAAGAAGGGAAAAGAGGAAGGGTGGGGGCAGGGCCACAGATTTGGAACGGGGCCCTGACAAGTTCAACTCAATCCCCTTTTTACTACTGCCAGGCACAGTTGTTCCAGCAAACTAGAAGGAGCCTTTTTTCTTCTTCTCAATTCCATCCTTTCTCCCTCCTCCGACATTTCACTTTTCAGAGTGCTAACATCACTGCCTGAGTGTGTTATTTTTTCCAGGCCAAAGTATGTGTTGCACTTGTGATCACGTTGGTGATAATGATCATAATGAGGATTTTCTTTTTCACAAGGGTGCGCGTGCTGGTTTGCCTTCAAGCCCTAACCTGTACTCAGATGTCAGCTGATTACAGTCGCAGCCTACACACACACACACACACACACACACACACACACACACACACACTTATGCATTATCAGCACAAGTGAGACATCTGTATGCAAATGTCATTATGCTGTTGGGGGGGGAGGCTCGCAGTGGGCCGAGGGTGAGTGATGTTATGGTAGTGAAGGAGGGACTGAAGAAGGTCGGAATCTAAAGGAGTGTGTGTGTCAAGAGCTGTAGGTTATCACATTGATGGTATCCATAGAAACCAACTAATCCAACTCAAAGATAGCTCACCAATGCTGTCATCTTTTATCTTTTTCTCCAGCCTCATGCATTGCACGTGTTTTACTTGCTCACACACACACACACACACACACACACACACACACACACACACACACACACACACACACACACACACACACACACACACTGTTTTAAGAGTAATAAAACAGCACATAAAACAGCACATCCTTCATTGAGATACTTCAGTTCCACGGTGAGATTAAAAACATAAATAAATAAAAGGTGAAAAATCTCCAGGTGCCGCGAGCTGCGTCCATTCCCTCTCAAGTATCTGAAAAATGTAATTCATTCCATTCTTGTGAATGATGAATGCGCCGTCTCCTCAGTTGTTTCTAAGTGACTGTGTGGTATGCAGGCATGTATGTATGTAGCACTTCTGCGTCAAACCATCTTGTCTTAATGGCAGCGCCGCGTTTACGTCCATGGCGACGGGAGGGAAAGAGGCAAAAAGGACTATAAAGTGATGGAGACAAAAAAAAACTGTGGACATACAAGCCATACAGTATTTCCATTTTCAGTGTGCACATACTCATTAGTTATGTTGTGTGAGCTTTCAAAATGTTTTCTCCATGCATTGTTCTTGTCAATGGAAAGTCTCACACACACACACACACCCACAAAATGACACATTCATAAGAAAATACTTCTATACTAATTATCTTTTTTGAAATAATTGTATTTTTGTGTAAAGTATAATGTTTGGTTACTCAGTTTGGTTACACAGCTTCAAAGTTCATTTGTAAATTATTGTGCATGTGCAGTCAAAGAAAAAAAAAAGAAAAGAAAAAATAGAGGACAAAAAGCGGTTCACTATACTATGGTACAACATTTCCCATTAGACTGAGAGAAGCTCAGCACTGTTTGGATAAGAGTTTGAAGACTTGCCATGGAACATGTAAGACAGAATTAAGCCAACGATAACTTCACATGTCACAGTTTTCCAGCCTCATGTCTTGGATTTGTGAGGAGCCACGCTAACTGGAGCAATGACCGGAACATGTGGCTGCCTTCTGCAAAGTGTAACTGAGATCTATGAGTACATGATAAAACTTAAACAAAAAGTGTTACAGGCAAGTTCAATCTTGTCACTATTTCCACAGTAAGAAAGGTAGTTTTTAATTAAACTATCTTCACGCTCCTATTATTCTCTAATATATTAAACATTTGACTAATCGAAGATTCAAAAACGTTAATTTGCTCTGTCAGGACTGTGTGGTTTGATCAGATTTAGATTGACCACACACAGCTAGGGCTGCAACTAACAATTCTTTTCATTATTGATAAATTGCTCTGTCTATAAAAATTCATAAAATTGTGAAAAATTCTTACATTTGAGAAGCAGGTAACCAGATGTTATGGTGTGTTACCCACCACAACACACTGTGTGTATCTTGAGGTCTAACGAAAGTGTTGAAAATGTCCTCCCTTATAAAACAATTGCCACAACTTCAGTAATTAATCGATTGTCAAACTATTTTCTTTCCAATGCTTCAAAACTCTGGTACACTCAAATACAGGACATTACCTTTTTATATAAAAGTCTATTTTGTAAGTACTTTAACCCTTGTGTTGTCTTTCCCTCAACATGAAAAAAATCCTATCTCAATGTTTTGTTGCTTTTAAAAAAAGTATTTTTTCAACATTTTTATTGTTTTTTCCCCCAATGTCCCCTTTCCCTTGTCCCTTTTGTTGACATTTTGTCATTTTTTTTGACATTTTTGCCATTTTTTACTTACTTCCAGTGTTTTTTTGTAGTTTTTGTCAATTTTCCAATGATTTTTTACACGTTGTTCCCCAATGTTTTGTCACCTTGTTCGACCTCCCGTATTTCTGATATACAAAAAAAAACTTGGAAACTAGTCAAATTTGACCCCAGGACAACATGAGGGTTATATTCAGCATTGTTTGCATACTAGCTTGCAGTCTTCTTCTTCCCTTCCATTGCAAAACAAGAATCCACTCATAAAAACACTGTTCCATAGCGCTACTAGAGGCCAGAGAACCTTTAATGCTAACGTTACTCGAGCGGGACATCTGTGCTTTTAGACACGTTTCTGTATTTACCTTTCAATTCGGCAGCGAAAAGCCCTCCCCCTTAGTCAAAGCAAACTCCATGGAAGTTGACTTGAGTTCCTTAAGTACTGAAAATGTCCATATATAAGCAATCTACCATTGTCAAATGTTCAAATACAGTAGCTTGGTCAGTGGCCCTCAGCATTTGTATGAGACACACCAAGCTGTCAACTAACTCCAATGTAAACCCATCAGCAGCAATATGAAGACGCGGCGCTGTGAGATGACATGGCATAGTCAAACAAACACTTTTACCCAGCAGACCGCTGTTCATACCCCATGTGAAACCAAAAGTCAGCGTCGACTTGTAGAGCCCGACCGATAAAGGATTTTTAAGGCCGATACCGATATGAATAATTGATTATTTAAAAATCCAATATGCTGATATATATATATATATATATTTTTAATCCAGAAACGCGGTACAGAAAATAAACAGATTTCCCTAACATCAGTTATTTGTAGTTATTTATGAGTTCTCACTCAAATATAATGATAATAATTGGTTTTATTGTCACAACAGAAGTGAGGAACATCAAAATATATTAAAGTTCTAATAAATAAAATGTATATAAATACAAATTTAAGATATGAAACTTAAAGTCATTTGAACAAAAACACATTAACAAAAAAATAATCAGAGAGTTGCCAACAGGGACGTTGTAGAGCGCCCTCTGGTGGACAAACTAGCTAACACCAACGCTCATAACATGGTTGACAGTTCGTTTTTAATTTTTAAATATTCATTCATCAGAATCATTTATTTGTCACTATAAATGATTCTGATGAATGAATATTAAAAAATAAAAATTTAAATCGGCCATTATAAATGCCGATACCGTTATATCGGGAAATGCCAAATATCGGGCTGTATTGACTTGTTTTAACTTACTTAAGTGACATACTTAAGTTAAATTAGTACGTAAGTTACGTTACAAACGCACTTTGAACCCAACCCACAATCTTTTTTCCAAACCCTACACTGCATACGGAAAAGTGACACCAAAGGGTCCCGACCAAGCGTCTGTATGTGACCAGGTGGGAGTAAGAGCGTGTTGACATTGTGGCGATGAACTTTCCGTCCTTTGCCGCCTGTGCAGTGGTTTGTAAGCGGGGGAAAACCCATGAGAGCAGGTTGGTCTGTTTTGAGTTGGTGACAAAGTGAAAAAGCTTTAATGAATCCACAGAATGTTGTTTTGTATCAGTGTGACAGGAAATATGAAAAGAGAACTGTAAATAGAAGGTTTACGGAGGATAGTAATAGGTAGTTTGGATTCAAGAGCCTGTGAAATAGCATATAAGATAAAACAAGTGCACATTCAAAAACGAGTGAAGATTTGGGAAACATTGGTTCGCATGTGATAAAAGACAGAAGAAATGAGGAATCATCTGTCCCTGTCTTTGTCAGGCTGATGGGTAATTGAGGCACTCACAACACAGATCGGGGCAGCAGTGTCATGCTGTGCCCTGGGTCTGGTTTACTGCCCCGGCCCTCTGGCAGCATGCTGCGACACACTCACACTCACGCTGACGATCACACACACACACACACACACACACACACACACACACACACACACACACACACACACACACACAAATAAAAACACATGCTCCTTTAGGGACACATGCACACTTCACAGACACACACACACTTGCACTTCACAAATGCTCATTACCAACGTACACAAATGCTAACAGGCTGTCTTTACACAAGTGTGTACAGTCACACAGATGGAAAAAGACAAAAAAGTAGGGGAGCACGCACGCGCACACACACACACACACACACACACACACACACACACACGCACACACACACAATCACATGAAGTCACACTTCCACAGACACAGTCCCAGTCCCCTCTCTTCTGATTTTCTCTCCTCTCCCCTCTCTTTACCTCCTCTCTCCCGTTTCCTTCCTTCTATTCCTCTTTTCTCTCTTATTTCCCTCTTCTCTTCTCCTGTCTCCCCTGCTCCTCTTCTCTTGTCCTGTTCTTTCTTCTCTGCTCCTCTCCACTCTTCTCTACTCCTCTCAGTTCCTCTGTTCTTTACTCCTCTCCTGTCTTTCCCTCTCTTCTCTCCTCCCTCCTTTTCCTCTCCTCTCCACCTGTTTGTCAGACCTTAGGCAAACAGGCTTGGCCCTAGGCTATGTTGAAGCCTCTTATGCTCCTCTTTACTCTGCTCCCTCCCTCACTCCATCCCTCTTTCCTGGCGATCATCCAGTTTAAACAGAAGGCTCTGCTGGGAAAGAGAGTGGGATACAGACAGAGAGAGAGAGAGAGAGAGAGAGAGAGAGAGAGAGAGAGAGAGAGAGTGCTGCATGATTCATGTTGCCCTGTAATGAAGCCGGTCCAGTCTTTCAAGTGTTTGGTGTATAATGGAGTTTCAGGGACAGGCCTATCATTTTCTCTTAATAGCGCTTTCTCCGCCGAACGCCATGACCCCTTTCTCCAAGCCCCCGCCCCACACACCCCTACTGTGGTAACTGCACATTACCACGGCACACACACACACATCCACACACACACACACACAGCGATTACCGACAGCTGCGGGAGTTTCTGAACGGCAAAAGTGGCCAATTTTCTCTCCCTTCCATTTAAACAACAAACAGGGCGTCGTGTTAAAATGGGCAAAGGAAGAGAGAAAGGAAATTGGGCTGATAAGGGTTATTGTGAATCAGAAAGAGAGTGGGTTAGCTGCTGGGAAGTAGCAGTGCGTGGCGAGCAGTGGTTTTAATATTCTCGAGGTATACTTAGAGAGAGACACACTCACAACGAGAGGCCGAGAAGAAATAATGTTTGATGGATTTCAGGTTTGTGGGGAAGAGGCTGCATAGTTGCAGTGAACTTTAATTTAAAACGTGTTTTTATGTTCTTTCACCTCTAATCTAAAACAAAGATTGTACTTTCAAAACCTAGGGCTGACATTTTGGAAAGTGAAGGTCAATTGGTCCAATCTTCATTTTTTTTTTAAGGAGTTAACTTTGAGGCTTAGACTGGTATTTATGGTAAAGGTTGAAACCCTACAGGGATGAATGTATTCAATCAATGGTTCTCATACAAATACATGTGTGTGTATGTGATCCACGGCTATGTTGTGCATGTGTGTGTGGGTGGGTAGGGCCAGTTTTACCGGAGCAGATTGTAGAGTGTGTGTACAGACCAGACCTGAGATTACTGAACAGATTGCACAGCTGGCAAGCAGCCCTCTCTCCACATACAAACAGACGCACACACACACACACACACACACACACACACACACACACACACACACACACACACACACACACACACACACACACACACACACGCAGGGCCAGAAAAACAAATATTGACAAAGTATTGATCCTGGATGTATTGGTCCATATTGCCAAGGCACTAATGCCAGGAATATCATTCTGGTCCACATGTTAAATCACGAGCGGTCAAACTCTCTAATTAGCTGAATTGTATTCGTAACAAAACAACTTCTACAGTTCAAACGAGGTCAAATAAGCGCTGGTCACCTAGTAAAACTGATATTTTATGGTTATGTTATGGTTACAAGATTAAATACAATTGCAATCTGCAGTAGTTGTAAAAGCCATTTGCTCAAAGTGAACAATAAGCAACTCATGTAGATATACAAGTGTAGGAGTAATCCCAAATGATCCCGTTGTTAATCACGTGTCTGCTCAGAGCTGCAATAGTCAATCAGGATGCAGTAGTCAAAAAGGATGTACCTCATTTTATATTCTTTAAAAACAAAACAAAAACACTTTATTTGTTATGTTGCTATGTTAGTTAAAACATAGTTTTAATTTTTTTTTTATTGTGAACAACTCCAGTAGCAATTCACATGTGGCATTATCTAATACAGCATAGCTAAGGATTGTATATACTTATTATAATTATTAATAATGAATGACTAGAGATTAAATATTGCTACTCTATATCTGACACTATTTGTCTGTTTTTTCCACAAAAAAGTTAAATTACCTTGATAAAAAGGCCTAAAATTACAGCTAGTTACTCTCCTTCATTGAAAAATCAACAATCATGAAAATTGATCAATTGTCCATTTCAAAAATGTTACAAAAGTCACAAAATCCAGCTGGTACGTCCGCATATAGAGGCTTCAGTAGAGGAATGGGGGAAGGGGGAGAATCTAGTGTCAAAACTCTGTACTGTTTTTATTATTTAATTATCCTGCACAAACATCCTCAAACAAGGGACTCGATGGGGGAATTCGGAGGACATTGAAACCAAAAAGTAAACCAAACTGAAAGAAACAGGATGAGTACTGACAATAAAAATAAATAGAAACTGATTGCAAGAAAAATCAATTCCAGGTTTATTCTTGAAAGAAAGAAATAAAGAAAGATGCTAGAAGTACAAGGCTATTTTGTACGACCACTAACTGCTGTCTCTGTACTGCAGCCATACTCTTCACCAACATAAGCCATCTCTGGAGCTCTTTTAAATTCAAAAGTATTTTTAATTATGAGAAATTTGTACTCGATTGTACTCGAAATACTGAAAAAAAACAGCAGGCTATGATTGCCACCACACGGCTCTCACTGACTTTTCCCAAGTATGTGAAATGCCTACGGCCACAGGCGCTTACCTTGCTAACATGAACTTACGTGCACTAACTGGCACTAACATGCACAAACAGGCACTAACATGTACGCACGGATGGAAAACAAAGAACAGAGAAGCTCAGATCAACCCCTAGAGGCAGTGTGACTTCATTCTCTGCTCATTACTCCACTATACTGTCTCTCAAAAACTTGATGGCTGTTAATGTTCTGATGTTAAGTACACAGACTTTAAGTTTGTAAGTTGTTGTTTTTAAGAAAGTTTTCATCTTTCTCTTTAATATTTTATCTTTCACTTAACAGTTTTAGCAATTTAACAATTAAAGCACAGGTACCAGGTCATAAAAAAGTTTCTCCTCCCACCCTGGCAAGTGCCAAAAGCCAGAGCTGTATGCATGCATCTGCACATGCTTGCACTTTTTTTGATGCCTTTTCTGCGTTCTGGTTAATGGTTACACCTCGGCGCTGACTGCCTCAGTCCTTCAACTTAGAGAGGAAGATAAAAAGGACAGAAAAGTTGGCTTCAAGTTTTCCCGTCCGTGGAACACCTGCCATTCCATGCCATGCCATCCCTGCTATGTGTAGCGTGGCTTTGTTGCTGCCAGGATGCAGGGGCAGTCTTGTCTTTGTGCGTCTGCTCTTTGTTTCCCCCGAGGGTTAAGAGAGAGGGGACTTCTCTATGAGTTGAACAAATAAACAGCAGAGTGCACGAGCGACAAAGCCAGGGAGGGAGCACCTGCCGAGGGCTTTGTGTCTCTTAATAAGGCACACTACTGTCTGTGAGCGCACAAACACCCCCCGCACACACACACACACACACACACGCACACACACACAGAGGTATTGTAGATATTTAAACACACTTAAATATGCATGTACCTATATACATTTACATATATATATATATATATATATATATTACATCTATACATGTACCTACCTGAGTACCCAATAAGTATCTAGTATGTACAAAATATATATTATACAGTATACAGTATATAAATATAAACATACATATATTGTATACATACAGTACATACTGTCTATACAGACATGTATATACGTATGTATGTTTTTATTACATACAGTTAATACTTTTTGGGTACTCTGGTAAGTACATGTACAGTATATTTGTATGTATGTTTTTATATATCTAAATATTTTTTACATACAGTAGATAATTACTGGGTACTCTGGTAGGTACAAGGGAAGAAGAATAAGGGGTAACAAATTTGCACTAAGGAGGGCCCTAGAAATCAAGTACACTGAAAGTAGAAATGTAATTTGTTTTTATTACTTAGTGTATATTAAATAATTACAAGGTACATAAGGGGAAGCAAACTAAGGACATACAGGCTATGTATTCTTTCACAACAGCTATGTCATGAAATAACTCAAACAACCTGGAGAACGTTCACTAGGTCACTTACAGAAAACTTATAATCTTTATTTTTTAATTGATGGTTTTTTTAATATTAATATGCGTTCCCCCAGCCTGCCTATGGTCCCCCAGTGGCTAGAAATTGTGATAGGTGTAAACCGAGCCCTGGGTATCCTGTTCTGCCTTTGAGAAAATGAAAGCTCAGATGACCTTATGACCTTATTACCTCCCCTTTCTCTGCTTTACCCAGAATTTGCCTCACCCATGACAGAGAGACTTCATGGCCATTGGCCAAAGTCGGATTTCCGAGCTCAGAACTCGGTCAAACACGGCTGCTCTGTGTATCAACAGTTGTGAAAGCTGCAGTAACAAACAATTATCAGCACTTCTGTCTTTTTTGTGTCTCATTAAATCAGATGTACATGCAGCACTGTCCATATTCTATCCATGGACAACGTTAGGGTTACGCTCTTTGTAGGTCTTTGTCTTTTCCAGCTTCAGCTTCCGAGTTCTGAGGTAAAAGGAACGCACTATTATTCCTGTTATCTATCCCTAAAGTTTGCACTGACCTGGGAAAAGTGAGTTTAAATATGCTGCTCCCTCTGCATGGATGATTGATGATGATGATTTTGATATTTTATGATCCTGTAATTCATAATGTATTTTCATTGTGGATTGTTTTATGTTTTACATCTGAAACTCTGTTAACTGTGCTGCTGTCTGTCTTGGCCAGCGCACTCTTGTAAGCGTCTATTCCTTGTTAAATAAAGGTTTAATAAAAATAAAAAAATATTAATCTTCAAAATCTCATATAAAGAAGCTTTAAAGGGGAACTATGCAGGTTTTCTTTTAGCTTAATTTACCTTAACTGAACAGCTTCCGAGTAATTGGAATGGTTATATGACTTTAGTCGAGTTGAATGGTGGTCGTCTCGCTTCCCCCAGCGCCTGTTAGAAAACCACCCTTGCAACTTTCGGTCAGTGAGTCGCCAGACTCAGAGTCAGGAAGTATCGCGTGATATCAGGTCTCGAATTGCTTCACAGCAGGAACCGGCTAACAAGGTAGTGATGTAATTTCTTTCTGAGTTTTTCACACTATTGTCATGGCTGAAAAATGGCCAAAAAGAAACAGAAACTTAGGAAAGCATTGTTGGAGGAACAGAGAAAGAGGAAACGGCAGATTGGTCGAGCAAAGAGTCAGGCACAGGTGTATCTAAATATCTATTCCGAAGCTGTAAGGGGAGCTCTATAGAGAAACCTGTGAGCAAAAAGCAAGAAAACAGCAAAGAAATGACCAAAACGGCAGAGCGCCCCTTTAACATACATTACGTTTTGTTTTTTTAATTGTCGATACTGTAAAGCTAATTCAATGACAGTGACGGTTAAAATCCACAGTCCTCTTTCTCTACTAAAAATGCATTCTAGAGTTAAACCAAAGTGGATGAGACTTCAGCCATCTACGTTAGATGAAGTTTTATCTCCCAGTGGTTTTAGATTTAAATTCCAGCTTTTCCACTAAAATGGCATGGTGAAAGATAGCCACTCTTTTGTTTGTGTCACATAACCTCAAATCAGGCTTTTGTTTCTTAAAACGGAGGAGGGTGAAAAACTCAAACGTGTATAAAGTGCTCAAAACATGCAGCAAAGAAAGAAAAATGCATTTGTGCTGCTCCTTTTCATTCTTCATGGTGTTGTGGACTTTATTACATTCATTGCACGTCAGATGCACCTATAGGAAGTCCCACGTTGATATGTGTAGCCAGCGTGCGTCTCTTTCACTGTTTGAGTATGTGTGTGTTTCAACAGATATGAAGGCAGTATAGTTTTATGGTTGAATGGGACAGTCAGTCGTAAAATTGTGGCAGGGCACACGTGAGACTTATAAATGGAGATGGTCTCCTTCTCTGAGGGCCAAGGCCATGCAGACGTGTGCTGTACCTGGAGGGGGGCAAGACGAGGAATGGCTCTTTTCATCTGATCTCATTCAGAGTAAAACATTAGATGGGATTCACAGTAAAAGGAAAGTATGTGGGGAAATAAGAAAGAAAGAAAATTAACTACACTGAAGTGCAGTAGAACTGAGCCACTGACCTCACTAAATGATACACTTTGTTACAGAACTAGTGTTGAAATGACAAAATCAAACAAATGGGAGCACTAGATATTGTATGTCAAAAATCCAAATAAACTAAAATATGGCTAAAACGGCTGTTTAATTATATGCCTGTAATTACACATATGGGTAAACCTAAATGAGAGAAAATGTTAAATTAAAGTGAAGATGTGAGAGTAAATGGACTAAATTAAGTGATTTTTTTAGCAAGGCTGATACTGGTATCAGTATTTGATTTAAGTATTTTGATTTTGAATTTTAAATATATATATATATAAAGGGCGTGTTCGAATGACAATATGAGAGTTAGTTACATTCCAAATAAAAAAGATTTACAATAAAATAGGCCCTCCTGGGCTGGCGCATACTGAGGCAGTTGCTGTGAAACGTAGGTAATGTTAGTAGAGCCAGGCTGATAAAGGATTTTTAAGGCCAATACCGATACGAATATTTGGTTATTTAAAAATCCGATATGCCAATATATCGGCTAATATATATTTAAAAATAAAATCCAGGAATGTGTTACAAAACATAAACAGATTTCCCTAACAGTTATTGTCATTATTTATGAGTTCTCACTAATTTGTTTTGTCACAACAGAAGAGAGGAACATCAAAGTTCTGATAAATAAAATGTATAAAAAAATACAGACTTAAGATATGAAACTTAAAGTCCTTTGAACAAAAAGACATTAACAAAAAAGATAATCAGAGAGTTGCCAACAGAGACATTGTAGAGCGCCCTCTGGTGGACAAACTATGCCAACACTCATAACATGGTTGACCGTCCGTTTTTATTTTTTTAAATATTAATTTATCAAAATCATTTATTTGTCATTATAAATGATTTTGATGAATGCATATTTAAAAAAAAAATCAGCCATTATAAATGCCGATATGGATTGGGAAATGCCTAATATCGGTCCGCCGATATATTGGTCGGGCTCTAAATGTTAGCCTACACTAGCGGCTAGCATAGGCTACTTCTTATGCTAATGCTAAACTGTTAGTTCAGATTCACCAAAGTCAGAGAATAACACAAGCCTACTAGACCAGCAACTCCCGTTATCTGCAAGGTAAAAGTACTGTTTTTGTCAAAGTAGTGTGGTGGGTTTCAAGAGACAATAGAGAACGGCCTCTGTCTCCATCAGAAATGGCTGTCTGACAGCAAAGTAAAGCAGTGAAAATATTCTAAATATAGCATACACTTAAAGGGATACTTTTCCTGATTTAAAACCAGCTCTGTGTCATGGCAGTGTGTGCAGATGAACGGCTTCCCTCCAGGCATCAGCTATCAGTTTGTCATTCTCTTTTTTTCTCAGACGTGAAGTGATACTTATTGTACAAAGGAATTAGACGGCATAGCCATTGTATATGGTTATTAGATCATGGCTATATGGACCTATCAGATTGCTTGATTTGAGCTACCCGTTATATAATATAACCCTTTGGTTAGCTTCTGGCCATGGACCTTTTGAAGTGTTGTGACCAAGAAATGAACTGACATTTTAAAGTTTAAAAAATATATTTGCTCAATTATTGATGGGTTCTCATTTCTAATGGAAGACAGTGACAGTTTTACCTCTTGACCGGCGGGCCGTGGTGCATTTTATCCAGAGTCTACCGAGTGTAACCCAGTAACTCCTCAGCTTGTGTCAGAGTAAGAAGTTAACACCATAACATTTTTTGTAGCTGAAATGGCCAGTTTCCCTAAAATGAGTGAAAGCAACCCACCTCTGATCCACTGCCTCATAACGCATCGACCCTTTAGGTCTCAATCTATGCGAGGATGCAAACTTGCAACACTGTATGAATTCTTTACAGGAAATGCCAAGCCAGAAGCCACAGATTAATAATGCAATTTCTATCTAAATTCTTATTTATGTGAAGCAAAAAGTTCCCCTGAGATTCTTGTATTATTCATAAGCATCCAAGAGGAGGAGGAAACAAATCATTTAGCACAATGTGTGTCTCTGTTTGTGTGGATGTGTTTGAACATCCAGTACAGTAAAGCGTCAGCAGCTCTGTGTCCCTCATTGCAAGGGCTTAAAAACGTGCATTTCAGTGTATCTATAAGAATGCTTTTTTTGTCATTTGTGATATCTGTGTGCCTTTGTGAGATTGAAGGGGAATTTGCATCTGTTTATGTGTGAATCTATGTATGTTTGTGCATTCAAGTGATTATCTGAGAGGGAAGGTATGTGTGAGCTAGAATGTTAATGTGTGTGTGTGAGTGACAAGCAGTTGGGCAATGGAATCAGGATGTATGTGCGTGTAAGTGTGTGATTGCACGTAAGTGCTTGTGGGTGATTTGCTTGTGTGCATAGTGTGTGTGTGTGTGTGTGTGTGTGTATATATATATGCAGTTATACGTTGTGTGCTAAAATGAACATGCAGAGCCACTTGGTATTCCATGCGGCTTGTCTCTTGTCTGTCAAGTACGCGCATGGGGATCGCAACTGGAAAGATTGAAAGTTTGAGGAGCTGAAAGGTCTGCATGCAAACGAGACAAAAATAAACTTGTTTTCGCCTTCTTAACCCCCTCAGCTTTTCTTCAATGTCAACCCAATCATCATATTCCTTTTCTTCAGCTCTCTTTCTTTCTCTTCAACCCTATTCTACTCCCGAGCAGGTTTTAAAGTGAAGTGCCGCTGCAAATTGAACATATGTGCTGAGGAAAAAGTGAGAATAGGAATACTGGAAAGAAAGCAGCAGCAGATTTCTCTCTTCCATCAATAAAACGAGTTGTTCTGCTGCTCTCCGCTCCCTGGGAGCTGAATAAAAACGCTTGAGAGGATGGTTTCCATCTGTGATCTAGTATTAATGGAAGTGTTAATAGGGGTGGTGGCTGCATGTGGAAGGACTGACAGAAAAACAGCCAGCAGCACTGGATCCTCCTCTGAACCATCAACAAGACTGGCAAGATAAATAACCACACAGAATACAGATATGGATCTAGGCACGCACACACAGCTCACAAAACACGTGTGCATGAAGAGTTCGGTGCATTTATAAACCCACAAACATATACAGGTCATACACATTCATGCAAACACACACACACACACATCACAAGAACACACAGGGGAGAGTGGGGGGAGGGGGCGATACTTAGAGATAACAGGCCCACATGCATTTCAATTGCATGGACAGATACAAATTGCAGATGCAGACCGGCACTTTTACATAATGTGCACACAAACAAACACACACACAAACTGACACACCCCTGGGAGTTCCAAATAAATAATATCACACCCGGAGCACTTGTTACTGGAAACAGCTTTCACACACAAAGCATACACAGATGTACATACAGTACTAGCATGCTCAAATACAGATATGTGAGAGAATGATTGAGAAATAATTACGTGCTAAGAGCACACTAAATTGACATGTTTTCACAATCTTGTGTGTGCACGCATCCAAAGCAAACACATAAAGACCTGGCATATGATGCTTGCCAACATTTATACAACCACATAGGGCACAGCAGAGAAAAAGAAAGAAATCAGTTTAACAAGAAAAAGAGTGTGTGTGTGTGTGTGTGTGTGTGTGTGTGTGTGTGTGTGTGTGTGTGTGTGTGTGTGTGTGTGTGTTTACACATTACAAACTATAGGTGCCCCTGTGAATCGATCTGTGGCTTCCCTGTAATGAGTCATTTACAAGCGAAAGAGAACACAGTAAACATCAGCCTGGATTTGTCAAACACCCGTCACGTTACTTTCTGTGATCCTGCTGTCATAACAGAACTTAATTCTATATCAATATTACATGTTTTTCTTAAAGTCAACAATGAATTAGTTCCTCGTTATATACTTTCTGACTTACAGTGGCTTACATAAGTTCACACACCTATGCTAAAGTTGATTAAAAGAGGAATAAAAAAAAACATATTTTGGAAATTGATTTTAATGCCTTAATTTAAAAAAAAATTGGAAAATCCAACCTTTTCTAACGACACCAATTATCTTTGTGAATCAATAATATATTGTAAATAAATAAATGTTCTTCTTTAAAATGCAGGGGGCATGAGTATAGACACTCCTATGTTAAATTCCCATAGAAGCAGGCCGATTTTATGTTTAAAGGCCAAAGAAAATAGGTGTCCTTAAAAGGTTGGATTTCCCTAAGTTTTTTATTTTTTTTAATCAAGGCATTAAGATCAATTTCCAAAAGATGTTTTTTTATTCCTCTTTTAATCAACTTTAGCATGGGTGTGTAAAGTTATCTAAGCCGCTGTACCTACCATGCCCAAGCACATTGGTTCTTACTGAAGACTTAAATCTTAAAAATAAAAAGACAAATATTTTCACTTTGAAAGGGTTCAGTAATTTCCTCAAACAGCTGGTCACAGTAGCTATAAACGTTGCTCAAACAGGAGGAAATAGTCAATTTTTTCAGGACTTTTTTTTTTCGAGGCGCAATGATAGACATTTAGTGCTCGTCTGAGTATTTGGGGCAGCAGGACGGTGTGTGTGGGATTGAGACAAAATAACTACAGTGTGTGTGTTCATGGTAATGAAGGAACATGTCTTCCAGTGTCACAGTGTGGCTCATCGATGTGTTTTTAAAGGCCCTGCCCTCCATTAAGGTGTGGTCTTTAGGGCCAAGAGTTATTAGCAAACTATATTGTGTCAGAAAAATGACTGAACACATGCACTGCACCACCTGCAACAAAGTATTTCTAAGCTTTGTGTTGTCAAGTAAATATGTATTTCATAGTAAACATCTGAAGTTCAGCGTTATGTAAGAAATAAATAACATCCCGAAATGAATTTCCCCATATCATTCTGTACTACTGTATAATACATGTGTAGATGATGGATGGGGATGCTAATTTGCTTCAAGCTTTAGCACCAGTAAAGGGATACTTTGCCAATTTTAAACCTGCTCTGTGTCATCTTTGTGTGTTTAAATGAACGGTGCTTGGTGGAATGAAGCTAAACACGTAGTTTCGTGTCATATGGCAGATCTCGGCAGACCTCCGCTGGGAGCTCCGTGGAGCCATGGAGGGAAGCCAAACACCATTCATTCAAACACACTGCCCACACTGCCATGACCCAGAGCTGCATTTAAATGAGCAAAACAATAAGGCTTTAAGGTCCCATGGCATGAAATTTCACTTTATGAGGTTTTTTTAACACTAACAGCCTGCCTACAGTCTCCCACTGGCTAGGAATGGTGATAGGTGTAAACCGAGCCCTGGGTATCTTGCTCTGCCTTTGAGAAAATGAAAGCTCATATGGGCCGATCTGGAATCTTGCTCCTTATGACGTCATAAGGGGGCAAGGTTACCGCTCCTTTCTCTGCTTTTCCTGCCCAAAGAATTTGGCCCACCCATGAGAAAGAGACATCATGGCTTCAAACAAGAAAAGTGGCAGTTGGTCAAGGCCACACCCCCAGCCTCCACCCTGCCCTTGCCCCCCTGAGACTGCATTTTGGTATATGACATGGTATTAGGTACAGGGGAGGGGAGATACAGTCTTAAGGGAACACTAAGGTCTATACAAAAGCATCCAAAGAGCACCATCTCATAGGACCTTTAAGTAGATATCTCTTTAAGACTCTTTTTGCATGGACGCCAATTGGTTACAGTGCATGGCACCTAGCCGCAGCATTGTGGGTTTGATTTCAGCCGTAGGACCTTTGTTGCATGTCATACTCTCTCTCTCCCCCATCTACCTCTTCACAATCAAATTGTCCAATAAAGGTGAACATGCCCATATAACATATTTAAAAAAACAACTCACAGAGTTAGTTAGAGCTAGTTAGTTAACTAGCGAGGTACATACAGCTAATTAAATCTGCAAAAAACAAGCTGGTGCTTTGGTTTATTTCTAAAACCGAGCACCCGTTTACTTAATAATCACCTCAAGAATGTGATAGTTAATCTTCCAGCTTTCACATTGTAAACTGAATACGGGGGAGGGCGGGGTTTAGCAAAAGGTCATTTATAAGTTTGCATAAAGCTACACAGTTTACCATCAGCAGTGATGATTTGTTCTCTCAGCAGATATTGTGGGTGGCGACCAATGAGCCAAACACACCCAAAAACCCGGTATCATTGAATTGGTAGACATATTCGTAGTATCAAGCTGGTTCACTGGTGTATGGTTGTTTAACATGTGATTCTAGCTGTTTGAATGGTGTATTATTGTTTGTAGATAATACAGCCAAAGGCGGCTGAAGTGTGTAACTTTTTGATATTCATGAACGTCCGTTACATTCAAGCCGTTGCCAAATGAGTTGCTACAAAGCTAATTAAGTTAATTAATCAGCTCCACACAACTCTCTGTATTTCTCAGTATGGCTGTGTTCAGAAGATTGTGTCTTTCTGTGACTCTTCTGAAGAGTCCATCATGATTATCTATTCCTCGGTGTCCTCCTTGGTTACTAGTAATTGTATGGAGGAGGGGTGGTGGCGTGTGTCATGTGGACACGTCAACAGTGTTGTTGTCATTACTAACAATTCCTCATGGGGGCAACAGAAACTACGCACTATAGCTTTAAAGTGAAGTCTGAGAGTTGCAATATGGTAGAGATGTAAGATTATTTTCCACTGAGTGTAGGAATTAGTCTTTATACATAATTGCATACAGATAACACTCAGCACACTGCAGAGTAACCTGTTTACTAGCTGCAGGCTGATTGACATTCTTCCAAGCCTCCTCTTTGCGTTTTGCATTTGTTGCTTGAGAGATCACAAGAATATCATCAGCCGTTTGCATGTTGCAAAATGTCAGCCCCGCTGAAGCTTTTATATCTCATCACTGTCAAGTCAAAACTGAATGAGGAATTGACTCAATGAACTGACAGGATGAAAGACAACAGAAGTGAAAGTGTGCTATGCATTCTCCACAGCCTGATGCACTCTGAAATTCAAAGTGTACAGTAAGACAAAAGGGCTGTGTCGGAGCTCTGCTCGGCCCTGAGCTACAGAACAAACGTGGGTTAAGTTTGCCATACACACACACACACAGTGGAAAACCCTCAAAAAAAGTCAGCAATTTACTCATACAGTGTGAAAAAAAGTAATCTTTTTCATTCTTACAAGGTTTACACATGCATGTGGTCAAGCGCAAAACAAGGCTTAAATAGAGCTCAACAGCGACCGCCCTCTTTTTTAATGGCCTTGGTTCAGGAAGCGATTTTTCCAGTTCAATATCTCCACTGACGTTTCATTAAATGCTTATATAAAGAGTTATAAGCCTGAAAACGATGGTAGAAGCTCGCTCTAGCCGTTCGCAGGTTCTGTAAACATTTCCATGGTAAAAAAAAGCATTACAGCATAGTATTGCAATATTTTCCGTAGCAATACTGTATTGATACACAGACGTGAAGCATGGATCTATTATAATATATGTGGTTGTCAGTTTGTCTGCATGACAATCCCATTTTACAGCAATAAAATTAATTTGACATGAACAAACTGAGAAATGTATCGTTTTAGATAAAACAGATGTTGACAAAGTTTCCTTTTGGGGGACATTATTTGAAATTGGGAAAGATTTCAAGTTGGAAAAAAGGGTAATAAATTGCAATATATCGCAAAATGTTTTAAATTGCAATAATTTGGTATCGTGACATAAGTATTGTGATGATATTGTACCGTGATGATATGATATCGTGTTGATATCGTACCGTGATGATATGGTATCGTGACGATATCGTACCGTGATGATATGGTATCGTGACGATAGTAAAAGCAAGTTCCACCAATCAGATACATCGCTGTTATGCTTAAGACTGTGGGTAGTGTAGTATGACTCAACCCATAAAACATGCTTTTCCCTTAAAAAAAAAGAAGGTTGATTTAACAAGGACTTCTAGCTAGTCTACCTTAAACGGTTTAGACATTAGATCTAATAATAAAAAACATTATGGAGATAATGAACAGGATTTTTATGTCCAGAACCACATATGCTCAAATACATGACATATATGAAATATGAGACAGTGACATGCAAATGTACTATTCCTATGACTACTGATGGTGATGATCCCGTTAATTCAAGCCTGCCTTGGCGTGGCGTTCTGTAGTTAAACCAAGATCAAGAGCAGATGCACCGTTGTGGCGGCAGAACATGGCACTGTGATATGACATCACACCCCCGCAAAGAGTGTGGCACAAACACAACCAGTCCGCTGCCAAACAGAGGGAGAAACATGGCACCAACACAAACACGAGTGTAATGAGTAATGAGTATCCCTGGTGATATGAGAGGGGGCGAGAAAAGGCAGGATTCAGGATCTCTCTGTCGAGACGAATCATTGTGTCAACAAATGTTTAATTTCCTGATATTTAAATGTGTGCAAAAGTGTGAGATTAAGTAGAAAGACAAAGGAACTAGCTGTACGCCCACTAGATCTCTAATATACAAATTCCAGAAACTAGTTTTGTATCAGTTGCATTTTTTTGTTCTTAGTTTAGTTTTTTTAGTCTGTAATGTAGTTGCCGCGTTTAGAGTAGTATCATTTTATTTAATCGTTACGTGACATACTGTAGATATTGAAACTTAGCAGGGAATCGTATAGAATCTCCCGGATGAACACTTTAAGGAACTCTTTTAAACAGTTGTTTGACACGTCATAGTAGGAGAAGCACAGGTGTAAATATGAATATAAATGAGACCAGATTCCACTTAGCTGCTTTAGTATCAGGAAAAACTGAGACATTGTTGATGTTTTTAGTACAGAAACACCCACGCTGTTCCTACTGTGACAAGCCAAAACGTCTGCTCTGAAAAAAGCCAGAAAGCGAGAGTTAGCATTAGCGGTGCTACCTCCATTGGTGAACCGAGAGAAAAAGGAAAAGTGATGTCACAGTGAACATAGTCTCGCTTTGCCAGACCTTCCTCCACAGCGGTGCGGAGGAGAGTCTGGTTAGTCCTCACAGCATTCTGGGATGGGAGAAAAGTGCGCTCTGGTTTATTGGCATTTCTTTAAACCAATCACAATTGTTTTGGTGGCACTAAGCTGCCGGACACGGGAACTTGTTTTGGTGGAATACGTGTACGTTCAAAAGTTGTTTTAGTCGTGCAACAGAAAACTCTGATTGGACAGATAGTCTAGCTAGCTGTCTGGATTTAACCTGCGGAGATCTGAGGAGCAGTTAATCATGGTCATCAGAAATCCACCGGAAGTTAGAACGCCAACACAAAGAAAACAGAAGACAACGGACATCCGCTTGAAAATGAAGGACATCTGGTGGAATTACCGACAGCACCTGATGAATCCCAAAACTGGAACATTGTATATAGTCTACAGTGAATATGACGCTGCTTGGCGAACAATTCCTCGGAATATCTGCAGTATTAAGTGCTTTGTGACAAATTTGTCACCACAATAAAGTAAAGAGATTAAAAAAAATAAAAATAATGACCACATCCACGCACAGTGGTTTCAGCACCTGGCTGAGTCTGGTAAGCATGTCTCCATAGTATCTTTCCCTACTTTAAAAAAAAAAAAGCATGTATGAACTACAGTGCTGTGGTGTTACATTCTGTGGGATGTAGTAGTGTGTCACAGCAGTATATCACACTACCTTAAAGCCTCTTTTGTCCCCGGGCCTCTTCCACTTACGCCCACGCTCCCCCATGTCCAGGCCCATTATCCTGGGCAGCTGTTTTGGGGACCGGCTGGCTGGAGAGGAAGCTGGAAGTGGAGTCTAATTCACTTATTGATTCCTGTCCTGTGTTGCAGGAAACTTCACAGCTTTAATCAGTGGGTGGCTTTGGGCTGAGGCGGGGGGTGAAAATAAGGGTACGAGGTCACCAGATGCAGTGTTTGCAGGTGGGTCAAAACGAGTTTGCATTGTTGTCTTTGAGCCCTGTGTTATACTTACGAATTACAATTACTCACACTGCTGTAATTGAGCAGTGTTTTTGTATATGAGTACTTTAAGTAGTTTTTAAAATTGGCAACAACAATCAAATCAATTAAGTATGTTTTGTTGCTTTGCTACATTTAAAATCACATCCGTTACTGAGTAAAATAAATAAATAGGCGTGTTATGTGCACTTTTCAAATCACAACACTGTGATTTAATCAAATAAGCATAGATAAGATATTAAAGCTTTAGTGCGTAACTTTTTGATATTAATGAACGTCCGTTACATTCAAGCCGTTGCCAAATGAGTTGCTACAAAGCTAATTAAGACTATTAGCGCCACACAACTCTCTCTGTATTTCTAAGTATGGATATGTTCAGAAGATTGTGTCGTCTGGTGACTTTCCCGCGCAGAAACTCGAGTGAAGATAATTATCTCATCTCAAGAGTGGGGGCGCATGTACAATCACGTAGGCTTGGACGCGCCAACAGTTTTGTTGTCGTTAATTGGAATTCCTAATGGGGCGACAGAAACTATGCACTATAGCTTTAAATAAGTATACACATGAAAAGTATATGTCCCCCCTGCTGTTAAAACATAGTAAAAGTAACTTTTACTTTTTTTTTTTTTTTAAATGAGACGCTTTTTACTTGAGTGCATTGTTATACCTGTAATCTTATCTGTACTTAAGTAAAAGTTCATCAAAGTAATAGTACTTTTACATAAGAAGAATTTTGTACTCTTTCCCCCGCTGGGCATAGGTCAAGAGATAAAGGGAGTGATTATTTGTGGGTGAAAAACAGAAAAGAAATGTTCAGTGTTAGAAGATAAGGCAAGATGTTTCTTGTTTTTCTTCTCATACTTCTCACAGAGGAAAGGGAAAGCTCAGTGCAAGTGATGTAGCAAAATTCAAGAAGGGGGAAAAGTTCAAGGATATACTGTACGTGGGTGTTTGGTGAAGAGAGCAAACCTGACAATTGTTGAAAAACAATAAACGCCCCGGTCACACCAGCATTTAAAACGGCAAAATTATTTATTAATGTGGTGTTAGCAGGCCCTTAATCCGTCTCTCAATACTTTCTCTATTCCCTACTGTGTCTCATTCGTAGTTAAGATTTAAAAGGTTAAAAGTCACAAATGCAGGGCCACCTTGAGCTCACACGGTAAAGCGTGCGCCCCATAAAGCTGAGTCCTTTACAGGGACCAGGGTTCAAATCCGACCCAAGCCCTTTGCTGCATCCCCTCTCTTTCTCCCCCATATCCTGTCTCTCTTCAACTGGTCTTATAAAGGAAAATATCTTTAAAAGTCACAAATAGGGTATATCGTTATACAGGATTAGTAATTTCCTAAAACCTTCTAACAGTTTCTAACAAATGTTTCTCAAACAGGAGGAAAGCTGGGGACAAATTTCGACTGCGGACTAATACACAAAAGTGAGTACTTGGGGCAAAAGGACTACTTGGGATTGATCAGTGTGTGTGTGTGTGTGTGTGTGTGTGTGTGTGTGTGTGTGTCATGGCAGTTAAGGAGCATGCTCACAGTGTGGCTCATTGATCGATCATTGATTGCTTACCCCGCAGTTTTCCTTGGATTAGGGTGGCACCTAAATCATGGTTACAGCTGTCCCCGTGGTCCAGCTGGGCACCCTGCTATGCCCGGCTCCGCCCCGCTACGCCCTGCAGTGCCCTGCTACGCCCTGCAGTGCCCTGCTACGCCATCAACTACTACAACTACTATTTCTAGTCATAGTTCCATTATATTTATTGTTACTATATTTGCCATTGTTCATCGTACCCCCAACCGGTCCGACACCGCCCACCAAGAGCCCGGGGCCGGCCGAGGTTTCTCCTTAAAAGGAAGTTTTCCTCACCACTGAAGGTTTCTGCATAAAATGTTTTTCCTCGCCACTGTTGCACTAAAGGCTTGCTCTTAAATTGAATTGATGTGTTGTTGTTTTTTACAGCAGAGGTAGTTTGTGGAAAATAATTGAGCCCTATGACACAGAGGAATGAGATTTATCAGTGTTAACAAAAATATAGAAATCACAGGGATATCCTGTCTGCTGACACTGACAGTGGACTAAAGCGCTCGACTCAAAACGTCAGAGCTTAATATTGCGATATTTACTATTCACTCAATGCAGACATTGTAGTTGTATTTTATCTTCAATTACAACGCTGAGAGGATGGCAGATAAGAGAGAAGAGCAGGAAACAGAAAGGAACATGCTGCACAGCTACTGGATAAAAGTCACAGCTGGGGAAATCACCTGGGAACATCGAACCAACACTGTCTTCTGATTTTTTTCCTGATGTTGCACTCCAGATTCAAAGGCTATGTGATGTGTTCTCTAATCGCAGCACTGAGATCAGAAAGGAGCCAAAGCTCTCCACTCTCTGATATGGGGCTCATATTTGATCCAACTTTACCTACAGTATAGGTTTTCTGAGTGTGCGTGCTGGTAGTTTGCCGTTAAAATGAACAAATGAGGTTATTACAGTGACATCCATCAAAAGAAGAACCAGCCTCTCCTCACTGACATCAGTCTATTCCCATCTGGCATCAGGCGTTTGGAAAACAAACAGGAACCAGGAATATTTTACCCTTAGTGCCACTTATTTTTGGAACTGAAAATCTGAAACTTGATGCACTTTGACATGCATTTCAAATACAAATTACATTTGTTCATTGCTACTTAGGATGTGCAATATCACACTTTTTAATGAGTTGAAATGGATGGGATTATGTCTCTTTTTATGGCTTTTTATAGGCTGCCAAAAAACACAGGGGGGAGGGGGGACGGGAAAAAAAATGCTGATGGTATTCCACATACAATGAAGCAACACTGCTACAGAAGTGTTAGTTTAGACTGAGAACAAATGTATGACAATGATTCCAAGAGAAATTGAGAATTGTTCCTATTTAGCAGTATAATCTCAGATTAGGTGACCCCACACACACTGTGCAACCCTTGACACAGACGCTGTGCCTGTGTGTGTGCGGACACTTTAAATGAAGGTAGCGCGTCCAGGTCAGCGTCCAGCAGGACAGGGTCACAGCTCGGACACTCAGCACTCACACACACACACACACCCCATGACCTCTGAACCCTGGGACCTCTCACCCCAGGGTCCAACCCTTCACCAGTTACCGGTTTATTGATCAAGCACGTGCCGAAAAAGACAGATTAACAGGAAGAGAAGACAATTGACGGTAGAAAGAATTGTATTTGTTTGTCGCGGTTCCTAAAATGATTGTTGTTTTAGTCCCGTTGACAGGAAATCTCTGTGATTAAAAAACAAAGGACAAGCAAATGAACAAATCAACCACAAAGAAAAGAGGAGAGGAGAAGGGAAGAGGGGAAAAGAACATAAGAGAAAAGAAGAAAAGAGAAGTGAAGAGAAAAGAAGACAAGGAAAGAAAAGGGAAGAGAAGTGAAGTGAAAAGAAGGCATACCAAAATAAAAAAATAAGGCCAGACAAGAGAGGAGAAAAGAAGAAAGGAGAAGAGATGTGTAGTGTAGTGAAAAGAAGAAGTGAAGAGAAGAGAAAAAGAAGACCATGGAAAAAAGTTAGAAAGACGAGAAGAGAAGAATAAGACGGAAGGAGGAGGGAACAGAAGAAAAGAGATGTGAAGAGAAGAGAAGAAAAAAGAAGAGAATGAGGCAAAGAAATGAAAAGAGAAAAATCAAGTGCAGAACAGTGGCAGGGAATTGGAACAGAAAAGTCAGTTAAATATGTATCTAAATGTGCTCACATCTGCGCGCACACACACACACACACACACACACACACACACACACACACACACACACACACACACACACACACACACACACACCCCTCACTTTAGATTTCAGCATGTAAAGTACTTTGACAGCAGCTCAATCTTCACACCACTACGACTGGCTCTCATTGATTTCCATGGTGTTAGATGAAGTGGCAGGGCCTGTGTAGGCCAATGAAAAGAAGGTGCACATGTGAAAGACTCGTTATGGCAGATATTATCTCCCTGGGACACACGCCATGAAACTCAGCTGAAGAGAAGCCTCTGCTAGAACAGCACCTGGATCCATATGTGCATACACATGCATTAACACTAAATGTACACCTGTGTCTCTTTTTTTTGCACTCTTTCTGTAATTATTTCCAGCTCTCACAAGCGACACCTACCGCACGCACACACACACACACACACACACACACACACACACACAAAGTATGTAATCAGAGATTTGCAAATCTGAATGTGTGTGTGACAGGTACCAGCTATATGCAGGTGCACAAATACATCATATTCTGGACACACACACACACACACACACACACACACACACACACACACTTCAGCCTCTACTGGACTAACAGGTTATAGCTTGCCCCGTGCATTTCAGTAAGTGTGTTATTGCATCGCCTCTTTTCATCCTCTCCCCTCCCATTCTGCTCAGTGACAGGGGGGATATGTGCACCCTACTTTGTTGCCATGGATACCACAAACACCCCAGATAGAAAATTCAACACAGAATAATAAGTGGCCAATTGCGTCTGTTTGCTCTCCAACAAACCTCAGGATTAGAGGCATTTTCTTGTCAGAGGCATAAACTATTTTTATGTGTGTAGGGAAAGAGAAGGAGGGGGAGGAAAGGAGAGGAGAGGAAAAAGAGGAAGGGAAAAAAAGAGGCAAGAGGCACAGATATGAAAAGAGCATACTAATGCTGTGTGGTGACAGGTTTTTCCCTGCTCAGTAAGATGAGAGAGCTTGAGAACAGAGGAAGGAGAGGAAAAAAGGAGGGGAAAAGAGATGCTCTTAAAAAGAAATTCAGGTGCTCAGGGCACCCTTAACAAATGAAGGAGAACATGACAGAGAGAGAGGCAGAGAAGGGGGGATCATTTCAAGTCCAGTTAACTGGGAGCACTGACATTCGTAACAGCTGAACAGGCGAGGTGGAAAGCAGGGTGGCGTTTAGCAGGGCAAACTGAAGCTAAATCTTATAAAAAGCTCTCTGGGTTTTGTGTGTGTGTGTGTGCGTGTGTCTCTTTTAGATTAATTGACAAACACTCATCTGATTCCTCCTCCTAATTTCTTCCTCCTGCTCTGAGCTTTGGAGAACATAACCCCAGTGTGCAATGATGTCATTATGATACCATCTGTTTGCTGCAATGGCAGACGCAACGTACACACACACACACACTCGCACAAGAGAGCCGTGGATCAGATACAACGTAGAGGGAGAGAACCTATGACATTTGCACAGTGCACTGTATATAAGCCATACACCCATCAGATTGCTGCTGCATGTTTAATACAAGCTTATTGTAAAGTGTAAAGGTGACTGTTGGCAAACTACAGGCAGCTTTGGAATATCAGATCCAAGTGGAGAATTAGTCCAGACTCCTGCTGTCTCTGTGTGTGCAGTGAGAGGACAGAGCAGTCTCCTTTGCTGTCCAAAGACTCCATGCTGTATACCGTACTAAAACACCACGCCTGTCAAGGTCGTGAGGGGCAATGCTTGATGCGGATGTCTGTCAATCCCATCCCCCATCAAGACAAGGACACTGCCTTCCCCCCACTACAATTTTTTACACCTTTGTCATTCACTGTTGAGGCCAGCTTGGGCTAGCTCCAATACTGTATGTAAGACAGAGGAGAATGAAGGCTACAACCTGTCAGCTACGGCCACACTGGAGTTTTAGCTCCAGTAGCAGGACTTTCCGTTCTTCGATATCAACACACCTAACGATGCATATCACATATTAGCATTTGCATACATTGGGCATGTGCATGAAGGTGTAAACAGGAAGCATATTGTCTGACGTTAATCTGCGCTTACAAAATCATGGATGTAGAAGTTGAAAATACAGACAATAATTTGAAGGAAGAACAACAATGGCAAAAAGTAAGACCAGGGATTTATTTGCTTGGACCGACGACGAAGTGGAACTGTTACTGAAAGTTACGAACTGTAAGATTACCTAACCGATAATGCCTTGGGAATTATGCACCGCTGTAATATAGTCGAGCAAGAGAAAACTCAGTTTGGACAGATAGTCTAGCTAGCTGTCTGGATTTACCCTGCAGAGATCTGAGGAGCGGTTAACTATAGTCCTCAGAAATCCACCGGAGTTTAAAATTCCAACAGGAAGAAAGCGGAGGGAAACGGACAATGGCGGAAATACATCCAGCGGAATTCCTTGCGGCACTGGAGCAATCCCGGAAGTGGAACGTCAAGGACATAGACTGACATGACCTGTACTTAGATTGCCATAGTTTCATACAAGGCACAGTGGTGTGTGTATGTGCTTGCTTGCTTGCTCTCTCTCTCTTTTTCTTCTGCACACATACGCATCCACTGCAAATCTGCACAAAACAGGACTTGTGTAATGTGAGTCTTTTCTAGATTTTAAAGTGATATTTTATTTTTCTTGTACTGTAAATGTGTGTTTTATGCTACTCTGCACTCTCTCTCCAAGGACCTGATGCCCTACATCTTTCTTTTTTCTTGTTTGTGCTTAAAGAAAAAGTTCAACATTTTGTAAGATCTGTGTTTTAATGTGCTTTCCTAACGAGAGTTAGATGAGGAGGTTGATACTGAATCTGTCGTGCCTCTACGTTTAATATGGAGCTACCGCTAGCAGCCTTAGCTTAGAACAAATAGTGGAGACAGGTGAAAGCAGTGGTGGAATGTAACTAAGTACATTTACTCAAGTACTGTACTTAAGTACAAATTTGAGGTACTTGTACTTTACCTGAGTCTTCTTTCATGCCACTTTGTACTTCCAATCTGCTACATTTCAGAGAGAAATATTGTACTTTTTACTCCACTACATTCATCCGACAGCTTTAGTGACTAGTTACTTAGTCTCGCTTTGCCAGAGAGTCCGGCAACTGCACACAGCATTCAGAGATGGGAGGAAAATGTGCTCTGGTTCATTGACATTTCTTTAAACCAATCACAATCGTGCTGGGTTGTGCTGAACACCAGAGAAAAGTTGTGGTGCCGCTGCAAAACAGGCTCAGAAGGAACTTGTTTTGGTGGAACATGTGTACGTTTAAAAGTAGTTTTAGTCGTACAACAGAAAACTCAGATTGGACAGATAGTCTAGCTAGCTGTCTGGATTTACCCTGCAGAGATCTTCATAGTCCTCAGAATTCGCCAACACAAAGATTATCCGGCGGCATTGGAACAAACCCGTAAGTGGAACGTCGTGGATACAGACTACTAGTTACTTTACAACTTTCACAAACTAAGAGTTTTACACACAAAACATATTTAAAAAAATTAAAATGATAAGATGGGAGCGGCCTCTAGCCCACCCAGTAAGAGAGTTCGCCCCATGTTGACTAAGTCCTGCAGCGGCCGGGTTTGAATCCAACCTGTGGCCCTTTGTGTCATCCCCCAAAAAATCTTTAAAAGATAAAATGATGATTAAACGCTTAGTTGATTGACAGAACTGTCTGGATCGTTTCCACTTTCTAAAATGTAAGGATTTTCTGCATTGAGTACTTTTAATACTTTAAGTACAATTTCCTGATGATACGTACATACTTTTACTGAAGTAACATTGTCAATGCAGGACGTTTACTGGTAATAGAGTATTTTTTTACAGTGTGGTATTGTACTTTTACTTAAGTAAAGGCTCTGAATACTTCCACCAACTGGGTGAAAACAACTACCAGAGCTACAAAATCCATCTACCACACTTCTAAAGCTCCCTAATTAACACACTAGTCAATAGTCTGGTGCAAATAATTAGTCTTTATAAAAGATGGAATAGAATAGACCTGGAAACTCTGTGTTAACCCTACAGTGCAGTATGTAATGGGTCATTTGTATATCCCTACCGTCCATACCCAAAGCTACACCTCTGTGTCCAAATATCTGTGTGCGAGTAATATACATGACCTGTACAAACAGGTCACAAAAAATCTTTCAGATTTAAATAACGTTATTAGATCCAATTGTGATTTAACATGAGTATTTCCTGTTCTTCCCGTGTCAGACTAACCATTTTGGCTTACATATTAGATGCAGACTAACAGCAGGTACAAGTAAAGCAACATGGGCAGAGTAGTGTGCGGCGCATGCATGAGCAGGCAGAACCGACGTAGCAAATGAATTTGGAGGGGCGTAATGAGAGACGGCGCTGGGCTCTGGCCCGATTTCACAGCCACATCATTAGGGTGAGGCGGCCCCGGCCCCTGAATGAACACACACACACACACACACACACACACACACACACACACACACACAAACACACACACACCGTTCAGCACAGCGGCACAAGGAAAGACGAACAAGGTCAGTTGCAGTGCCGCAGTCTAATGAGAGGTGACAGGTGAGAAGACACGCTCCAGACATTATCCATTAAACTTGCATTTTTCAGGAGTGTTTGTGTGTTTGCGTGTGTGTGTGTGTGTGTGTGTGTATGTGTGTGTTTCGGAATCATAACCAAATCTTTACATGGAAGGTACTGTATGCACAGTACGCACACACGCTCCCTGTGACCTTCATGTACTTCCTGGCAGGCAGGTGTTAAGGCTGTAGGGGCTGAGTTGAGTGGCCAACAGGAGATGATGCTGTGTTATTTATCAGCATGTCTAGGCGTCATAAATGACTCTGTTCGCTGCAGGTAACTCAGCACACACACACTGGCTGTGTTTCTAGTACATAGTGGTAGTATGTGCCATGTGTTTTGTTCAGTAATTCAATGAAGCCCAACTGAGTTTACGTGTACTCATTTCTTTTTGAGGTAAAGAACTGTCTCTATATCTTAATGTTTTATAAAATCTATCCTCTATATGTAATCACTATTCTTTCATTATAAAATAGTAGAAATATGGGGGAAATATCAATAATGTCGCCAAAACCAAACGTCAAGGTTGACTTATTTTAACTTATCTAGGCTAAGTTACGTATGAAACTATGTTATGTTATGCTACGTTGTGTATGTGACTGCATCATTTTTTTTTTTTATTGGAATCATTTGGAGAATTTGGTTTCAAATCTAATCATCACTTCCAAATTTAACATTGGTTTCGGTTTCCATGGCGGCCACGGTACTTCCAGGCGCTTGTTGTGTTGTGTGGCTTCATGCTACGTTAAAAAAAACAAACGGATAAACTGTAAATCACCATTGAATCAAAATAAAATGTTCCTCTTATCTGGGAAATAAGCATGTGGCCCATTTCAACTCAACCCTCAAAAAATCTAAATCGAGAATTAATAAGAACCAGAATTTAAAGGCAGAATCAAAATTGTCATCAGAATTGTTAATATTAAAAGGATATCCAACCATAAAGGGCTTTTCACACGGGGAGCAACACCTCGTCTCACTACGCTTCTCCGTGATTAAGCGCCAGGCGATTAATGCGTGGTAACCATGGGGATACTGTGCGCTTTTGTATCCCTGCCGTAGAACTGAATGAGATAAGCTGACTGTGGTATCATATATCCCTAATAACCCTAATGTCCAATTATAACAAATAGTGGCAATACTAGTCTTTCCTTGCCACAGACTGTTGTTGATAGCTAAAGTTAGCTAGATTAGCACAGTCATAATTACAGACAAGCTCAAATGCGGCTGTTTTATGGGATTGTGCCTGCTTGTTGCATCGCCGTCAGACTGCCTGCGCCTCCCTATGCGCCCACTCGCCTCTCATTGTAAATTAATTATGAGGCGAGACAATCGCTTCCCGTGTAAAAAGCCATTAATCATGTGGGGGAATTGATGGAATTGTTGGGTCTTTGTAAATTATAGTGTGGTCTAAGCCTACTTTATCTGTAAAGTGTCTTGAGATAACTTTTGTTATGATTTAATACTATAAATATAATTGAATTAAAATTGAATTGAATGTACTTACGTACGTAACTGAAGTTACATGAATGACATACTTATATCAACCCAAACCATGATCTTTTCTTAAATATAAGTAATTGTGTTGCTTAATGGTATATTTTCGTGCCATTTATGGGTGCAGGCAGTTGTTTGGCTCAGCCAGAGAAGGACTCCAATGTGCTATGCTCCATTAAAACGTGGAAGCTTTATTCATTTTCGGCATATGCACCTAGAAAGCAACTTTTACTGAAATGAACAAGGCCTTGATTTTTCATCTCATGTTAAAAGGCATCTTAAAAAAAATCTAATGAATTAAGAAAACTATGGAGCTCACCTGGTAGAGCGTGTGCCCCATGTACCAATGATCAGTTTTTACCGCAGCAGTCCTCATTTCGATTCCGATTGTCTTTCTGTTTCCTGTCTACAACTGCCCCATCAATTAAAGGCCAAACTGCCGCAAAAAAGAAAAATCATCATTAAAAGAATAAAAAATAAAAAAGATTGGACCAAAAATGCGTTACAGTGCATTTCTGGCAGGCTACACAAGGCAAGAAAACTCTGTGGAAGAAACTTAATGCTCAGAGTGAAAACCAAGAGATGTTTTTTTTTTTGGCTTCCCAGCTGAAAATGTTTAAGAATCCCTTGTGTAGATAAACAAGACTTAGATACAGTAAAGTTACATTTTCAAATGGACAATCCAGATGCTTTTGTAAGTTTAGGCGTAATGTATTTGATATGAGAATGACGTCTGTCAGTTGACCTCATCTGGTTCTGCTGGTAAGGCGTCTCACACACACATTAATGCATGGCAGGATACTTGGTGTCCAGATGGCTAACCTTAAAGACTAAAGCACTCTACAGCTGTCCTCTCTGCCGTAACTCTCCTGATGACTAGTAACACGGGACAAATCTGACATTTCTAGTGACAGCCTCAAGCTTGAAGAAGAAGCAGGGACGCTTGATAATCGCCACGGTGACACCATTAAGGAGACGTTTAGGGACCTCCCTCAGACATATATCTGAAGATGAAAGATATGAGTGAAAACCCACATCGTCGTTTCATCTCGGCAGCTAGCTGTCAACGTAAAGCTTGCCTCCATCGTGGTCACTGACAGTGGGACGGTTCCAGTAGCATCACTGTCTTTCCCCGACAAGACACTGACTGAACACTTGTGTCTGTCACATTGAGCTATCTCTTTCTCGCCAGAACATTCTTCAGTGACTTCATCCCCTCTTTTACTCACATCTTACTTATTTCAGATGTTTCTCTTCACCCATAAAAAGCACCATCCCAGAATATACTTACTATGGATGCATGCCTTACAGTACAGCACTCTCAAGAGGTTTTGTTATGCGTCACTCTCACTTTCAAAAATTAAAACAAAATATTCTCCTACTGTAAAACAATGATGCAGTATGCGATTGTCCTTGAGGGCCAGTAGGCTATATGAGCTGGGATCCTGCGCAAAATCCTTTTGTCTTTCTTTATCATTTTATTTTTTCCTCTTTTATAAGCAGCCTAATAAAGCAGAAATGCTGTAAAAATCTTTTAAGAAATAATGGGAAATCGTATGGGAGCTTTTAAAAAGGAGAGGGGCAATAATGTAACCATTTCTTTTACCAGAGGTGCCCCTGAGTGACTTTCTTATCCTGTTAGTCACTGTTGTAACATCATGTTCCTTTACTAAATTAAATTAAATCAATCGCAACATGATCATCAGTTGCCATAGTGTTTTCAGCCGTCCACTTTTCAACTTCCAACTGAGCACCAAACTGTATTATAATAACTTATTAAATCGGATTATTACATTAAGGGCATGCGTGGATTTCTATATGTGAGCACATCATCTTCTTTCTGATGGATTTGCCCTGCAAATCAAGTTAATCACAGCACTGAAAGCAATAATGAGTGTGGCATGCTACTCAACAAACTAACAAACCCATTAGCTAGTCTGCCTGTCTCCAAATCCAAAACCTTACATTCATTAGACAGTAATTCAGAGCAGAAAATGAGATTGGGATCCGTGATGCTACAGAAATACACATCCCCACCCAAAAGAACACAACACTGTGATGGGCCGCGACAAGATTGAAAAACAAATTTCTAATTTTGTCCATGAAGTGAAATAGGAGTTGATAATTAGTCGGGGATAAGAGGGAGATGTTGCAGACACACAGCAGAATCAGTTTTCAATCCACTCCTCCAGCCGTCCAATTTAACACAGCTGCAGGAGTCTATAGTGCTGTCTATGTACTTATGTAACTCCAGGAAGCATGGGTGTGAAAAATAGTGTCATGAATCCATTTTGCAGGTTTCTACACTTTGCTTTGGGGATTTAAGACAGTCCTCAAGAGTAGTAGATCATGATGATCCAAGTCCATACCGGTTCCTCCAGGTACGTGTGACAAAATAGGCCATCAACGCCACAATGGTGTCATAAATCTGTCTTTCTATAAATGTTGTGAGTGTTTGGGAGAAAACCTATGTTCACCATATGAAATGTGTTTCTAATAGCTTTTCTTCCTCTGTCTTCGCAAATGTCGGCCACCAGCAGTGCTCCAGACGCTGACAGAAATCAACAACAGCCATCTCATCTCATCTCACTACTCCATCACTGACTCCACATCCCATGCCCACCCCACCCCCCAAAACCAATAACTCCTCCATATACTACTCTGTCATTTTAACTGTCAATCCTTCTCTCCATCAACCCAACCCTTCCCTTTCTCCATCAGTCTGTATCTCCACTGGTAAACCCTTTCAAGCCATCTTGTCATGTGGTTGTTCGTGTACTATATTTTGCCATCTTCAGAACCCATGTCTGTTATCTACACTTAATTTATTAATAATTACACTTTGCCCTGGTCAATGATGGAGGCTGAAGGAAGATGTGGGGGAGGTTGAGAGAGAGAAAGAGAGGGGTAAGCCTGAGTTATGGTTCTGCATTCAACCCACGCTGTAGGTACGTATAGGTATGGATCCTACGCCCATAGCCTGACATTCACCTCTCAAAACATGTACTACATGTCGAGGCGACGCAGACCACAACAACTGTGATTTGTCCCCTTGGCTGTGGCTGTGTATGTCACATTTCTCTCTACTCATTTCCGGGTTCTCCTTTTCCATGGACAACATGAAGTCAAGGAAGGGGTTAACTTTAACTGCTATAGCAATGACACTGGTCAGAAAGCACATGGGCTGTTTCTCGGCTTCCGGAGTCGGTATTTACTCTGGAGCTAATCCCCGTCACTCTCTCGCTCGCTCTAACACGCACGCACGCATGCATGCACGCATGCACGCACCTGGCTAATATTCTCTGAAAGACATTCGACAGGGCTCCAATGTCCGCATCCGGACCAAACGGCAAGTCAATCCGGACCCAGCCCATACCCTGTGTAATGAATAAAATACGTTAAAAGACCAATTTCTATTTTCTATCCCCAAAAAAAAACAACTAAACTAAATGTACTTTTACTGCATAAAGCTCAGAATATTTTACTACATGAAGCTTGAAAAAGGTATCAAGGTAAATTGCATGAGCAGGAAAATTAGATCTCAACTTGAATGTATGTTGCTTGAAAGTAAAAAGTGAGTTGATTAAATGTTATTTTGTAATTGCCAGTCATTCCGGTCTCTGAGCTGGAAAAAAAATTCAGATGCGGACCTTCGAGTGATACGTTTGTGCTAGAACGACGCAGGCGAACCAACGCACAAGTATAAATCCTCAAAACGGTATAGACCACTTACATAGGCTACGGCGTAGAGTCTACATACAACCTTTAATCAGCCTTTAGGGAGGAGAAGGGTAAATAAGGAAGCGGGGTGGTGCTACGATGGGCTTAGGAGAGCTTTCAATCCCCAAATCTCTCTGAGGGCCATTTCACCAAACTGCAATAACAATAATGGCTGCAGGGTTATGGTCATTTTTCAATTAATCCAAATGAAATGTGGGTAATTTTAAAGGAGCTGTGTAGGCTTGTATGGCAAGGAGCACACTGGACTGGAAGATAATTGAATCAAAGACATAAATAACAGCTCTGGTAATAGTCGTCAGCATTAATGTCGACCTAATGAGCATCATCACCATCAAATTATCTCAACGGTATTTTGATGGAAAGCTGTAGATGTCATTTTTACATTTAACCACTATCCATTGCACTATACACATTTTGAATGCTGTACATGCTTATCCATTTGTTTTGTTTTTCTGTAATAATACTATACTCTGAAGTAGGGGGCAGGACTATATAAGCATTATGCTTCTGCCTGCTCCTTCTTGAACTCATGCTTTTTTTGTTCTTTAATGAAATAGGATCGATTTGTGGTTGTGTTTGATCTTTTTTTTTAACAACATACTGTTGATTGTTTAATATAAATAAAATATCTAATCAATCAAATGCAACTTTTGCAATTTGGAGGGTGGCAGTAGCTCAGGCCGAAGGGAAATGAGTAAGGAACCAGGGGGTCGCTGGTTCAAGTCCCCGTACGGAGTGTGGATTGATAGCTGGAGAGATGCCAGTTCACCTCCTGGGCACAGCCAAGGTCCTCTTGAGCAAAACACCGTAACCCCCCAGAACTCAGAGCACTGGTCCTGCACTGGCAGCCCACTCACTCTGACTTCTCTACTTTAGTGCATGTAAAAGGACCTGTGTGTGTGTATTTCAGGCCTGTGTTCAGTGATTTCTAAATGTAAATTGTAATTTCCCCAATGGGGTTCTATAAATTATAAATTATAATTATAAATAAACAGAGCAGCAGCAGAACGTCCAGTTTGCCATGCCTCGACTTTAATGAACGCAAAGAAATGCTATAATAATTTGAATTTTATGAGCAACTAAATACCTAATTTTGAAATTCAACTACTATTGAATACCTGAAATTTAAATACACTTAGTGGCCACTTTATAAGCTACGCCCTGTGAAAATCTAGTGTGATCTGGGACGACCTCTACTAAATAGTAGGGCTGCACAATAGAGCCCGACAGGAAAAAGGATTTTTAAGTCCGATACCAACACAAATATTTGGTTATTTAAAAATCTTATATTCTGATATATCGGCCGATATTAGGATATGAAAACTTAACGTCCTTTGAAACACTATATATATATATATATATATATATATATATATATATAAAAAAAACAAAAAACAGTGTTGCCATTAGGGACGTTGTAGAGTGCCCTCTGGTGGACAAACTATGTAACACCAACACTGCCTAATATCCGCCGATAATATCGGCCCACCGATATATCACTAGGACTCTAATGCACAATATATAGTTTTTTTATTGTCATCACAATATCAACTGCCGCAATATACATAGACTTTTTTTGTTAGTTGAACAAAAATATTAGCAGAAAACTGCACTTTAAAATGTAACTCACTTTTTTTAGGGTGCCTTCTATATTCCATTCAATGTTGGAAATTATTTCCTTTTGTTTGCTTTAGAGTCAACAAGCATTTTGATGTATTTTAGCTTAACACTGAAAGCAGCAGAAATGCAGAACTGAGTACACTTTAATATCTGTTATTTAATGCAAGTAATATCGCTATTGTGATATTCAACGTTATCGCATATTTTCCTCATATCGTGCTGCCCTACACCTGGTAGAGTGTTTGCCTCATGTAGGCTGAGTCCTTGGCAGTGGGCGCGGTTTAAATCCGATCTGTGGCCCTTTGCTGCATGTCATCCCCTGTCTACCCCCTACCCTTTCCTGTCTATCTACTATCACTATCTGATAAAAATAATCCCTCGCCCCAATAAAAAATATCTTAAAAATCTATTGTGTTCCAATACAACAGCTGTCATAAATTCTACCTTAAAGCCGCCTAGACGAGAAAGGGGGCGCCTGGGTAGCTCACCTGGTAGATTGTGTGCCCCATGTGCAGAGGCTCAGTCCTTGCTGCAGCAGTTGCATGTCCAATTCGATCTGCGGTCCTTTGCTGCATTCATTCATCCCCCCTTTCATGTCTAAGATGTCCAATCAAATAAAGGCCTAAAATGCAAAAAAAAATTATCTCAAAAGTGCGACGTGGGGCGCAGAGAAGCAAAGGGCAGCGCACGTTTACGTCATCATTGCTTCTGGAATTGGTTGTGCCTTAAAAGGTCAGTGGCAATGAGGTTAAAGTTGAAATGATTTAAATTCAATTTAGTTTATTACTCCCATAGTAAAGGGTAGTGCTGTATATATATATATATATATATATATATATATATATATATATATATATATATATATATATATATATATATATATATTTAAATAATGTATTCCAGACATTATTTTTTAGAGATGTTTTTCATGTTTTTTCCTCTACTATCTACATACATGAGGGGGGCAGAATATTAGAAAGACCTATGAATATAATGCAATCTAGCATTACACCATCCCTACCTCTAACACCAGTGCTAAAACATATAACTGAATTAACACCTCTATGATAGTGTCACGAAAAACGGAACATTACAAGCATTGTTAAAGTCAACTTTATGGCACACAACAGTTGTATAGAATTATATTAGACTGTACAGGTGCTCCTAATAAAGTGGACAGTGAGTTTATTATTTACATTGAAATCCGTTTGTGGTTTTAATACCTGTCTTTGAAATTTGAAGTTGTACAACTTCAAATTTTACAACTTTTAAACTTGATATCAAGTTTTAAGTAAGTGTCCAATATTAAAGAACTCTACTCAAGTTGCTCAAATTCCCATAAATAGAAGTTGTGATCAGGCAAAAAAGTAAATCCAGTTGCATTAAACTAGATTTTGTTGCATTCAGACACTAAATTAAAGATAAAGAAAAATTTAGACTTAAACATCTGGGCTACAAAGTATAATGAACCAACATATCTCTCCTACCAGGTTTACATCCTATCAGTCACAATATCAAAGAATGAAAAGATCAAATGAGTGAATGGAAACCTCCATCACTGGAATTTCCTATATTTGTGAACATTATTGAAAAAAAAGTAAACTTGAAAACCCACGTACATTAAGATGGTTAGATGATAAGTCAAGTATAAAATATTCCAATGCTATAAAATCAGTGGTACTTAGAGTTTACAATTAGGTATTCAGCTGCTCATAAAAAAAATAAATCAAATCTAATTAGTGTGGCCTTTTTTTTTGCTTCCATTTACTTTTTTATTTTCTCTTGCAGGCTCTCCGGTCAGAAGAAGCACTCTGCCATTACTCTGACATTCTGCTTGACATTCAGGTAGCATAGCAACATGACAACATGCCCCTACAGCCCGGTGTGAGAATATAGATGCTTTTTGAAAAGGTTGACAAGAGAGAAAGAGAGAGTGAGAGAAGAGATGGAGAGAGGGGGGTTGGGCAGATTTGCGTCTTCTCCTTTTCAGCCCCCACTCTAGAATCCCGTTTGAAATTTAAAGCACCTTTTCTTTGTGTGTCTAAAAATACCTTTACACAATCTGACATAAATACTGCCCAGAGGGAGGAGGACTTTAGTTCCCCCTGCATGATTCAAAAAGGGTTATAAGTGTACACACTCTGTGTATATAACAACCTACGTACATCATTTAGAGCATATTTCATGCACAGTACATATTTATTTATAAATGTAGTCCTATATATCAATCATACATGTGACAAACACATTCTTTCTTTTTTTAAGATTCTTTTTTTTGGCCTTTATTTTATATTATATTATACTGTCCACACTTTGTACTGATTCCGTACGCATAGGGAGAGAAATGTACAGAAAATTAATGCTTGAAAAATGATTTCTGTTGTAAAATGTGCTGAAGATAGATAGATAGATAGATAGATAGATAGATAGATAGATAGATAGATAGACAGATAGACAGACAGACAGACAGACAGACAGACAGACAGACAGACAGATAGCACATAAAACATATAAAACTTGTAACACTGGTCAGAGGGGTTATGTAAATGACTTTTTTCCCACATCAGAATTCAATTCATAATTCATAAAGATGAATTTCAAATTAGGCCCTGTTGGTCCTTCTCTTCCCCACCCCCACCCACCCCCCCATCCCTGCTCTTTGGGCACTCTTCAGTGCTTCGAGGGATCCTGTCCCTCCTGACCAAATCAATACATCTGCTGACAGGATCCTGCCCGTTAGCCTCCAGTTGCTCAGGATAGAATATCACTGTCTCCGACAACACTCAACCCCACTATTCACTTGTAAGGGTCAGTGAGAGGCTCTTCCCCCTCCTCGTCACAACTACAACAACTCTATTATAAATTTCTGCTATATCATTTTTTTTCGGTTTCAGAAAAGAGGACAAAAAAAAACAAAAACAAAAATCAAATTCATGAATTCCCCCCCACATTCTCACCTAAGTCATAAAACCCCACTATCAAATGTCCTGAGCTGTGTTTACTAGTAGTCCAGTATAATTTGATACGTGGCTTCACCCAGTGGTGGAAAGTAACCGAGTAGGGCGGGGCAATTAATCACACTTTGATTATGATTTTGGCTCCTAACTATCACAAAAACAATGTTATCGTCAAAAAAACATCATTTTGCAAGTAAACTCTTGTTTTGTCTTGTGTTCTGAAAGTCAACTTTAAAAAGTTCTAATGGGAAAATTCACAGGTTAAGTTTTTTCACTGTTTTAAAAAAAAAAAATGTTGACACAGTTTGTGTAGTTGTATTCCCCCAACACTATACTTTTACTTTAACATGATAAATGTACACTATTATTTTAATTTTAACATTAACCAGATCACATATAATATTCAAGATTACATAAACAGATCATTTGACAATCTATTTTCCAAAGACAAATCATCCGTTCCTGTTTACCAACCCAACAGACCTACATATTGACGGTAAACCCATTAAGGGCTTTCCCACCAAACCTTAAGATGAGGAGAAAAAAAAAAGTTAAAAGGCCACAAAAAGTGCCTCATCTCCCCAGAAAGGAACAGCAGGCCACTCCAGACTTTATCACTGACTCCATGATGCAATTAGCCATCACGGTGGTGCAGCTGTGGTTCTGCTGATTGTATTAGAGAATCTGTGATGTCTTTCTGGACGAAACCCCAGAGATTGAGAGAGGGGCGCTCATAGAGCCCTAAAACACAATAAAGACAAGTGGCAAAAGCCGCAACTCTCTGCGGGTCTGTTCTTGTTAGAGCCAGCAAAAGTTTTTTTTTTTGTTGTTGTGGGTGTTGTTGTTTTTTATTCTTGCTGTGGTTTTATGGCCCAGGGTCGTTATCTCTCAAACACAGGAAGAAACCAAGAGTCGACTTCAAACAATGCCAAATATGCACGCATCAACGCACTCAGAAAACTTCCAGAGGCACGCAGGGGATTGCTGTGAGGAAGCCCCCTGGGGGGATGAGGTGACTTTTGACATGGACAGCAACATATCATGCCCCTGAACACACACACACACACACACACACACACACCCAGTCGCAATCACCATCCTCACCCACCCCTGGGGGACGGAGAAAGAGAGGCAGGCAGGGGAGATAAGCACTGACAGCCCTGCCCCCCACCACCTTTCTCTTCTTCATTCAATTCAACCCCCACCCACCCCTCCATGTCCACATGTTCCCTGTACGCCTGCCCTGTGTAGAGAGCCTCTGCCAAGTAGAGTGTCTGTGTGCTATCTGATCAATCTGTGTGACACACACACACACACACACAGAGGTAAAAGCCATTATGGCCCCTAAAAGCTACTCCATCCAGGGACAACAGACCCCACCTCAGAGCGGCCGCAGCTAAAGTTTACAACAAAAGGGTTGGAGTAATTAGAAAGGCACTCCCCTTCTGGAAGAAATACTGGGAAGAGAGGAAGGGAGGGGGGAGGGGGAGAGCGAGCAGTGAGTACAAGACATAGGGAAAGAGATGGGTGAAGAGATGTAGAAAGAGTGACAAAGAGTGGCAACACAGCTGAGATGTAGATAGACAGAGAAAGAATCTGAAGAAGAGAAAGAGAAAACAAGAAAGAGAGAAGAGTCCCCAAGAGTACTGCTATAAACCTATCCATTCAGTGCAGAAGTTGTAAAAATGGAGGAACAATCGAGGCAGAGAGACAATGAAAAGCTGACTGGAGGGCAGGAAGGAATCATTTCAAGGTCATGACATGCGAGAGGAAAGGTTTACTGCTACTGAGCAGTTAGGCATTACAATATTAGATCTGAGCGAGAGCTCTGGAGGCTCAACAATGGGCCTCACCCATCAATATTCTGCGTGAAGCCTTAAAACACGGTGCCGAAAGAAAAAAATCTAATTTGACATTTCACCAGAAACAACACATGCTAAATTGAAACATTTTTGGGACGCACTGGCTTCAGCTTTGAAAATCTCAAAAAAATCTTCTTGGACTAAAATGAAATTCATCTCCAGCCCAATTTTTTTATTAAATGTTTTGTCAATGTGACCAGTAGTCCAAGATCAGATCTAATCACAGAAGCAAAACTCTGTGCTATCAGAAGCATGAGGCTCAGATTAGGACTGGACCATATGGTGTGTTGAGGAAACTGTGGCTTTCACAGAGCACTGTGGGTGTCAAACAAATGCAGCCTGATCATTCAGTTATTCATTATGTTACTGCTCTGAAGTTGCTAGCGCTAAACTCACCAGACTCCATTTAAAAAAGCAATGTTTTTAGCATACAGTCAACATATTGCCGTGCTTTACCTTCCGGTGGGATGGAGGTATGTGGGTATAGTGAGACACACAACAAGGGATCTTTTTTTTACGAACTTTACTTGCTCCGGTAACAAGTTAGTTTACAATCACAGCCAATGTTGTTCTGTGTGATACACTGCGTTGTTTTGGCCTCTAGCTCAGACAAAGACAGCGTTTTAGCAGTGTCCATGCAGGGAGCCATGAGTGCCGTACAACTAGTAGAACTGAATCACAAGTCTTGCGATGGTAAACGTTACCTAGATTAGCTGCATTGCATTTACTGACTTAACACTTGGAAGAATTAACACAAAATACAAGACTATGCTTACATTTTCTTCCAATATTTTCACTTTGTATACTATGTGTTTATTTCAACCAAAGCTAGAGTTATGATGGTTAGAAAAGTGGAAAGACGACCCAAAACGGCTTTTAATAGTTTTATTTTGGTGGGTATAGTGGGGAAAAAGATCACGGATGTTTTATGTGAAAAAAGAGGATCTTACTCTTTGACAGAAAGGTTGACGTCCTTAAAAATACTTTCCATAATGTTGTCAGACACTTTGAATATTAATCTGAGCCTGTCAGGTGTAAAACAAGCACTTTTGTAAAAGGTAAATACAAGCTGGACAGTTACCCCATTAACTTATATTGCCGTTGAAGACTGCAGCGATCTCGCTTAATACTGGACCAATTGTTGTTTCCATCAGTCAATCAGAGACAAAAACATAGAAAAAATAGGGTCTAGGTTGAAAAGAATAACGGTAGTTACCCTTTAATGGTAGTTCCACTTCCCTTCATTCACTTCCCCTCGGCCCTTGGTATTACAAAACGGTGCAAGTCGCACGGAGTCCACTTGGAGAGCAGAGGGAAAGTGGGCAGGAGATTAAAATGGAAGACACCTGCCCTTGTCCCCTCTCAGCTCAAACTATCATGATCGACCACCAATACCGATATATCGGAAAATGCCTAATATCGGCCGATATATCGGCGGGCCGATATTATCTAACCGCCACCAACTGGTTGTTGAGTCTGCTGGCCTCGCCAGCCTTGATACCATTACCCCGGTAAACCGCAGCAAGGAACAGAGCACTGGCTACAACAGACTGGTAAAAGAGTTTTTAGCACACACTAAAGGATCTAGGTATCATCTGGAAGAAGAGTCTGCTTTGTCCCCTCAGTGTTTGTCCAGTCCAGTTTTGTCTTTTCTTGATTTGCACCCCAAGGTACTTGAATCCACCCTCTCCAATTCCTCCCACTGGATGAAAACTGGGACAAGAGGGGCCTCCAGTTCTTCTGGTAGTCCACAACTTGACCCTCCTTCACACCTACCAATACGAGGACTGCAAATCGTTGCCATTATTCTGCCCCCCCTCTACATACCGGGCCAGAATATCTGTCTGTCTACGTGGGACTCACCTCTCTGAGTCAAGTCCAAGAACTTAGCTCCCTATGTGGGCCCGTTTCTAATCTGTCTTACAGCCGTTTGCCAGAGAGCCCACTCCAGCCCTCCTTCAGACCCCCCCACTTCCCGCCTAGCTACCAGCCGCTTATAATTATGTCAGTGGGCTTCTCACGTCTCTTCTACGTGACATATCAAACAAGGCAGCAGAATATTCGCTAATAAATGATAAAAATAATGAGAAAATGTATTAATGGATTCACTTTCAGAAATGTCACTGATGCAGCCTATGAGAGAACTTCCTTAATATCATTAATTCTCAACTTACTGCTTCCTCTTGCGCACCTGGAGCCAAATGTCACACAAGCCCTGTGCCTGTTCTGTAAATGTCCTGTCATGTCTGATTGAATACATAATGAATACTTACGTGACGGACACCTGCCGGCATAGTTATAACACATATATGAATGTTACATAGTCCATGTCCATGGATGATATTCTCCGTGCAGGTTCAAGTTGTTGCTGATTGTGTTTACACCTGCACTAGTACAGAACAAGAATTATTTGAAATCACAGTCCAACTGATAAATCATCTCCTTTGGCCAAGAGATAAGGCAAGGCATAAACGTTTTCTTGAAGGAAAAGTTAGTGGCATAAATAATGAGTAAACTGCAGTAATGCCGGCTTGGCTCTGCAGTTGCAACGAGGCTAATTAGTCCTTAAGGGAAAAAAAATCACATTTTGAAAAAAGGAAAATGAATTATCCTGCACTAATACAATGCAGTGATAACCATGAGAGGAAAAAAGCTAGAGTGAAATGATCACAACAACAAAAGACTGATGCAACATTAGCTAAAGCACTTCTGAGAAAAAAAAAGAAATCCAGTTATTTACAGTAAATGGCAAAGTCCTTTCATTTGCTAGATGTTTGCTATTGACTGGCATTATTTACGTCAAAAAGAACACAGATGCAAAGAGAAACAGATGCAGAAAGACAAGATAGGGAATCCAGATCAATAACGGGAGAGGGGTCGCTGACTCCAACACACAAAGAGTCCCATTAGTAATGTCTTTAAGGCCAGGAAGAGAAACAATAAATCATATTGTGTGGACTACTGGTGATACCAAGACTTTACTCTTCAAACACAAGCAGGCACATTAACTGTTACACAAACTTATGCAAACCGATTTATTTTTGATAGCAGACATTTTTGTAAAAATAGGCTAACGATTGCGTCATATCCACGTGACTTGCTGTCACATAGTAAACGAATTAACAGTACAGGAGAACTTAGAACATTAGCTGTTTAGGTTTAATTATTAATGTTAACTATCATGTTAGTTAGCAGTAATTAGCCTGTGTCTATGTTATCTCCTTACATATATCTACGCTCTCCGTCTCTGCTGATTGGGAATGATTGAGATTTCTCTTGGCACAGCTACCAGAAGACTTACAAATTTCAGACACCTTGCTCACGTTCATTCAAGCTCAGCTGGAGGCTGCGCAGTAACGCTCAGCCATCACCGGAAAAGTGCTTCTAATATCCTTCACTGGCCTCCGTCCAGAACAACGGGATCTGTTGGTCCAGTTCTTTAATGGTCTATGGAGTGAACGCATGACCGCTGTAACATTGAGTGCCGACTGTCATTTCTTTTCAGTTCACTTTTTATTTTTTATCATTTTGTTGGGCATTTTAGGCCTTTATTTTCACAGGACAGATGAAGACATAAAACGGGAGAGAGAAGGGGAATGACATGCAGCAAAGGGCCGCAGGTCGGAGTTGAACCCACGGCCGCTGCGTTGAGGAGTAAATCTCTATATATGTGCGCCTACTCTACTAACTGAGCTAACCCGACCACTGTTCAGTTCACTTTTAAGATACGTCACCAACAGTGTAATTTGTTAAAAATGTTTCTAACCTTACTAATTGCATCTCCAATCAAATGCACTTTAGTATGCACAACAGAGACAGCGTGTCTACAGAGGATACTTTCAGATTCAGATTAATTTAGTTGTCATAATTCTTTGTTCTTCTATTTTAATCAATCTAGCTGTCTACACAGGCCGCTTAACAGCTCTCGTTTAACTTGTACTATACACTTATAAACACAGCCTGAGGCATGGTATTAAGTTTTTAGTATTTTCTTTCTACCCTTCTATACATGTAACTACAGTGATTGTGTATTGAGCTCTAAGCGCTGCCAAAACACGGGTGACGTTCAACTCAACTCTGTGCCTTAACGCATGCTGTGTAGACACAGACGGAGCACTGAAGCTGCTGCTGCATGCTGCTCGCGCCTCCTGTGTAGACACATCATTGTTCAAACTGCAGTTTAGTATGCACAACAGTAAGTGAATCACCCGTTCATACCAACTGTAACATTATGACTTCAGTCATGTCTTCAGTTCAGCAGTGCATTCAATCTGTTGCTGGCTCAAGCTGTTACACTCAGTTCTGTACGAAAGACCTACTGTATACAAGCACTGTTTAAACTATTTGCGACGGAATTATCATATCATGATTGATCAAATGATGATTTCTATGGCTTTTTTGTGGTCTTAATATGCTTTAAAACTTTTGCACTATAGTGAATTTATTGATTGTACTGTATATATTACTTATCTCTTATCTGTTGCCCCGTTGGACGGAGAAAAACGTATTTTTCTCTGTATGTCTGGCACATATTGCAGAATTGACAATAAATTTGACTTGACTTTTTTACAAAGAAGTAAAGTACACGAGAGAGGTAGAGTATGCACAGTGGCACAGGGAGGCAGTTTATTGGTTCTTTCCAAGCGGACTGCGAGGCAGTGATTGGTGGGTGTTTTTACAGGATTACATCAGCTACAGATGATGGATTTTTTTCGCTCCTTTTTCCGAGCCCATAAGTTATTTATTGCTGTCAGGGTGTAGAGAGCATTTCAAACAATATATAAAAGGTGTACATTGGAAAAAGTAACCAACCTTGTCTTTAAGACATGGGATCAGTTTGGAAAGGGGGCCAAGGTAATGCTTTACTGTCACGATGAGAGCCTCAAGCCTGGATGAATATATCAGTATATTCACAAATTTAGATGGATAAACAGTGCGATAGATCTTGCACAACTTAGCATGGCATGCAAGACACATGCAACACAAAAGAATAAACAAACAGAAACTTTTTAAATTCAGACAAGACCTTCACAATGTTAATGTAGGTCTGACAGCACGGTCCAAGTTGGTTTATTTAGCCTTTTGAGGCCTCTGTGCATAAACCCTGTGCTCTAAGCCTTTTCGATATATGTGATAATGGGATTCATTGCTTCCCCTCCCCTTTCCCCTTTTTCTTCTCTCCCTCATGTCCTGCACAGCATTCATTTGAAAGGAAGGCATTGCATTTAAATTACGCAGGCAGTTTACTGTAAGAGTCCACCAGGGAAATCGAAGAAGAGACAGAAAGATAAAAGAGGAGGGGGGGTGGGTGTAAAATAGAGTTATTGGAAAAAGCATTGGTAGGAAGGCAAAGTACACAGAAGGATGGGAAAGATAGAGAAGGGGATGGTGTGAAGACATGGAGTGGGCAAGTGAGTGAGGGAGAGTGATTGAGAGAGAGAGAGAGAGAGAGAGAGAGAGAGAGAGAGGTGGCCCGGAAGTGAAACTAAGCTCACTGTCTATCCTTTGTCCTCAGTATGTTTTGTTGTTGGAGATGGAGAATCCATTTTCCAGACAACTCTCTCTCTCTCTCTCTCTCTCTCTCCTTCCTCTCTCTGTCCATTCTCTGTTGTTTCTGATGACCATGCTTTCCTCCTCCTCTCCACTGATGAATTACAAACAAGTCCAGGCAAACCCAGAATGCTCTTTGTCATCCCTGCAGCAGAGGACTGGTGCCTTTGGCTATTTGCATGCAAATAGGAAATGGGAATAGAAGTGTGATGTCTCACTATGTAGCATAACAGAGAGCTCAACACATAGGGTGAAAAGAGGAGCTGCAACAATGTACAGTACAACAAAAATATATAATAGATTACATTTACTTTTTGGGCAATTCATGCTACAGACTATAACCAAAAATGCCAATAACATGTTAGAATTGCAATTTTTGTTTTTTCAAAAAGCAAGAACTGAGTACTCAGGTGTATTGGGTACTTTGCAGTAGAGGTCTTCATGGTTCCAAAATGTTGGACCTGACCCAAAACAGACAGGTGGAAGACCTACAAGAACCTGACAAGCATTCATTTTAAAAGAGAGAGACCTGATTCAAATAGAGAAGAAGGTTTGACCCAGAATGTGGTTGACCCAAACAGACCCTGGATGGATGGATGGATGGATGGATGGATGGATGGATGGATGATAGATAGATAAATGATTTGCGCGCACGCACGCATGTGCACACACACACACACACACACACACACACACACACACACACACACACACACACACAGGTGTTCATTTCTCTGCAGACAGTCCAGCCTTGGCCTCATAAAAGATACTCTCAGCAACAAGCCACAGCAGTTAAGTGTGTGTAGCCTTCTTTTATATCTTACATCCTCTTCACTGAAGATGTGCTTATTACTTCTTTTAGGGTGTGTAAATTCACAATAATGAACTTGTAATGTTACAGTGGCATAAAGAGGGTGTCTTAAAGGTAACTATTGCCAGGCCTCCATAATTCCTGCAAATACGGCTGCTATAGACACACTTCTTGTTTAGATGTAGATTATTATCTGGCAAAAACACAAACATAATGTAAAATTTGCTGATGCCAGTATTATTATGTCTCTTCTCAGTCAGTCAGACAATGCATATAGCTGTTTCCACCAGGGGTTGATGCAAGCCCCCTTGTGGTTGGCTGCAGTATAGCTCATAAACCCGCCCGTGTTAGCGAATGGGACATGGCCCAAACTACATACCGATACACATCTAAAAAATGTTTCCTTATGGTGGTTTCTGTCATTTTTGGTAGTTGTGATCATGCTGATCTTTGTTTACGTGTTTATCTTTCTAATACGTTTGGTTTTTATTAGTTAACAATGCTATGAAAACAGGGTGAAACGCCATGATTTACAACTGTGAATTTGTCGCAATTGGTCAGATGGGTGTATGGATGGGCTTCAATACTATTGCGCCATTACCTGATCCCTACACGACAACGACTAGTACGAGAAGGCAGCACCAGGATCCAGGACTTTTTTGGTTTCATTTTAGTCAGAAGTGGAGAATGGTTATATATATATATATATATATATATATATATATATATATATATATATATATATATATATATATATATATATATATATATATATATATATATGTCTCCAGTCTTGCTCATGCTGAAAAGCAAAGCTATCTGTCTGCTTTATCAGTGTGGTATCAATCTTCTCATAGAACTCTCAAAAGAAAGTGAATTTCCCAAAGTGTCAAACTATTCCTTCAAAATAGCTAGAAACCCATGCAAATACAAAAAAACAAGTAAGCAGGTTTTTCTTCACTTAGGACCTCACAAACACCTTCACAAACTGGCTGACAAGTCTGCAGAATTTGACCCACGTTCTCCTCCCTCTCCTCCTTCCTTCAAACCATTACTGGCACAAACAGGCCATTATGCCAGACAGGCAGACATGATTCCTCTGCATCTCTCTCCCTCTATCTCTCTCTCTCTCTCACTCATACAGACACACAGCTCCGCTGCTTCCTCTCCCTGTGAATGAAAGAGGAAGTGCAGAGGAGACTGAAGTGTAAAGAGTCCTCTGTCTCCTCCGTCTCCCTCAGACAGAAGTGACACCACAGCCGCCGACAACAACAACAACAACAACGACAGTGACAAGCAGCGCTGGCGAATTATTCATGAGGGCTGAGAAACGCAACCGCAAAAGGAGCTCAGTGTCTACAAAACTCACTCACTCATTCGGCAGCTTGTGTTTTTTCAAAGCCATCCCGTTCATGAGTTACAGCCCCAAACTTACACCCTCCAAGGGGAGATTTCCCTCTCAATGGCGCCCACCTGGCCTGAGAAAGGAAGGCAGCAAACTAAAGATTCAAGTATGAAAGTGCCTATTCTCTAACTTGGTTGAAAAGTTTGCAGTTTGTCACAAGTGGAGCTCTGTTGCAAAACAAGACAACTTTGTGTGACACCTGAGCTCGTACAAAGCGGCAGTTAAAAACATTGTGTGCTGGTGGGAGATACGTTTCACATCCGTAATGAGGAGGAAACAAATTTTGTCTGAAGTCTTTTGACTCAGTGAGACTTTGGCAAAGTTTGGAAACAATACTTTTTCCCAGAAACAGCATTTCTTAAAGAGAAGACTGTGCCCATACAAAAACACCCATTATCTCTCATCTTTTGGAAAACAACAAATCTTAAAACTGCGATTTTGATTTTGTTTGTTGAAGATTTCTATGTTTACCGACTGGGCCTTAAAAAGCTACATACTTCAGTGCAGTCAGCAGGGCAGGCTCTTTATTGATTTTTTTGTATATCTTTATCTTTAAAAAAAAAAAAAAAAATCATATCTTGAACACCCTTCCACCCCAAAAATCTCTTCCCACTCACAAGAACTTTCCAAAATATTTATTTTCAGTGACCTAAAACGCTGTTTGAATGTGGACAAAAGGCCAATAAGATGGTATATAAGATGGTATAAGATGGTGAACATGGTAAAGATACATAGGCCTACCTGCTAAATATCAGCAAATTAGCACTGTCACTGTGAGCATGTTAGCATGCTAACATTAGCAATAAGTACAACCTCACAGAGCAGCTAGCATGGCTGTGGACTCTTTGTCTTGTTATTCAGAGTTGCATATACTGTTACTGAGTTACTTTACAAGACCATGATATTTTACGAGTCAACTTTGGAGGATGCTCACATCATTTGGCCAACTCATACTGCCCATATTAGATTTGGCCGAACTTGGAATTAGTCACAGAACAAGGACTGTTGATTTTGTTCTCCATCTCTGATACTGAAATTACGATAGGATTCTCTCTTTATCATAAGCAATGTGGGCATGAGGAATGATTACAACAACCAAAAACAGTTTTCCCTGTACATTTGGGACTTCAAAAACCTATCTTTTAAGAGTGAATTCAGTGCTCAAACTGAGCATGCTCCTCTGAACTGAAGCACCAGGGTTTAGGGGCTGCATATCTTCCTGCCACAGTGCATCATGCTGGGGGCACGACTCCCATGAAGCTCCCTGGAGGCCCCACAGGGTTGGATCTGATGAATGTGGGTCACAGGGAGCGCCCTCCGTATGCGTGCGTGCGTGCGTGCGTGCGTGCGTTTCAGACAGTCAACACTCAGACAGCCTATGGGGTAATTATGAGGAATGGACCTATTTCTTAAAGAAGGCAATGAAGCGTAAAGAGGACACACACAAACACATGAAACATGAACACCCGACACATGCGCATGAAAAAGGCAGTCACACAAACACACATGCACACGTGTTTGTGTATAAAAACACATCCATACAGAAAAAGAGAATCTGAATTCTCAAATATCCCAACGATATATACTTTGGGAAAGGAAGCATTTCCACTTCACAGATCAAATACAAAAAACACAGCGGATCTACGATGCATATTGTGTAACATTAAACACTTCCCTGCTTAACTGCTTGGAGCGCATTTCCACCGTGTTTGCTGCTTCTACCATCCTGCCTCATGGATCCCTGTGACTGAGCCATGAATACTGCATGGCTTTCCTGAAAGCACAGGGCCCTGTGGAACGAGCAGGCAAAATGTGTGGGTTCTTCTGCAGGTCACTGTGCCACAGTGTCTCCGCTCTATATTTACTCTACATGAACCTGACTGTGCGTGCATGTGAATGTGAATGTGTGTGTGCGTGTGTGTATGTGTGGGGGTGGGTGTCTGGGGTGAGAGAGTGTGTGTATGTATTTTTGTGTATGCGCATATTTATGTGTTCATGTGAGAATCTGGGTGTGTACGTGTGGGTGTAGGGAGTGAAGGTGTGTTTATGGTTGTTTTATAAACATGGAGATTTAAGTGTGTGTGTGTGTGTGTGTGTGTGTGTGTGTGTGTGTGTGTGTGTGTGTGTGTGTGTGTGTGTGTGTGTGTGTGTGTGAGAGAGAGAGTGTGTGTGTGCGTTGTAGGTGAAATAATACTCTTTTCCTGGTGATGTCACATGTTTGCCTGCACGGACAAATGCTCAGACCGCATGGAGAATGTATTCAGTGTACCAGAAGAATCATGATGTCTCACACTGGGCAGGGGTGGGGGAAGGGTGTGTGTGTGTGTGTGTGTGTGTGTGTGTGTGTGTGTGTGTGTGTGTGTGTGTGTGTGTGTGTGTGCGTGCACGTACACGTGAGAGAGACAAAGATGACCAAACACTAGCTACAGACAATATGTGCGCCACATTTTCCATTTCCTTGTTGTTAAGGGGGGCTGCAGGTCTTTCAGTGATAATAGCAGGGAATGCAGACAACGGCGAAGGTGATTCAATAAACAACCCAGATGCTTCATTCTGAAACAGAACACACATACACACACACACAATATAGTCGCACAATGAAAACCTCCTTTGCAGAACTTGACATATGGCACACACTATTTCCCTCTCAATTTCAGATCCAACTCCCACAGACGTACTTGCACGCTGGCAAATTGCCCCTCTACCCCTCCTCCTCCTCCCCCCTTCTGCTCCTCTTTCCTCATCTCCCCATCTCTTCATCCCTCCCTCCCAATTCACTCCTCTTTCGGAAAGTCATCTGCTCGCTAAGCAGTAAGCAACATCGCGGACCGCTTGCAGAAATGTGAGTATACAAATGATTTGTGGCACAGGCGTCCCCACTGGCGCCAGCCTAGATGGCTGTGAGGAGGAGGAGGAGGGGTGTCCAGGGTGGGGGGGATAATGTCACTTTCACCTTGTGTTTTCTCTAGCAGGCCCATGATGATAATTTTTCCCATTTTCATCGCAAATTTGTTTCGGGCCAGGGCCAGCAAGGGAAGAGAGAGAGCATGATAGAGAGATGGTGGGTGAGCAAGTCCCCTTTGCTTTGCTGAGTGAATGGAGGGGGGTAAACAAGAGAGAAAGGGGAGGAGGGTATATATAAGGGGGGATGGAGCAAAGAGAGGGGTGGGGGCGCATCTGCACAGTGACCTTTTTCTGATCCAATCTCACTGATGAATCCTAATGAAGGATTTAATAAAATCACAGTTTACAATCTGTCTCTGCATCAAAGCGTGCAATCCAATTCAAAACACAGGCCCATCTACATTTCCAATATTGTTACAAACCCATCAACCCCACCAAGCCCTTGCCTGAAAAATAAGTGAAGCACACATTAGTGTATGTGTGTGAGAAACGGAGAGAGAGAAATTGGCCAGGCTGAAGCGTGAGCGGCTGGCACATTTGTTCCAGCTGTAACCTAATGTCACAACTCGTCATATTCATTTGGCCTTCTAATGAGGCTAAAGTCAACAAGGTGCAGCATACATGAGTGGAATTGCTGCTGCAGCTCACCGCTAAATGAACAGAGTGAAGTACACAAGAAAGTAAAAGACACAGAGGACTTGATACTGAGGGAGAATATAACATGGGAAATCATTACAAAGTTGATAAAGTACATGCCGGCCATGAGTTCACATACACACACTCTTCATACACGTCGTCATAAGATCGCACTTGACATTTCCCTGAAATGAAAAGGGCACACCTGTTACACTGTCAGTAAGCAGGAGTCTGCAGAGTAAACAAGACAGATGGCTAGATCAATGCCAGCGTTTGAATGTCTGTAAGTTGATGCAGTCAAGTAAGGAGGAGAGGGCCAAGCAAACTGTGGACTCCAAACCCGTAAAACTCGGTTAATACTTAGCAATAGTGACATCTGCTGGAGAGAAGTTACAACAACACTCAATCAAAGCCTTGAGCCTGGAACCAAAACTGAATGTTCCACCAAGCATTTACAAATAATCATAATTTAGCTGATGTAAATGCAACAGATATGGACAGGGTATGGAAACAGACAACTCCAGCTGATGGTTCTCCAAAATTGCTCTGCAGAAGACAATAAGAATAAGAATAATTGGCTCTGCACCTCTGCTCCTCAGCAATACAAGACGGTATTGTGAGGAGGAAACGGAAGCTACGGCAACTTAGGAGGTACATTAGGGGCATCATTCACAAATACTCAACACATTTTTAAATGATTAAAATTCAATTTAAATTGTAAATTAGAATTAATAAAGGGCATTTTCAACTTTGTTACATAAAATAGGATTAAAGAGTCCCCTATGAAGTCATAAAGCATTGTTTTAATAAAGGGGCTATTCACTGACTTACACATGAAGTTGAGTAGTATCTAGTCTGAATCAACTAAATCAAGTACATTTCCAGGATAATTGCCTGACATACCACGATGTCCCTCACCTTCCACTCCCTGTGTGCTGCCGTTGTCCCAAACTCAAACTGGTCACTTCTGGAAACAACAACTTTCGAGCTAGCAAACTACACACTGAGAATGGTTTTGAAACTGAAAAAGTTATCAAGAAGTATTGTGCAAAAAAGGCAGGCCTGCTTGGTTCTTTCGAGGGATGATTGTAAAGATTTACAAGAAATATGTTTGCGGTTTTTACTCTCTAACTGGGACGGACATTTTGGGACAGATTGGTGGGATCACTGTGGACGAAGTACAGACGGCGATACGCTGCTAAGAGCAAATTACGCTTAACCATGTTTACAGCTAATTGACATAGCTTACGTTACTGTATTGTTTGAACAGTTAACTTCATTTAATATTCTATGTGGTATTTTTTCATTTGTGGGGTGCAAATGTTCCACCAAAACAAGTTCCTTGCAGAGCCACTGAAGCTGCGCCTGGAGCCTAGCAATCAAGACAAATATATATATATATATATATATATATATATATATATATATATATATATATATATATATATATATTGTACACACACACACAAAGTTTAATTTCAGACAGACAGCTCAGCTACAGACAGACCCCTTGGAGGATATCTCAGCGCTGCAGGGTGTATGCTGGGAAACTTGTAACATTGGATCTTTGGTTGACGAGGAACTAACAGCATCAACCTGCTACCCCAACGAGAGCCTTCCCGCTACATCTGCACAGTGTGTTAATGAATAACATAACTCCATCTGCACTGTATCCACAGAAATGGGATCAACGCCACACTACCAATTCCACATTATAGATCAGCGGTATCTCTGAGGAATAGGTGCATTGATTGGATATGAGATCTAATGTCTGACTGCTGCCTGCATCTGAACAGCTGCAATTTCTTTCTGATTAGACTTCAGATTGTAATTACGTTGTGTATCGACAACACATGTTAATGAGACTGTTTGTGCCAGAATCCCAATCTACACAAACTGCACTGTGAGCATTATACATGGTTTAATACGGATGTTTAGGTCTGGGGTATATATTCAATTTTTTGATGTGTGTGTGTGTGTGTGTGTGTGTGTGTGTGTGTGTGTGTTGTGTGTCTCCAGAAGGCCCAAGTTGATCAGAGTGAGGAGCGACAGCTGTGCTACAAATCAGAGCCCATTTACTGGTGACAGAGTCATTAAAGCCTGCTCATCTCATAAAACACAATGCACATGGTCAAATACCATTCACTCCATTCACGCTCATAACTCTACTGGGTACACACACACACACAGTCACACCCGCTAACACACACAGAGGCACATGCACACATACACACTCACAGATGCACTTACAAACCCAATCTCTCGCAAAGCTAAACCGAGTGTGTCAATTGGAATGACTATAGGGGGCGGTTTCCTATGTGTGTGTGTGTGTGTGTGTGTGTGTGTGTGTGTTTGGGAATCCATAATAAGTAGGGTGATAACGACACTGAGGTAAAGATGGATATTTGCTAAAAGCACAGCAGCAGTAAACACTGCCACACTTTGTCCAAGGGTTGTTTTACGATAAGTGCACACCACAAAACACATACTATATCCTCTCTTCTTCTTTCTATCTTTCTCTCTCCGTAGAAGACAAATACACAAAATATATGTACATTCATGCAAATCTACTGCATGTATAAAAAAGATTTCCTTTCATACACACCCCTCTGCTACATTTCTTCACAGCCATGCTATGATTTCTCCTGCCACTGCCAACAACCTCTCTCCTCTATATAATGGCCTTGCACAGACTTCATATTAAAAACATCATAGTCTTGTACAATATATCATAAATGTACAATTTAATCAAAGAATCAAAATGAAATATAGATATGATAAAAAATTTATACAATTTATGGACAAGAATAAATAAATTACCTGACATGTGATAGCTTCTACAAAGGCTATAATATAGAAAAGTAACTCACACCAACGTAAGTAGACTTGAAAGTATGAAAAACGTGTTGTAGACTCTGGTTCCATATAGAGAAATGCTTCCCTTTTTATACTTTGATGATGTTTCGGCCCTCAGGTCTTCTTCAAAATCAACAGTCCGATTCAATCACATAAATGTTGATTTTGAAGAAGGCCTGAGGGCCGAAATGTCATCAAAATAAAATAGAGAAATGCATATCCGACTAGAGTGTGTGACACTTTTTTCTTACTTATAAATTTCTACAATGGCGACAGAAAAGAATCCTCTTGAAGACCAGCACAGTCTTTTGTTGTTTCATCACACTGACACTGAGGACACGGAGTAGCACCTGGTGTTGAAGAAGAGGATGGGTCAGCCTTCCCCTTCACAGAGTTATACACCGCATTATAAAAAGGGCTAACTGAGGATTAATGTGGCAGGCACTGGGGTGTAATATCAGCCATGTGTGGGCCTGCGGCAACACCTGGGCTGACGCGGTGCAGCAGTACGCTACGGAGAGACATTTGTGTCCGTTGTTGTGACAATTGTGTTTCATGATCCACAAATAAAAACAGAATTTAAAAATATCTATATGGAAATACATTTTAGTATTCACAAATGTGTCTTCCTATCCACTAACAAACACAACCTGGCTAAATGTTAGTATTCTTCATATATACTGTACTAGAGCCCGACCACTTTATCGGCAGGCCTCTATTAGGCGTTTTCCAAACTATAGGTATCAGCATTTACAATGGCTGATTACTTTTTTATTATTCATTTATCAGAATCATTTATAATGATGAACAAATGATTATGATAAATGAATGTTTAAAAAATAAAATGAAAACGGATGAAACACCTTTCAACCATGTTATGAGTGTTGGCGTTGGTCAAAGGACTTAAATTTTCATAACTCAAGTTTGTATTTTTATATATTTTACTATCATAACTTTAATATCTTTTGATGTTCCTCTGTTCTGTTGTGACAATAAAACAAAGTTTATTTTTAAACCGCATTATCATATTATTTTAGTGAGGTCTCATTAATAACTACAAATAACTAATCTTAGGGAAATCTGTTTATGTTTTGTTAAGTGTTTCTGGATTTAAAATATATACAGTATATCGGCAGATATATCGGATTTTTAAATCACCAAATATTTGTATCGATATCGGCATTAAAAATCCTTTACTGGTAAGGCTCTAATATGTACAGTAACTCCCAACTTCAGGTGCATTAATCAAACAACATTTGCTTTTGTAATATTACTTGTCCATATAAATGTCTGAACATATTGCATGTATTTATGTACAGATTGTCAAATCAGGGTCCACGGATGATGTGACAGATGTGAATTGGGTCATATTTGTGTGTAGTTTTCAGACTCTTTTCACATGACATTGGGAATCAAACAAATCTGGCAAGCTCATGGCTCAGGGCATAACTCGCCAGCGCAGTTTTACAAAACTCAAATTAAACTGTCACGGTGCGGAGAAAATCTAAAGAAGTTTGGGGCACTTCAGTCAGTATGTGACTTATGTGACTAGCACTAGAATGTCCTCAGCGGCTACTGTGTTAGCAGTTAGCTCACCAACTAGCTTGCAAGTGTGTCAGCAAGCTTCTAGTACAGGGGGTCTGCATCTTTTTTAATATGAAGTGCCATTTAAAAATGTACTCTTTAATCAGTGTTCTATATCAGCATCACGCCTGCCATCATCTACCGAGCCCACTCAGGCAGTGTATTTTTTTTCCTTCACGCCATATACTGTGAACAAGGCAACGAGTAATAGCCAATCAGACGCAGAGTAGGGCGGGTCTTCGCAAAATGCGGATAGGGAAAAAAAGTCAACCAAGCTACTGTAAATACCGTTCTGCCAATGGCTGTAAAAGAGATTATTTGGCATGAAGATTGGAACATTTCCAAAAAACTCTCTCATGTGCCATTGTTTTTTTTGTTGTGGATCATAAAACGTGCTTTTGGCTCTCCTAACGATTGAATCACTTCATGAGTTTACTCTGGCTTTTATCATCGTTACTGTGTCCTGTTTTTGTCCAGTACACATTGAGACTACATTATTACTTCTGCACTCTCCAGAATTGGTCTTTTTCTGACAAGGAAGTACCTTTACAGGCATTGTTCTGTTAACAGACAGCTCATTACATCGCAGAACTATTCAATGGGGAAATATAAATACAAGTGCTAGACACTTAGTCCTAGAAATGTAGGAATCATTGATGTAAATGAATCTGTCCATTGTAGTTTTTACAGTAATACGGCGATGTATGAAGGTCAAAAGGAAAGAGAGCGAAGAGTAAACACACGACAACACACACAGACCGAGATGTGTCTTACCTTTTTCAGAGAATTCACTATCCCTCATAGCCTGATGATGGTCGGAGTGTGGGAGCACAGCTAGTGATGACCCAGTGAGCTTGAGATGAAGAATCCGGCTATACATCACCATGTGCCTGAAGAGGAGACCTGAAAAAACGTTTGTTTTATTGCCCGTCACAGTGTAGCTATTTTCCTGACAAATTATATGGCATTTTACTAGTTGTGTCAATTCACTAGAGGTAAAGAGAAAATGGTTTTCTTTCTCTAATAATTATAAGACTGAAACTATGTTCTCATGTGACTAATGTAGTTGTAGTAACAAACGCTGACTGCAAAAAGTGTAAAATTGTACATGACAGAGTTATCAGCAATGCTTTATTTTGAGTCTACCTATTTAGTATTTATTTAAGCAGCTAACATTGAATAAATGGTGTGTAAGACACTGTAATGAACTTCTAAGCAGATTTAAGCTATTACGTGCAAGTTTGTCAAAAATGTAATAAAAATTATGAATGATATAGTAAAAAATAGTTTTTGTAGGAAAAGTCTTGACACATGCTGTATATTAATACACAATTAAAAATGTCCTTTTATCAGCTTATGATTGCATTATAGTGTGTTAAAAACCATTTATTAAATATTTATTTAGCGCTGTTCATCCTAAAGAGGGACTTCAAGTGTTGCAAAAGTTTGCACAAGTGACATGAAGACACACTTACCTCTTCTGACAAAAGCTTTGAACAAACTCCCACTTCAGAGTTCAAATCTGACTTCTCCAAATGTTCAAATACGTTCAGCTGTCACTCTCCAAACGTTCTCTAAACTTGAACAGAACAACAGAGCTGAACCGCCGCAATGACAAGACAACAGAGATCAAAAAAAAAATAGTTCCTCTTTTCTTAAAGAATGCTGTCGGAGTGGTTCTGTTGAGACTTAAGCATTCAGGAAAAGAAAAAAGTCACAATGCTTTCCTTTCAGGGGTGGGAAGGAGAGAAATACAAGGGGGTCACACAAAGCAAAATATTCCTGGGGGCTTAAACTCCACTGAGCATGTGCCATGAGAAAGCCCATTATTTTTAATGCATTCTGCTGGAACAGACGTAGCATTTAAATGAACATTTTAGGGATTAAAATTAAAAATTACAAATGCACTAACAGGAGAGTTTATTATTCGAGAAGAGATGTCTCCCATCTAATAAAAAAATTAAATAAGTAGCCGTACTGGTTTGGCAGGAAAAAGTTCTGAGTAAATGTAGCAAACTGTTGTGCCCCCCGGCGACTCCAGCAGCCCCACACACAGTTCCTCATTGTCTTGCCTTGTGACTCTATTAGTGTATCTCCTCTTAGCCTACTACTTTCACACCACTGTTTGCCACAACAAGCTGGCCACACCAAAAGCAACGCCGTGGCAAGAACTCACAAGACCCAGTACAAAAAATAAATAAAAGTCATAATCCCAGAAAATGTGTGAATGGAGCAATTCTTAACTCATAACGGCATGAGATCAACAACATACCTTTGTTCCCTGCCTGTAAAAGTAACCCCGATATAAACTCTCACCTGGATTTTGTCAGTTGAAGTTCGTTGGACGCTGGAGGAGGTGAAGACACAGCTGGGGAACTGCATTGATTTCCCTAAATAAACACACACAGGAGAGCACCTGCAATTCAAATACATGCTGGGATGTAAAACGAAACTCATGTCTCCAAACACTCCATTTGCCTGCATTTGAATAGGGCAAAGGGACTTTAAAAATGTTCTAACTGAGGTCCTTGAGTGTAATAAACAATCATGTTCAAGGTGGGGGTGAATCAAGTTCATCAACAAATGACAATTCAGTTGATTTCATTTCACTGACTACACATCGTTCAGGCAAAACGCGGCTGTGACGCCCTGTGTTTGAACTCACTTTTCAAACATTTACAGTAAATAAGTGGTTCAGCTGGTTTCATTTTGCCCAAAGCTATGTCATTGTAGAGGAAAAAGTCTGCCCATGTCTGCCCTCGTGTGGACAGAGGATCTCAATGCAGCATGCAGCAGAAAAAAAAAAAAAAGAGAAGTATTACTCAGCATCATATAAGATTCAAGGGCCAAAATGCAGGGGAAGTATTTTGATTTGTGTGTCGGTTTGTGGTAGAACAGCTACTAAAAGAGCACCAAGCAGTTGCATTCATGTTTATGTGTATTTTCAGCCAAAACCTTTTTTTTTTACATAATTTGGCAGCACCCCTGCACTAATTCTAAGGAACTTCTTGGGGTCTCGGACCCCCTGTTGGGACCCCTTGGGGTGCCTGAGGTGCCTCTAGGCCTAGGGGGTGCATGAGAGGAAAAATCTTGGTGTTATAATTACACCAATACTTTTTAGTGGGATTGGCGATGCAGATTGCCCAAAGCAAGTGTGCAGTAAGATTCTGGCTATCAGCTGTATGAAGCCCTCTTATCTACGTTGCCATCTGAACATAAAATATGCCAATGTAAGTCAAATGCCTCTTATTTTAATTTGCAGGGTTCATACGCATGTTAAGCAATACTTTTCAGCAAATTTCCATGACTATGTAATCCTTAAATCTCAGTCAACATTATACAATAACAATAAAAATCTACCCTCAAAGGTTTAACAATACAATGAATGACGTGTGGTTCATTGTGGAATTCATAATATTGCGCCCCGAATACATTTTTCATTAATGGATTTTTTTTATTTTTTTTTACTAATCACATGTTATTATGCTTAGTTAAAAAGAATTACATGACTTTTCCAAAACTTTCTGGGTCTGTTTTATTGCTTTAAAACCTTTCCAGGCCTGGAATTTGCATTTTTCAAATAACTTTTCCAGGTTTTTTCAAAACGTGTAACCCCTGAATTTGGCCATAAAAAGAAAAAGATCAAAAAAAGATTGGGGTGCATCAACCCGGTCAGTATGTAGAAGAGGATGCGTTGCCTTAAAGGTTTGGGAACCGCTGCTTTAGGGCGTCCTCGGTAGGCTTGGGCCGGTATACGATTCTGACGGTATGATAACCTTCAGCAAAAATATCCCGTTTTCACGGTATTGCCATTACATTTTTGTAATTTTTTTGTTTTAATGTCTGGGTAAAAAAAATCCATTGAACACAATGATTTTTATTTTTAAACACACGGCACACTGGCAGGGAGACAGATGCCTAAAATGCTCTTTCTTTCCTTGACCACTCATAAAAAAACATCTTATACCTCAGGAACAGTATGCCAGAAAATGTTAGTGGTTTTTGCATTAAAAAATTAAATTAGTCTGGTGGACGTCTGGATTTCTCCAGTTGATGTGATAGATGATATATGAGTGTTTTTTTCCCCACTTGCCTCGTCTAGTAAGTTCAGAGGTCAGCTAAGCAAGAGTACAGGTTAGGTGTGTAATATTTATCAAATAGACTGTTCAGACTGGTCAGATTTTTGTTCTTTACAGTTTGTGACCCGATAAGAATATTATGTTGTCAACATTTTCATGTTCCACAGAGAAGTGTGCAGGCGTTAGGCCTAAGTTTTCTTCAGTATTTAGGCCTGACCAAATCCCTAACCTTTCTTCAGTATTTAGGCCTGACCAAATCCCTAACCTTTCTTCAGTATTTAGGCCTGACCAAATCCCTAACCTTTCTTCAGTATTTAGGCCTGACCAAATCCCTAACCTTTCTTCAGTATTTAGGCCTGACCAAATGCCTAACTTTCATTATTTAGGCCTGACCAAATGCCTAACCTTTCTTCAGTATTTAGGCCTGACCAAATCCCTAACCTTTCTTCAGTATTTAGGCCTGACCAAATCCCTAACCTTTCTTCAGTATTTAGGCCTGACCAAATGCCTAACCTTTCTTCAGTATTTAGGCCTGACCAAATGCCTAACCTTTCTTCAGTATTTAGGCCTGACCAAATAACACTTACATTAACACTTATTTTCAGAAACGAATAGCTTTCTCTCGAGGGTCGACGGTTCAGGAGTTTGAACCCATCCCATTTCACCACTTGACTATTCAAGCCAAAACATAACAACATGCAGGTGTTACCATGTCCCAACGACGACTTTGACTTTGAACAGTAGGCTCTTTCAGGACGACAATACACTCTTTCCTACCCGCAAGAAGTTTCAAACGTCTCCCTCATGTCTTTGTTTCTATCAGCGAGCATCCCTAACCGTCACTCCACCATCTCATCCTATTGGACACTTACACTGCACCTGTTCGACTCACCAGCCAATCACACGCTTCGGTCTGTGTACTCCAAGATGGCGGCTTCCAGTGCTCCGTGTCAGACATCATCGCATATGAAAGCTAAATATTACTATCTGCCGCTTGTTTAAACGTATGAAGAGGCGGACCAGAAGAAGCCGAGTGGGGCTGAGTTGTCGCCAGTAAAACGCGGAAACTGTTTCCGTATGGTTTTTTCGCCGGAGGAGCCGGTCTCGGTGTCGGTCTGAAGGGGGTTGTGTTATCCGAGTATGGCCACCGAGAACAGGATCAATTTTTGGAGGAGAAACGCAAAGGTTCCCGGAAGGTGGGTTATCATCACTCTCATTTAATGTTATTAAACGAAGCTGGACTACAGGACCCCTTTAGTACATTTCAGACGGATACTGTTATATATTGTTGAAAATACCATTATCAGTCGGTACATAAACATATAAGTTATATGATGTAATAACATCATATTGTAGCTTGAACTTCCAATAAAGTAAATATAGGAATGCTAGCTTAAAACTGAGCTCTTCAGCTGAGCCAAACGTATAAGATGTCTCTGTAAGTACCCCATGAATAGTCATTAGTTGGCCATATTGTAATAGTAGGTTTCAATTCATTCACTTGAGGACTTTTCAGCTCTTTTCACTGTCTGGTTTGAGCGTGTATCTTTATAATATCCTCCACCTGACAAGGACAGACCTCCATCTCTTTCTTCTCTGCGGTTTCTAACGTTCAGAGTGGAGCTGTCAGCTGGCACTGTCCGTGCATCGCCCGCCATAAGAGTGTCTATGTCTGTGCTAAGAGGTGGTGACACCGCACTTGAGAGAGAGATAGTAGAGACAGGAAAGGAGACTGCACTGTCTGCCTTGATGAGGTCCACTGCTGTAATCTCAGATCTCTTATTTTGTAATCTCTTACTGCTTTTTTAGATTAGTCATAAGTGAAGAAGTTAAATGAAATACGTCCTCTTTTTTGTGACATTTTTATTTATGACTAAGATGACCAAACCAATAGCTCACCCATAAAAAAACGATTTGCCAGGTCATAGTTTAAACTCTTATTAGCCTACCAAGTAGAGACTATATGATGTGTTATGGAAAAACTAGTATTATGTTCCTGAAGTGGGAGGAATCATGTGGACCATTGTTTATAATTTAAGCCACAGCACTAGGTTAGTCAAAGCCTGTATAGCTTGCTTAATAGGCAGCCTGGTAATGTATTATAATGGGCACTCAGGACCTCTATGTATTCCTTTATTCTATTTTCCTCACCCTGCCCACTTATGGAAAATGAAAACTTATCAGACTTCATTGATAAGGCCGACGTATACATACTAATGTGTCCATATATCTGTATTAGCCTGTGTATCTTTATGACTGTGAAGACTCAGTGGTTGTCCTGTCCTGGCTTCATGCCACAGCCAGCCAGAGAAGGTGGAGCGTAGTGTGTTTGGGAAATCTGAGAAGAGAGGATCTCTAAGGAGAGGGCGTTGCTGTCTTTGTCACACACACTGATCTTTCTCAAACTGTGGTGGGTGGAAGGCTGAAAACACAAACGCATGTTTGAACAGGAAAGCAAGCAGCTAGTCTTAGCGCCTGTCCTTGAGCCACTACTGATAAAAACAAGTTGTAGGCTGATAAACAAGAGACTCTGGCACAGCCAGATAATCAGCAGGCCCAGTTCTCAGGCGCCAGGCTTTAACTGTCAGTTTATTCATGCAAATGACATGAATAGGTTGACATCATTTAACCTCAGGCGTGAGAAGCCAGAGTTTGTCAGTCCACATACAACTAGTATTAATCTATTTGTTGCTAGTGAAGTTTCTGCCACACAGAGATGGCATTTCAGATAAACCGTCATATATTTTTTTTTTTTTATAAAAACAAGTATTAATTTGTAGCATTCTGATGTTTTTCCAGTGACAATATTCCTTTATTTCTTCATGTGTTTTTTTTTTTTTTTTACAGTGTCAGGTTTTTTTTTTTTTTATTGTTGACTTTGTCTGCTTTGGCTAAAACGCAGAGGAAAGGAGCTGACCTGAGAAGTAGCATTCGCACATCCGGTGAACATATGCCCACCATAGGGTGGTGAAGAACACAGGGGCTGTGCAAGCTGTCCCTTTTGTTCTGTTCAGTACAAACTACAAACAGCACAATCTAAATAAGACAGGGTTAGGGTCAACAAATAAAAGGGATGCACTGTATGTAATAAATGTAAGGCAGAACGTGAGGCTGAATTCGCTGGCTCTGTGATTCACAAAAATACTCCCCACTGGGGTTTTCCAGCTTTGCAAAATCATCCAAGAACATTAGTCCTTCACAGAGACACATCCCAAATGTAAGGACATTTTCAGGGATCCCCCAAAGCTGGTCTTTCTTTTTTAATACTTACTTATAACAGTGTCAATAGGAAACTAAACAAGACAACAATTTCAACAAAAAAATGCAAAAACAGACAGAAAAAAAAATAAAAATACAGAGTGTAAGATTAAAACATTTTTAGATTAAGGATGTAGCATAGCACCAAATAAACAAATCAGACATTTAGGTCTCCTCAAGCAAAATTAATATGGTCTTTAAGCGGTCTATCAAGCTCAGGGATGTTCTATTAAAAGCTGATATTTCCACGCCTTGTCTATAATTTTCACAACAGGAAATCATAGACGTGGTAGCTACACCCAGAGGTGTAGCACCCAGTCTTCTAGCCACCGTCACACAGGTTAAAGTATACTTATGCATAATGTGATCACCTACAGAACCACTCATGCCATTTACCTTATCCTCTGCTCATGTGGTCTGCTTTTGTCTGCAAAACATCAAGGCAGTAGCACTCCTGCATTAGCATGCATTGCACTAACATCTGAACAGATGATGATTGCAGCCTTTCATTTCATTCATTGTGGTATTGAGAAAGTAAAAATGTTTTCACACACTTTGATATCTGATTAAATGAGAAATATTGAGTTCTGAAATTACCCAGTACCAGTATTTGACTAGTAGGTGAAGATCTCTGGGGCCAGAACTGGAAAGGAAACTACATCATCCCGGTAGAAAGCGGTGAAGATCACTGATCCAGACCGAGAAGGTTTATGAATGACTTATACTTCCCAAAGAGCAAACATGGGTTAAATGACCAAGTGGTAAGAAAACTTCTCCAGTGAAAGCATTCCTGCTTTCGATCCTTTTTGTACTGGGATTTTGAAAGAAAATTACTATTTGTACGCTTTTGCCGCCAATCACCGTAAGCCTTCTTCAGTTTAATGCGACATGTGATTGGCCCACTACTGCAGCAGCTACAACCCATACAGTCTGTGGTGTGGTGGAGGTGGTGCGGCAGAGAAAGGGGAGGTAACCTTGCTCCTTATGACCTCATAAGGGGAAGATTCCAGATCGGCCCATCTGAGCTTTCATTTTCTCAAAGGCAGAGCGGAATACCCAGGGCTCGGTTTACACCTATAGCCATTTCTAGCCACTGGGGGACCATAAAGTGAAATTTTCAAAATTTCCCTTTCAGTGAGGGATTGAGCAACACACTGCAAATAGGAAACAAGCAAAATATGTTTACAAAGAACTACACATACAAGGTCAGCACGTGTGTCTGCTAACTTTCCCCTATATCTTAATATTGAGTAGACTGGCTGACTATTAGCATTAACTAGGTCAAAGCCTGGGAAGTGGCGTGTGTTTTTCTGAACAGAGGTGACAGCATTTCACATGTCATCTTCTACAGTGTACAGCCAGTTTATGGAGCACAGCATCCACCTCTTGACCCACGGTTGCGACGGACGTAAGTGCTAAACACAACTGGACTGCATGGCGTCATGTTACCCACATGGATGCGTTTTAATTGTGTGTGTGTGTGTTTTTTGTGTCTCCTATTTTCAACCTTGTTTTGCAGCACATTGTTCCATGCTTCAAGTACTTGAACATGTATGGATTGCATGCACCAGTACAGTGCCAGTGTGACCCAAACTTATCATTTACATTTTTCAATGTATTTAACTGAATGCTATGGTCTTTTTTGTTGGATTTGCGGTTTAGTTTTTTGTTTGTTCCTTTTTGGCCATAACATATCCTACATTTCTGTGTATAATACGTACCTGTATTGTACATGAGGGAGACCATTAAATTCTCTACTTTTCTTTGTCTTTTTTTCTCTTTTTCTTTCTGTTCAATCTCTCGATCTATCCATCCGCAGGTATCCCAAAGACACAAAGCCTAAGTTCAACAATCTCAAATCTAAAAAGGCCTCTAGCTTCCATGAGTTTGCCCGCAGCACCAATGATGCTTGGGACATCGACGAAGAAGAGGACGAGGATTTCCTCGGGACCCCCGCCCAAACTTCGTCAGGCCTCCACTCAGTGTCCACACAGAACCAGGTAACTACAAGACATCATTTTTTTTATCCCTGAGCGACTGGGCATTGGTGTGAAATGAGAGAAGATATTCTGATGTGTTTGCACTCAGCAGCAGCAGCAGAATCAGGCTGTTGACACAGAAACTGAGGTGTCACACAGACTGGCACCTCCCAGGCCAGAAGCTGAAAACCTCCAGGATGGGCAGGAAGAGGACGCAGAGTGCGAACATGTCAATGGCAAGGTTGTCAAGTCTAGTAGTGACGCCTATCTCAACACGTCCTCAGGTATGTGGGTAATATGCTGTAGAAGTTCATTCGGCATTAAAAGCTCCTGAGCAGCTTATCAGGTGATTCATAGGGAAGCCAATTACAGATTTTGTCAGGGGGGCCTAGTCTCGCATTGCCAGCCCTACCTCCACAGCACTGTGGAGTAAGGTCTGGCACACATACACATACATTCTAGGATAGGAGAAAAAAACGCTGTGGGTTGTTTGCATATCTTCAAACCAGTCGCAATTGTTTTGGGCAGAGCTAACGGTGGCTCTGCAACATAGTCTTGGGAAGGGACGCCACTTAATATAATAATAATATAATATATTGATATTATATCCACATCGATATATAAGGGTAGATATCTTACGTGGAAATGGAATATCTCCATATAAGTGTTGTCTTTTCCTGGTTATACAGGCTGCATTACATTAAATTGAAGTGATTTTCTAAGTGTTCTACCTCTCTGTTAGGTTATTTGCCTTTACCCACTTAGTCATTGTATCCCTATAATTAAAACTCTGATCGTGAATATTTTGTGAAGCACCTAAAGCCAACCCTACAATATTGTCACAATATAGAGATTGATGTTTTTCCCATTTAAAGAGGAAATGCCGAATACATATTCTTTGTAAATCTTTATAATCAGTCCCTGAAAGAACCAAGCGGGCCTGCCGTGTTGCATGATCTGGATTTTCTTCAAAACATGCCGTTTTCAGTGTGTAGCTTGCTAGCTCAAACGCTTTGTTGTTGTTTACCAAAGTGAACAGCGATTGAGAACGGCAACACACAGAGAGCGGAAGGTGAGGGGCATCTGGTGCGTGATGTCAGGCAATTATCCTGGAAATGTACTTCAGTTGGTCCAGACTAGAGGAAGACCTAACACTGCAGAATGGGCTAGGCAGATTATATCAGACCTTTGGAATGTGCGTGGCACAACATTTTTCTGTTTCTCTAAATGCTCACAACAAAAATAGGCAACCATAGGGCACGGAACTCCAGAGAGCCAGGGATATAAGCCTCCACCCTGCCCCACCCCCCTCTCTCCTCCTCAAAAGCTACAGACTCAGAAATGCCACATACTAAGGAAAGCTCATTATGGGACTGGCTCTAGTGGCTGTAATTCTGCACCAAGACTGAATTTTGGGAAAGAGACTTCAGATACGGCATTATAAACTAACTAACTATAGACTAAGGTCTGTATAAAAGCATCCAAAGAGCTGTATGTCATGGGACCTTTAATGTAGTCCAAGACATATACCCTTACACACTAAACCACCTCCGAATGGTAAAGGTAGCAACAAAACGGGAAATTATGTCTAGATTGATAGGAGGAATAAAAAAGATAATACAATACACATCTTTTTGGGGGTGTACATTATGTCTCATTTGCAAGGGTTTTACTGTTGTGGGCCCCTCATTGATTCCATAAAACATTATACTACTCAAAGTTTTTATGACTTTCATTATATTTTCTCGTTTTTCTTGTGTGGCTCTCTACAGTTCGCTCCACGCTGCAGAAGCAGCAGTCTCTCCCAGTTCGTCCCATCATCCCACTGGTGGCACGCATGTCAGACCAGAACGCGTCAGGGGCACCGCCCATGACGGTGCGGGAGAAGAGCCGACTGGATAAATTCAAACAGCTGCTGGCTAGTCCCAACACTGACCTAGGTAGGAGAGCAACACACACTTTCAACGTGTAGAGATGGAGGAATTCTTGATTCTAGGATTCACACAGCCTGCGTTGGCCGTCAGGTCTTTCCATTAAATGGTGGTAGTGCGTTTAGGCTGCAGCGGGGGGTTACTGAGGGGGGAGCTGACAAGTTGAGGCCAACTCAACTTTTGGAGAAACGTAACCCTACCATGGCACGCTGCGCTAGCTAATCATGTAACCGGAGATATCTCTCAGTGTGTTTTGAGGCGGTGTAAGAATCCCAAACAGGAAACGGGAAACATCACTGCCTCTATTGCTGCCACAAGAACATTTTCAAACGTGAAATACAAGCGCTGAACTGCCCAGGAGTTTGTGTAACAGCTGAATGTTTGCCAGACAACAAAGCACAGTCGATATGTCTTGCTTGTCTCTTTTCTTTTTTCTCTGTCTCCATGAAATTAAGCTGCCTTCAGGTGCAGTCAGTCACGTCAAGATCTATATTTAGATCTGATGGAAAATAGTCATTGTGATACATAAAGTCCACTGTGCAACATTGGAAGGGGGTTAAAGAACACAACAGTATGTTGGACAAATAAGCCATTTAAATGACTCTCGTACTACCGCACAAATTGCCAGATTACTTTTTTTGGTCTGAATGCAGCTTACACTTCACTGAAGCTACTGCATTAGCTGCCTGTCTCTGTTTGTTGATCTCTACTGTGGCTTTCCATAGACTCTTGATTATAGGAGTTTATATGTCACTCTGTGCTGTTACAGAGGAACTCCGGAAGCACAGCTGGTCGGGCATACCAAGAGAAGTCCGGCCAATCACATGGAGACTTCTCTCTGTAAGTCCCATGACTGTGTTTTGCAGTATCACATGTTCTAAGCTGTATCTTCAGGCATTCAGTCTCAACCAAGTTAAAAAAAAAAATTGCATTCCTTTTTAGAAAATTGTCAAATGCCTTATCCTTCCAGGCAACCTTATCTACGTTATTTTCTCTTATCTCAAATGGCTGCCCAGTTCTGTTCTTCTAAACACATTCTTGTCTGTATTTTTCTCTCGTCTCCTTGCTCTCTGACAGGGCTACTTGCCGGCCAACAAGGAGCGCAGAGAGCTGGTGCTAAAAAGGAAGCGAGACGAATACTTTGGCTTCATAGAGCAGTATTACCACTCCAGGACAGACGAGCACTATAAAGACACATACAGACAGGTAATACTACAGTTAAGGGTAACAATAAGGAGAAAAGACATTAGACTGTTCAACTATTCAGTTATATTCAGTGTGTCAAATCATAACAGTAGTTATCTCAGGACATTTTACAGCTAGAGCAGGGCAAGAACACGCTATAATTTACAGAGACCCAACATTCTTCCTACTCAGTCAAACTAATCAGTAAACACACAAACATGGAATCTGCTGTGATGATCCTGAGTAACCTCTACATCATGTTTCTTCCTATCAGATCCACATTGATATTCCAAGAACCAACCCTCTAATTCCCTTGTTCCAGCAGCCCGTAGTACAAGAGGTAAGATTTGAATTGTATGACTAGCGTTCTGATATCTGTTATCTAGCATCACAGATATTAGGCTGACTAAAGGCCGGTAACCTAAAGAGAGCCAGACCATAAGTTGAAAATGAAGCGTGATACAGGCCTCAGGACTCATTTTAAACTTCTGACCTCGCTTTACCTCAAATATATAGTGTGGGTTAATATCTCATGTCAAGTAGAGACAAATGAGATTGGAGACTCTTAAGAGAAACTTACTGGCATCTACACTATTGTAGATAACTCATAACCCTGTGAATGATATTGTGCTGTAACTATGACAGTATTTTCCATCTACTGAGGAAGAACCTGCATCAGATAACGACATAACAGCGGATCTTTGCTGTAAAAAAGGAAGTTCACTCAGCATGGCTTCTTCCTCAAATGTGGTGATATCATGTGGGTTTTCAAAACGGTAAAAGAATTGTGTATAGATTTACCAGAAACCTGTGATTGGGTTAAATCACAGCCAAATTAGAGCAGGACAATAATTCTTTATTGATGTTCAGCATTATCAACTTCCAGTGAATTCATATCATGACTTTTCATATTCAGACATCATAATTAAGTTGTTTTTTTTAAGATCATTGTTGGGTATTGTAGACCTTTATTTGTATAGGACAGCTTAGACATGAAAGTGGAGAGAGAGGGGGAATGACATGTAGTCAAACCCGCGGCCGCTGCGTCAAGGAAGAAACCTCTATATATGGGCGCCAGCTCTACCAGGTGAGCTAACCAGGCGCCCCGTAATTATGTTTTGTCTTGTCATGTTTTGTGTGATGTAACAGCACAACCCAAGTTATTGCCTTGGGTATTTAATTTCACCTTTATTTATCCAGGTAAGTCGACTTACCGAAACGAAAACGACCTGTGACATTGACACAGTTACACATTCACCTGGAACTTGCCAAATACAACCACAGTCTAATCTGCTGCCCACTGAGCAGCTCCACTGGAGCAGTTGTGGTTAAGGGCCTTGCTCAAGGGCACCTCAGTGGTTGTAAATAAGGTAGCTGCTCTTTTCACTTTCCCCACCCAGATTTTATCCTGTCGAATCGGCGAGCTCCCAGTCACAAGCTCGCTTCTTTAACCTCATTGACATTGATTTCCATCATATCGCCCACTATGCCCAGCACCTAAGCATAACACATACTGTACCACACATCACTGTCACACTACAACGTTTTCTTTCTTTCCTCAGGTGTTTGAGCGTATTCTCTTCATCTGGGCCATCCGTCACCCAGCCAGCGGTTACGTCCAGGGAATCAATGATCTGGTCACACCCTTCTTTGTGGTCTTCCTCTCTGAGTTTGTCAGTAAGTTACTGGTGTCCTGCATAGAGCCCCGTTCTATTCCCACTGGACCAGAATGACTCTTGCCTTTATTCCTGGTTTACACGCTTTTTTGTCTGTTTTATGTACCTATATTTTACAATATTGTAGGGCTATATTGATATTATACCATGATATGAGACTAGGCATCATCTTATGATAGCAAAGATCTTGTCTTGTCCTGGTTTTAAAGGCTGCGTTACAGTACAGTGCTGTCAGTTTTTAAACATACCAGACTGTTCCACGTAGTCATTATAACCACATTATTGATGATCATTTATCTAAAATGTACATACGCTGAGTTCCCCTGGGGTGGCTGAAACAGTTAATTGCATTGTTTCAAAAATGAGTGGAATAATTATTCCGTCTGTCTTTTTTACGTTCCAAGACAACCGTGCCGCGATTGGATTTCATAAGGGCGAATTGTTAACTTGTTACAATGTAATTTAAAATCTGCTTTTGTCCAAATGCACCCATGCTGTGTTCCCCAAGTAAAAATATTTCCTACAATATCGTAATATGGCCATCAAGGTATTTGGTCAAGAATATTGTGATATATGATTTTCTCCATATCGCCCAGCTCTACAGTGTTGTAATTAACGCTGTCCCCAAATCAGGACTTTCACACTCAACATAATTATCAATGTATTTTCTTCAATACAGCTTACTTACAAATACAAGACTGACTCCCCTGCCCAGTTAGTGTCAGTTCAGCTCACCTGTGCCACACTAAACTCCATGTGTCTGACTGCTTGTAAAGTTTACAGCCTGTCATGTTGTTGCTCCTGCATGGCTCTGTGTCGCACTTCAACTGACAAAATGTGAGTCAACTGGGGTCTTTCTCCTCTGATAAATTGACTTATGGACTTTTAGGGGCAGCCCTAGTTGTTACCTCGTCCAAGGTCATTAACATTTTTTCAGTCAACCTCAGTAGAGGGCAGCATTCAGGAGTCTAGGGGTACATCCTAGGTCCTTAAATTACATCCACGGTTCCTCCACTTTCTTCCCTTCCTCGCTTTTAGTCCCTCCCACCGAGAAAGCATGGGAGAGACGCGAGGAGGAAGAAACCGAGGAAATGTGTTTTCAGAGGGATGCGACGTCCTTTCCTCTGAAGCCTCGCGTGAATTCGACAGCTGTACGGGCGGAGTTAGCAACGGCTTTCAAGCTGCACGGCTGGAATAAGAGCGTTAAGACGACTTCTGGTTCAAGCGAGGAGATATAAAAAAAAATACTTGGGAAGCAGCCCGGGAGCCTTTAACAAGAGTTATCTGTGAGAGTCAGCCCATTTCTGTTCCATTCAGTGTTATTTGTTCCAGCAGAAGATGTGGAGAACTTTGAGGTGGCAGCACTGCCCCTGGACACCCGGAGAAACATCGAAGCTGACAGCTTCTGGTGCATGAGCAAGCTGCTGGATGGAATACAGGTCTGCTCGCACACATACTGTACATCTTCATAAACACTTTTTTTTTTTAAATGTGCCGATGTAGTGAAAACTTTATAATTTCAGGACAACTACACTTTTGCTCAGCCTGGAATCCAGAATAAAGTGAAAGCTTTAGAGGAGCTGGTCAGCAGGATAGATGGTGAGTGGACTCCTGTCAGTTTAAGGAGTGTTGTGTGTCACATTAGTCTTTAAGTTGCATGCACTTTGCACTGACATGTGTTCTGCTCATTCCTCTTATGGGCTTGTTTGAGCTCATACATGTAGAAAGTGAGAGAAGGCTGCACACCTGATTCTGAAATGATAGCAGGAAGCCAACAATTTAAACATCTGTGCTTGTGTGCGTTTCTTTGTGTGTGCGTCTGTCTTCAGAGGACATTCACAATCACTTCAAGAGGTATGAAGTGGAGTATCTGCAGTTTGCTTTCCGATGGATGAACAATCTGTTGATGAGGGAGCTGCCGCTTCGTTGCACTATTCGTCTCTGGGACACCTACCAGGTAGAGCATGTTGCGTTAACGGTTTTAGATTATTGACCTTTCAGCTTTATCACAGCTTCAAAAAAACAAGTTTCATTATTCATTTGACTGAATTATTTTGCTCTTACAATATGATGTCAATACTAAGTAGACCACAACATTTTAAATAGGTTAAGGCATGCTACGCTACATGCAGCCAAAGCCTCACAATAGAAAGTAACCCAGTACATCAGCAGCAGAAACTGTAGTCTGAAAGCCTTTAGAATTCACACTGCTGCAAGTATGGTCCATTAAAAAGTATTTGTTTGGTTGACTGGGCCCAAGCGTTGATTGTCCTTGCTTCAAATCTACAGGCTGAAGCAGAGGGTTTCTCCCACTTCCATCTGTATGTCTGTTCTGCTTTCCTCATCGAGTGGCGCAAAGAAATCCTCTCCATGGTTGACTTTCAGGTACCAGTCTATCTGTCGTCTTTGTGGTCGTCCACATTTAACTAAGAAAACAACCACTAAATATCGATTGAAGTGCCAACAGATAGTAACAAGGTTAATGAAAGTAAAAGAAAGGATGTGATCATTTTAGTATTAAATGCAATCCCCTTGAACTGCAATAAATTTGGTGATCCCTTAACCTTTTTTTGTGATCAATTTTTTTTTTTTTATATTCAGAAAACAATATAGTAAACATAATATCTCTGTGGAAAACTGGGAGGGAGGGAGACAATACAACACGTGCAGAAACAGACACACACAAACACAGACACAAGATAACGGACCAATCACACACGCCAACAAAAGAAAAGGCTACAGCCTTGACCTTAAGGACTCAGCAATGCTGTGCCAAGTCTCCATAGTCTTCCCTGGGGCTCCACCCACACGGGCCGTAGAGAGTTTTGATCCCTTACCCTTTATCATCAGGTCAGAAATGTTATTTGTCCAACACTTTGCTTTATGAGCAAATACCTGCAAAAGTTATGACTTTTCCATCAGCCTCGGATATACTAAGGGCATGCCAACATATCCTGCTAAACGTCAACATGTTAGCATTGTCTTGTGTGATAGTAATGATTATTTTTGAGTTTTCAGACTGTTGAAGACATCCCCTTATGCTTTAGGACGTTTTGATGGCCATTTCTGTCAGTTTTCTGATATACGTGATTAATTGAGACAATAATTGACCGATTAATGTCGCAAATTATCATTAGGTGCAACCCTAAATGTAGATAGATGGTTATTAAAGGAAATTATTTTATAAATTCCGAGGTATTTAAATTGAAAGATTAAGTATTCAGTAGTGATTACAGCCTTTTATTTGCTTCCATGCAGGTTGTAATATAGGTTAGTAGTAAGTGTCATGTATGTGTATGCGTGCACACATGATTCCACTGTCTCAGACATACGGTAGGTTTTACATATTGACCCACACAGTATATATTTGTGAAAGAATAATTGTACTCTGTTACTAACCTCTTCCTTCCAAAAGAGTGTCAATGTCTAGAAGTAAATTTCTGTTTCTCTTCAGGGCCTCCTTATGCTACTGCAGAACCTTCCTACAATCCATTGGGGTAACGAGGAAGTGGGTCTCCTCCTGGCTGAAGCTTATAGACTGAAGTACATGTTCGCAGACGCACCCAGCCACTACAAGAGATAGTTCCGAGGCTGCTTCGCCACAAGCGCAGCACACACTCCATTCTGACTGTGAATGGAAGGACCCACAGTGTCTGAGGTACTCCAGATGTCAAGTGTTGTCTTTGAGGTAACCTGGAAGAAAAGTTTTCCTGTGAAAATGAAGTCCAGTGAATGTCGCATTGGATTTGGGTTTATGGTGCACCCAGAGAGCTCGGAGAATTTGAGACTATTAGCAGTCAATGCACTGCACTGTATGGATGGACTGTTACGGTATGTATAACTATAGCTGTGCCACCTTGGTTTACTTGGTTTACAGTTTTTGGTCATGCAACATTAATTGTCTCTCAACTGAAATGTACACTCAGAAGACCACGCTGTAATATAAAAGGGATGATAATTGTGAAAATCCTTTTAGTGAAAAGATGGCATCTACAGATTATATTGTGATAAGTTATATGCCCCCACCCCCACCCCTTACCAAATTTGCACTGTACAATCAACTTATAAGTACTTATTTCGGACTTCAATGAGTTTAATTGGTTGCCAGTACTGATATTTCGGATTGTATTGGGTATTAGACCTAAGAGTAGCAAATATTAGGTACAGTGTTTTATTTCAAGTTGTGTTTTGGGTTAAAAGTGAAGAAACTGATTCATTTTATCAGTAAGCCTTGGTCATTAGAAATCAGCATTTTGAATCACTATGAGGCTCTTGGGTATGATATATCAACAGTGGTCAAATGTGAACTGCCTCCAAACAGACCAGGAACAATGGTCAATGTAGCTTTGAAATTCCTTGATCATGTCAGCTGAAATAGGCCTTATTTTATTTTGTAACTCACTTAGCTAACTCTACATTTTATTATATTTTTGAAAGTTAGAGATAGTGGCACATAGTAACACTGGCACAAAATGAGATCTGCAACAACCGGTCTGCATTTCTTTATGCATAACGATGAGAGTACATGATCGTATAATAATCTATGAAGTGTCTAATTTGATTTACCTGTGGTTACTGTATATAAAAAAAACTGCATATGTATATAGGTAGTTAATGTTTGATTTCCTCAGTTCAGGGTCATTTTAAGTAATTATGGGGTTGAAGATGTTTTTTTAAAATGGAGGAAATGCCTTGTAATGAAGGACATTTATTCACACCATCCTACTTGAGACAGTCCTGTGGACACAGTGCAGCTCACAATGTATGACGATGCCTTTGTTATGAGCATTTGTAATGTTCTCCTGTCTTTTAAAGTGTAACATGGATACATGCTTTGTTATCATTAATGCTTGTATTTTATATTTCTCTAAGGTTCAGGTTAGGCTGATCTTGAATCTGTGACTATTTGGAGGGTGGGGAGGGTGAATATGTGTGTTACTCATCTACCTTCATTACCAGTGATAAGTATCACAATGTATGTTTGAAAAATATGACAATCATTAACCTTTGGTAATTTGATTTCCCTCCTATAAGAAGTGCTTTTATTTTAGAGTTACTGTGCACTAGATTCCTGTCTGTTAATCTGGTGATTGCATATTAGAAAAAAAAATGAATAGAGAAACATATTTCATGGTTAGCATACGTCCTAATTCATATTCAGGAATTATTCAGCTCTGAAATGAGGCAATTCAACCATAGCTTGAGGTCTAAGTTACTTTATGACATTCCATTCAGTGATGTGCTTCTGAAGATGGATACCATGGTATTACATTAAGTCTATGAACTTGAATCATTTTTATTTTTTGGAAATAAATCACTTCACATACTTATTTATGGTTTAGTCTTTGACCGTTTTTGCTTTTGTTCAACCTTGTTTTACCCATCTAAAACATTTCAAATGTTTTTTGTGAGCATTGTTGTTGAATGTATGCCTTTTAGCCTTAAATTAGTTTCAATGTTTTCATTCAGGTGCATCAACTGATTGTTCACTTCATGCTGTTTTTATCTAAAGGTTATGTCCTCAAAATATGATGTTGATAATTAAAGGCTGACAAAACAAAAACTTGTTGATTTGTTTCAGAGGTGTTTATGCTGTTTAGAAAAATAATATGGCAAATCTTTATTGGGCCAATAGAATATGTTTTAAAGTGCTGCTGTAGTCAGGCTGGTTTCAGCTTGAAAGGAAGACATTAAATAATTACAGTACACCTGCTGTATATTCACGTTTTGTTTAGGTTGTTATTCATGTTGGCATTTGTGTGTGGTGGTGGGGGTTATATACAGTATAGGGCTGCAACTATGATTATTTTCATTGTTGATTAATCTGTTGATTATTTTCTCAATGAATTGATTAGTTGTTTGGTCTATAAAATGTCAATCAGTGTTTTCCAAAGCTCAAGATGATGTCCAAATGTCTTGTTTTGTCCACAACTCACAGATATTCAGTTTACTGTCACAGAGGAGTAAATAAAAAAAAATTCAAATTTAAGAAACTGGAATTTTGACCTTTTTTTTTATAACAACTGAACAAACTGAAAATTAATCAAGTATCAAATAGTTGGCAATTAATTTAATAGTTGACAACTAATCATTTCTCTTTGCAGCTCTAGTTATTTGGATCATACATTATCGTTTTTATTATTGTTCGTTACAGTTTTCATTTATTGAAGGTTAGGTAAGGCCTGTCCAAACAAGTTAACTATACTTTTGATAACGTAACGTAACGTAACGTAACGTAACGTAACGTAACGCTCAAAAGATGTTTTGATGTGGCCGTGCCGGAAGTGATGCTGGACAGCTCCGAGACCTGAAGTAACGTTACGTGTTGCTACTCGCATAAACTTCGGTTTCACTTTTGCAGCCATGTCAGTGTTGTTTGTTGTAACTAAAGCTAATGTTAACTCGACAAACTCTCTGAATTTAACCAGCGGGATATACACCCGTCGCACCGCACCTGTCTGAGTGCTAAGGTCAGTTGTTTTGGTTAACGTAAACTGCATTTATAACAGATTTAGTGCAGCTAGCAACGAGCTAACGTTAGCAAACACAAAGCTAGCCTCTGTTCGTGCTGTAACGTTAACTAACGTTGTTGTCATGTCAGCGTTGACTTCTGACCAAATGGACCACTAGCTGTGCAGTTATTATTTAACGGAGTCTTTTTTTATTGCTGTGAAATGAACCACAGCTACCTAGTATCGATTAGGTTAGCAAGATAGAGGAACAAGCTAACAAGAAGGCACGCTTCCCCTTTCCCTTACGTTACCAAAACTTGACTGACGTTAGCTGGTAACTGCACTTCACTGGCAGGCATACATTTTATTCTTTTTTTATTACTGCTAAATGCTTTAGCCTTTTATTTTGGCTTTTGTAAGTGTGTGATTTCCGACGCTAATGACCCAAACTTCTTCTGTCTCCTCCAAAGCAGAAGAGAAGCTTGGTGAAAGAGGATGGATGGCGTCAGCTGGAGCACCACACGGGCCCAGGAGTCGTTCAGCCGCTCGAGGACAGCAGCAGTCACACTCTCCAGGCTCGCCAGCTTCATTGCACGGGCTGACACAAAACCGCACACACCAAACAAGAAGCAGCAGCCAGCCCCCTTGCCATACACTTGCCAAGAATGTGGTAAGAGCTTCCCCAATGCGTCAGATCTGTTAGAGCACCAGGAACTAAAACACTCACTACCCAAGCCTCACCAGTGTCTCTCTTGTGGGCAGGAATTCTCCCTGCGCTCGTCCTTACAGCTACATAAGTGTAATCACGATTCGTCCCTGTGTGAGCTTTGTCATGGAGTGACACAGCCGGGTTCTTTGTGCCCTGCATGTAATCTAACCTCAGATCCTGGCAGGCTGCAGGACAAGTCACCGCACCGCCAGCCTCACCTCAGTAGTAGCCCTTACGCATGTGCCCCGTGTGGGAGAGGCTTCAGCCAAAAGCAGGCTCTGCTACACCATCAACAAGCTGGTTGTAGTGAACCGGCATGCCCATCTGATATAGTTGATGCAAGTAGCATTCCAGATGACTCTCCACCAGTTTCTGAGGGAGACTCAACCTGTTCTGATTCTTCAGACACCCCAGGGCCCAGCAGAGGAGCTGTAAATGTGTGCCAATTCTGTTTGAAAACTTTCCGCACAGAGGCTGGACTGCAACGCCATAAACAGACAAACCACTCAGAGGAACGGCTGATGGCTACACAGGGACAAAAGACCAAAGGAGAAGGTGCGGGTAGAGAAGCGAGCAAAGGAGAGCTAATTAAATTGCCAAAATCCAAAAAAAAGCTTTTGACCTGTCGCTCTTGCGAGATGGTTTTCGGGAGCACATCAATGCTGTACATGCACAGAAAAGAGAAGCACAGCAGAGAGAAAAACACTAGGAGAGAACCACGGCCACGGCCAGTCATCATCAAGCGCAGAAAAGGAGGAGTGTATCCATGTCAGGTCTGCGGCATAGTCTTCGTCCATCATTTGTCACTTCGGGCACATTACAAACGGCACACAGCCTCGAGCTTCAACGCAATCACAAACACAAGCCAGCCTGAAGGATGTAACACCAAAGACGCTGAGTTATCACCCAGCACAGCAGAAAACGAGACTGTTAAGGCCGGTCCAGGGAGGCCCAGGAAAACGGCCAGATTAAAGAACAAGGTTACTGATCCAGAGAGATGCAGCGAAGTGCCTGAAGTGAAGAAGGAGGAGGAGGAGGACGAACAGGAGAGGGAGTTCCCATGCCCCTCCTGTGCAGAGGTTTTCTCCCTGCAGTCCCAGCTAAGGGAGCATGTGGAGCTCCACCAGTCGTCTGTGAAAAGGAGACAGTGCAGTGTGTGCGTAAACGAGATGGACACCTGTAAATGGCCCGGCTCAAAGAGGCAGAGGCTGTACCACTGTGTGCCTTGCCAGCAGGGTTTCTCAGTACTGGACACTTTCCTAGAACACTGTCAGAAGCATCTGCGAGTCCGTGTGGAGGAGGACAGCGTCACTGAGGGCTACACACATCAGGCCAGCAAAGCCTGAGGTCCAGTTTGAATGTCATCAGCGATTTGCCTATTTGCCTTCAAGGGTTAGAGAGCAGAGAGTGATTATGAATGAAATTCTATAAAATTCTTGTTGATCAACCAGTTCATTGAGCATTCAGAACACATTTTTATAACCAACATGTCATGGAATACATTGTTAAAGTACCATAAGATTTCTGCATGTTTTTATTAGGGCTGCTTGATAATGGGGGCAATATTTTGGCCAATATTGAAATCAAGATTATTGAACACAATTACTCATTGATTTTTTTTTTTTTGGGTAAGATGTTGCATTTATTGAAATTAAAAAAACAGTTGAACTGTGAAATTCCCCCTAATACTTTTTCTGTTAAAATGTTTTTTTTTGCAAGAGTTAACTTGCAAAACGTAACGTGCAAAACCATATATAATATATATTTTTTTAATTAAAATTTGATTTAAATGCACAGCCCTAGCTTTTGCTATAAATCACATATACTTTACTGCCAAACATTTGTTAAAATGATCCAGGCAACCACTTGTTTCTGTCTCAGTGCAGCATGCAGATTAATTTGTGTGAGATCCATTACAGTGATTAGTTGACTTTTAACGTTATCGCTGCATTTTATACTTTTGAAAACTGATCATGTCCTTTTTTTTATGGGATGATCCACCACTCCAGATTTGAGTCACTTACAGAGCAGCACTGCATAGATAAGCTGTGTTGTCAAATCAAACAAAACTCAAATGCAAATGGGGGCATTGCAAAGACGACTATGTGAGTTTTCATAATCAATTTCAGCTTTGTTACAACATAAAGATAACAGAAGTTTGACTAAACATAAAGCTAACAGGTTCACCTGTGAGCAGCCAGTCTGCAGGTTGATTTTTGGTAGTTTAATGAAATACGTTGAAACCTCTAGCAGCCTGAAAGTGTGCTTCTTTAATACAGTTTGTCATATAATAGTTTGTCATAGCCACTCTATTTTACTATCACTGACACCACGGTTTGGTACAGATCAGGACCTTGTTTCCCTAAAACATTTTGAAGCTAAAATGCACTTCGCCCATAAACTTACAATGGGACTGAGGTCATTGTGGCCTTAAGGTGTTTTTTTTGGGGGGGGTGGGAACAAGACCGTCTGCACAACCATGGTACATTCTAGCCAAAGCACTGCCACAGATATCTTGTTTACTAGAGTCTATTTTTCCACCTGACATCTGGAGTGCTTTAGCTAAGTAAGGTCAGACATGTCTTTTACTTAATTTTAGTTATTCTTTTTACAATTTTGGCAATAATTAGTCATAGATTGGTTGAAACTTTGGTGTGTCACTTGCTGGATTGTCACTGTTGTGTGTTGGACCCGGGTATTTGCATTGAATTTGTAGCACTGTGCACTATATGGAAATGTAGTGATTTGATCAAGACTGGTCACCTATTTACAAGTGCTGTCCCAAGGTATGAAAGAAATCAAAGTATAAAATGGTAACATGTTTTGAGCATTCTTGAGATTATGACATTTGATAGTTATTGATATATTCTACTGTACAGTAGGGCTGGGTTAAAAAAAAAAATCATTTTCATTTGAATGATCCGATATAGATTCATGAAAAGCTTAGATTGATTTTTCAGGAGGCTCCATTTTAAACCTAGACTGAAGATATTGGTGTCATATAATTCTAGATCTAATATTGTAATTCAATAAACTAATGTCATAATAAATAACGCTCCAATGTCAGGCAACATTTTGGCAAGAGAAAAAAGAAAAGCACTTTTTTCTGTCTGTGTAACTGCTTTGGGGTCAGTTCTTAACGACAACATTCATATTTTGAATCCTTGTACAATTTACATTATTAGTTCTTTGAGAATCATTTTCGCATCCAAGCGATGTTGATTCAGGAAATCATTGGCGATACCCAGCCCTACCACAGGGTAAACAAAGTTTGAATGACTGTCATGGGTAGTTCTACCGTCTTTTAGCTGGCATGTATTTGGTGATGCTACCTAGCTATGCAAAACGCTAGACTGATGGCAGCCCTTCAGTATGTCTGCGATGCTTAATACGTGCGCTTTGGTGAATGAAGAAGGATCCACATGAGGTTGTTGCTGTTGTTTTTCTTAAAGATTTTCAGCTACTGTTTTCAAAGTTATACTGTGAAAATGTATGTATAAAATGATTTAATAGGTTTTGGGGGTATTTTGTAAATTAGTGTACGGCTCTTTAGATAACACAATTAAAAACAGTTCTCATGAGATGTTTCGTCTGGGTTCTGTGTAATGATGTGAGTACAGAGACATGTTTTCACACTGGTAAACTGGGTGGTTAATCACTAGAGCCCAACCGATAAAGGGTTTTTAAGGCAGATACGAATATTTATATATATATATATATATATATAATTTTTTTAATCCAGAAACGCGTTACAAAACGTACACAGCTTACCCTAACATTAGTTATTTGTAGTTATTTAGGATTAAAATAATGTGTTTTTTGTCACAACAGAACAGAGGAACATCGAGTTCTGATAATAAAATGTATAAAAATACAAACTTAAGATATGAAACTTAAAGTCCTTTGAACAAGAAAATAATCAGTGTTGCCAACAGAGACGTTGTAGAGCGCCCTCTGGTGGGCAAGCTATGCAACGCCATCGCTCATAACATGGTTGACCGTCAGTTTTTATTTTTAAATATTCATTTATCATAATTTATTTGTCATTATAAATGATTCTGATGAATGCATTTTTCTTTTTTTAAATCGGCCATTATAAATGCTGATACTGATAGATCGGGAAATCAGGCTCTATTTATTAATAACATGGAATCGCTTTCTCTGCAAAGCACACCATCCACACGGTTTACTACACTGTTAATAATTGTTTGCTTGCCATTTACTAACTTGTTTAAAACTTGGGGGTGAGACCTTGCACGAAACAAGATTCTAGAAAAGCACACAAAATATTATGAAACATTGAATGTAGTCCAACTGTGGTGCTTAAATGTTTTGTAGTAAAGTGCAAGGTCTCGTCCCTGCCTGCCTGGGCTATCTACAAATACCAAGCAAGTCAAACATCTTCACTTTTCTAGAAGATGATTGGTCAGTTAATTGGCCAGTTGATTATCTATGAAGATGATACCATCTGTTATTTTATTCAAGTTTATCTTGAGCAGTTTTGTTCTTTTTTTTACACTCAGAAAATATGTCTGCAGAAAATGTAATTCATGTACTTAACAAGAAGAAGAAAAAGCATTATTCTTAGACCATATCAGTTACCCAGTAAGGGCGTTTGTTCCCCAACCCATTTAGTGCAGACGTTGGAAAATGTAGACACAGCTCACTTGTGTGAACTGTAGATATGATATGGGGAGAATGTGGAGATGATATGTGCGGTGACAGAAACTGAGAAGAACTCAAGGGAAATCAGTGTGGGGGTTTTAATTCCAAAGGCCAAGGGAACTTTATCAGGATGCATAGTATCCTTATCCATGAAATAACTAGCCTTTAAAAGTAAAAATGTGCCTGCCTCTATGGAATTTAACATAGGGGGGTGTATACTTATGCCTCCTGCATTTTCTTTGTCATTCACAAAGAAAATTGGTGTCCTTAAAAGATTGGATTGTCTTAATGTTTTTGAATTAAGGCATTAAGATACATTTTCAAACGACGTTTTTTTATTCCTCTTTTTTAATCAACTTTAGCATGGCTGTGTAAAATGATGCAAGGTACTGTACATTCTTGGGAACACCTTCCCAGGCTGTCACAAAGCTCAACACCCTTCCCCTCTCCCTCCCCCCCCCTCCCCTCTGCCCCCAAGAACTCTGGACTCTGAACCCCCCATCAGGATCAGCACCGACCACTTTATAATAAAGACATTAAGGAACTCTTCCTAGAAATTGCACATTTCATTATCTTTATCTTTAGCATTCTGTACTATTTCATTTTGCCTTACATTTGCATTCTTCAGAATGTATTGCTGTATTGTACATATTTATCTTTTTATTTGTATATATAACTTAACGTGGGTCGAATTTAAACGCATTTTCAATTGCTTTTTTGCAGAATTGACAATAAGAACTAAAAGAAGAATAAAAAAAACCTCTCCTGACCTCAAGGCGGCGGTGTGCAGATAAACAAGTAGACGTTTTCCGGTGAACTTCCGGTCCGTCAGCGCACGTTTTCCTTCCGCGGTTTTGTAAAAACGACGAGCATACGAGCGACTGTGTCGGCTTTTAGAAAATTAAGACAAAATGAGCAAAGCACATCCGCCAGAGTTGAAGAAGTAAGTTATCGATGCTGTTGATACTGTGTCACTTGAACTTGCTCTGTGTTCTAGAAAGATTCCGGCCGTGCCCGCATAGCAACCCGGCTACATTGTTAGCAACGGAAACTAGCTAACAGCTAGCTATGTGCTAGCTATGTAACTATCATGTGAGCCTCTGTAACATTAGTCGTCTTTTTTCTTTCTTTCTCTTAGGTTCATGGACAAGAAGCTCTCATGTGAGTATAACTCGAGCTAAAAGCTGATATTCAAACCCACTTGTGAAACTAGTTTCATTAGTGTATGAACTCGCTTTCGCAACAACAAAGATGAGAACATCAGCGGTGTAGTGCTCATTTAAATAGGCGTTTTTTAATCTAATGGTTTTGCCACCCCATGCCATGTGTACATTAGGTACGTATGTTTATATACAGTGGTTTGCGTAAGTTATTATTTTTTATTAAAAAGAGGAATAAAAAACATCCCCCATCATCACATACCCTTCACCATACCTAGAGTCTGGCGTGGTGTTATTTCAGTTAGCCTAGCGTTAATAGCTGGTTTGATTTGCATTGAGAGATGATTTTATGGAAAGTTCCCCATGCCTATCTATGTATGGTGAAGGGTATGTGATGATGTTGGGCTATTTTAATTAATAAACTACTCTAAACATATGTTTGGGCTTTGACCGTGCAGGTTCTAGAAAGTCCTTCTTACAGACAGATGTTATTTTAAATGAAAGGTTTTTGTACATGGAGAACAAAACGCCGTGCAATTGTTCAACCAGACATTGAAAAGGCAAGAAAGAGACAAAGATCCGTCTGAGGAACAGTAAATAGAAGAAATCCTTAGATGTTGGTATAAGAAACTGGAAGCTTGGCATGGGGTGTGAATCTGCACTGATCTCCCGATTTGATTACAATTATGTCTTCGATTCGATATCTCAATGCATCACGATGCGTCAAATACATTTTTATATTAAAGCCGTATATAATACTTGACTTGACTGAATGCATTAAGCTACTGTATAGTTCAATATAATAGTAAAGCCAACATGGAAGATTCATCTGTGATTTCTTTTGTCCTTCTAGTGAAGCTGAATGGAGGCAGGCACGTGCAGGGCATCCTGCGTGGGTTTGACCCCTTTATGAACATGGTGCTGGATGACTCTCTGGAGATGGGCCCAGGAGGACAACAGAACACCATTGGCATGGTGGTCAGTACCTCAGCTAGTCTTACTGTGTTTTTCCTATAGTCAGCAAAGACCATGACAAGAACGGGACTGTTTGAAACTGACCTTTTTCCACAGCAGACATTATGATTTGTCATAGTAGGAAAAGCACAGCTTAAAATAAGGCTGCACAATTAATCAAATTTTAATCACAATCACGATTTTGGCTTCCCACGATCAAATTTATGTGGTCGAGCGATATTTTAAATGCATCATTTCATAGAACGCTCCGAGGTTTTTTGCAAAGCCATTCTACCGCTCTGTAAACAACTGTCTGATCGTGAGCCAGTCAGAGTTGTTCCTGCACCGCGCAGCTTAGTTTCTAGATGGAGACAGTCACAGAGGACAGAGTAACGGGAGGAAAATTCAGATAGCAGTCGGGTATACGATGGTCTCAAGGTTTACCAGTTTTACCAGTAAACACACTTTTGTCCCGTCTGTGTTGTTTTTCAGACAACAGCAGCTAGTTAGTCTGTTAGCTCACAGGGCTCTAGGATGCTAGTTTGTGTCTGTTAGCTCACAGGGCTCTAGGATGCTAGTTTGTGTCTGTTAGCTCACAGGGCTCTAGGATGCTAGTTTGTGTCTGTTAGCTCACAGGGCTCTAGGATGCTAGTTGGTGTCTGTTAGCTCTAGGGCGCAAGTAATATTTTCCTCTAGGTGGCACCGGTGCACCTAATGTCCTCACATCCGCTGCCTCTCTACAAACAAAGCAATGTTGTTTACATTGTTGTAATTATAATGTTGTACAACTTCAACATAAGAAGAATGTAGCATAATATGGATGTGAAAGCAGTTATAAATAGCCTATGTGACAATAAAATATGTTTTGATTAAAATCAACAAAAAATCGTGATAATTAATAGTGATCACAATATTGATCAAAATAATCGTGATTATCATTTCGGCCATAATCGTGCAGCCTTAGCTGAAAGTCATCACCTTAACGATGGCTCAATTCCATCGAGTGTCCCAGTGAGCTGTTTCAGTGAGTCAGCATGCACAATACCAGGGCCTCTCCCGAGTGGAGTGCAGCCAATATTAATGGTTGTGAATACATCTGTGCTCTTACTACATGTCTGCCGTGAAAAATGTCTATAGGGTTGCGCGATATTGTGATATCACAAAATGTGATATTGATATTGATATTACCGATATTAATTGATATTTTTAAACCTATGTGAAATTACAAAAAAAATGTGATCATCTTTTAAATAAGATATTGGTCCAGGTAACAACATGCAGAAAAGTACACACACCAAAGAAGGCACAGTGCACCTTTTTCTACAATCCTTCCTGTCGATCAAATGTTTTACTATAAAACAAAGAACAAATGCAGGAAGGAGGGAGACGCAACAACGCCTTCATCAAAATCGATTCATAACAAATTAAACAGGTTTTCTTGCAACACAAGGTTTATTTCCACATCATATTGGACTGGTCCAACCTGAATAATTAACAACCACGTCTGCAGAACAGGACATGTACTGATTGTATAATATAAAATAAAAAATAAAACAGGATGACACTTTTCTTTCGCTTCTAATTCATTTCAATTAGTCGTCTCTATTTCTTTACTCTGTTGAAATGTGCACATACATGGTACGCTCCGTAGGGTGTGTCACGTGGACTGTGAGCAACTGCGACTTATCATTGTGGTCTGACTTCTCGCAGGTCATCAGGGGAAACAGCATCATCATGTTGGAGGCGTTGGAGAGAGTATGAGAGGAGGAGGCTGCAGATGGAGAAGAGTGATTCACGCGTTTTTACATTCTGTTATTGCTGAAAAGCAATTGTATGTCTTTAAATTGTAACATTATCTGATATCCATTGAAAGGAATGTTTTGTTTTGGACATTTTTTGAATTGTGTTGTGAATAAATCTGTTTTTCTTTGTATTTTGTGTGTGCATTCAGTTTATGTACATTGTATAACCACCATATTATTGCTGGAAGTTAAGTTCTTTTCACATGTTGGTTTAGCCTATGGCTTTGTTATGGGAAACGGGTAGATTATTGACAATATGAACCATATGCTAAATATGAGAATTTAGTTTGGTTGGGTGTGTTTCGTATGTCAATTTACAAGCTCAAAAAAAATCCCATGAAGTTCACATCAACCAAAATCTCTACTTTCAAAGTCAGGGTCAGCTCCAACGGTTACTTCCTCTTTCAGTTGGTCAAGGCCACACACCCAGCCCCCAGCTTGCTAATTCTGCACCAAGGCTGAATTTTGGGAAAGACTTCAGATACAGTATTAGGGGACCACTAAGGTCTGTATAAAAGAGACTTCAGATACAGTATTAGGGGACCACTAAGGTCTGTATAAAAGAGACTTTAGATACAGTATTAGGGGACCACTAAGGTCTATATAAAGAGACTTCAGATACAGTATTAGGGGACCACTAAGGTCTATATAAAGAGACTTCAGATTCAGTATTAGGGGACCACTAAGGTCTATATAAAAGAGACTTCAGATACAGTATTAAGGGACCACTAAGGTGTATATAAAAGAGACTTCAGATACAGTATTAAGGGACCACTAAGGTCTATATAAAAGAGACTTCAGATACAGTATTAGGGGACTACTAAGGTCTATATAAAAGAGACTTCAGATACAGTATTAGGGGACCACTAAGGTCTATATAAAAGAGACTTCAGATACAGTATTAGGGGACTACTAAGGTCTATATAAAAGAGACTTCAGATACAGTATTAGGGGACTACTAAGGTCTATATAAAAGAGACTTCAGATACAGTATTAAGGGACCACTAAGGTCTATATAAAAGCATCCAAAGAGCACCATGTCAGGGGACCTGTACACTCCACAGCGCTGTGGAGATGCAGGGGTATGGGTACTTGGAGAGTCGGAGACTGAAATGCTGAAGCCGGAACAATAGGGGGCGCTATCTGAAAGACGCTCCATATTGGGACGCACTTCCTCCTTAGAAGGACTTTTATTTTGAAAGTTAATTGTCGTCATCGCGGACACGTTCGTTTACGTTTTATGTCGTAGCCGTTTGACTATATGTGGAAAGTAGCAATGTCGGAGGAGGTTAGGAAGGCGCTACAGTCGGTAGTGGAACGGGTGAACCAGGCGGCGGCACGGCGGCCCAAGGTAACTACAGCCCGGGAGGCTCCGCTCCGGAGCACCGCTGCCGTCGCTCCACTCTCGGGGTCCGAAAAAGTCGTTCTGCGGTAGCACGACTCGTTATGTAAGGCTGCCAAACACCTCAACCTTTGGATGGGAGTTAGTCGGGCTTGTGGCAGCACTTTCATACCATGGTTATTTTTGGAAGCACCAATGCCTAGGGGAAGGATGGTTGAGCTTACATACTCAAGCTACATGCTCGTTTTTGCATAGAAACAATGCCTGGAATCATGGTTTTACGATTGGCATTTGTCACATTTGTAGGCTAAGCATTTACACGACCACGCTTTTGACCAGACTTACCTCTCCACATCTCTGTGAAAATGTCCGCTAGTGAAGATGTCATTTTTATAAAGTGCTGCCCTATTAAAATATCAAGGTTGGTATCTAGGTCAAGCATGTAGGAATGCACAGCATCTTCATCCAGATGTCTCTGTGGCTTGTTACCAATAACCTAAATTATTGTGTAAGGATACATCGATCTGGATCAATACATCACTTAATGATTCACAATGTCATATATTATCGCTGCAAAGTGAAAAGAACTGTACATTTATCTATAACATGGCCCTTTTTATTATAGATTTCCACTATATATTTGTTATTTTTCTCCAAAACAATAGTTTTTTTTTTCGTTTAAATGTCTTCAAGAGCTCAGTGATAAAATTGTCAAATAATATTTTAGTTGCTTTTATGGGCGTAATGATATCGATCGCAGGCCCCTGAAATGAATCAAAATCGTACCGTGACAGCAAATATTGTATCGTTATCCAAAGAATCGATATATCATATCGTAATAATAACCTGTGGTTGAAACTCCTAGAACATAGGAGGTCAGGCGGTAATACGGTATACCGCGGGTTCTTAAAAAAAAGCAATGATATCAGTTTTAATACGTCATAAAAAAAATGCAAAGCACTTATATAGGAGACAAGGAATAAATATTAAATATAATTTATTTAATGCCTAAAAATGCTTATGTGTGGTTGTCATCATGTGACAGTGTGGAGGAGAAGGGGGGGGGATTGCAAGTCGTACACCGAGTGACCTGGCCACTGGTCACGAGTAGGGTTGGGAATCACCAGACGCCTCCCGATACAATATAATCACGATTCTTATGCCACGATACAATATTATTGCGATTTTTCGCAATATATTGCAATTTATAACCTTTTTTTGAACTTCTAATTTTTCCCAATTTCAAATGATGTCTCCAAAAGGAAACTTTGTCAACATCTGTTTTAACTAAAAAGATAAATTTCTCTGTTTGTTCATATCACTTCAATTTTATTGCTGCAAAATGGGATTGTCAAGTAGACAAACGAACCAACACAAATATAATAAAAGATCTATAGTTGGCGTCTGTGTATCGATACAGTATGCCACTGAAAATATCACGATACTATGATGTATCAATATTTATTTTTAATTTTTTCCCCCCAAACCTCATGAGCATGTGTTGCCCTTTCTCAGACACTACCAGCCCTGCCGCCCCGCCTCGTAGCTGTCAGCAAGACAAAGCCCCCAGAGATGGTTGTGGAGGCCTACAGACAAGGGCAGCGTAACTTTGGAGAAAATTATGTGAGTATGAAATGCTGCTGGTCTGCAAAACTGTCCAAGTTTCATTGAACAAACGTAAGACTCTTATAGGGGAATAAAAGTGACATCTGTAGAGATTGACCTCATCTTATCTCCACTCCAGGTTAACGAACTTGTGGACAAAGCTTCAGACCCTCTGGTAGGTTTCCGCATGTTCATAAGGTAGAATTGGCTTTCTTTTCCTGTCACAATGTGTTGTTTACAGTGTCGAGCTGCAAAGATTAATCGGTTAGTTGTCGACTATTAATCGCCAACTATTTGGATAATTGGTTTGATTTTTTTTACAAAAAAAAAAGAAATGAGATTCTAGTTTCTTTACTGGCCTATGACAGTAAACAACGTATATCTTTGAGGGTTTTTTTTCTTCATTTTTAAACAAAATACAGAACATACAACAGACATCAAGAAAAGATGACACCGTAACTACGACATTCAAAATCATTCGACAAAATAGTAACCAAAATAAACCAAATAAACATAACAATGTATAAATGACAACACCATAAACCATCATACACGTCTCTCCCCAGCACAAAGCTTCTTAGGGTATCCAGAAAGTTCAGCTACTTTCCCCATTTTCTAGTCTTTTCTAGTCTAGGCAGACAATAATCTTGGACTGAATGGAACCTGAGTCCCTGCAATCCGACATAGGTTATCATGTATCCCGGTTGTATGTTTTCACGGGACCATAGGACATGAAGTCCTCTGTCTTATGTGATATCTTTGAGTAATTGACAAAAAAGACATTTGAGGACGTCATGAGATACTAAATGACATTTTTTCACAATTTGCTGACATTTTAGAGACCAAACTAGTCGATAAATCGAGAAAAAAAACCAAAAGATTAATCTATAATGAAAAATAATCGTTAGTTGCGGCCCTAATGCAGTGTTTCTTTTTATTTATTTTTTTCTTCATCAAGATTTTAGACACGTGTGCAGACATCAAGTGGCACTTTATCGGCCATCTACAGAAGAACAATGTCAACAAACTTTTGGGTGAGTGACCGTCAACTCTCCTGCTCCAGCTGCATGTTAAGCAACCTTGCGCTGACTGGGTCTTGTCTTTCTGTATCCCAGGCGTGCCAAACCTGTTCCTTGTGGAGACGGTCGACTCAGCGAAACTGGCTGACAGGGTCAACAGCTCATGGCAGCGCATCAGAGGAGCCAGCACACAGAGGTTAAAGATCATGGTGCAGCTCAACACCAGCGGAGAACAGAGTCAGTGTACAATTCAACTTTATTTCAGACACACAGGTCCATATCGGTATAAAAAATATAACGCAGACAAAATTTAAAAAAAAAAAAAATGATATTGATTTCATCACTCCTGTTTTGGGAGCAGATGTTGAACACGTGCTATGTTAAAGGTCCCATGGCATGACACTTCAGAGACTTCAGATATGGTATCAGGGGGCCACTAAGGTCTATATAAAAGCATCCAAAGAGCACCATGTCATGGGACCTTTTCACAGTCAATTGTTCACTAGTCTATATCAACGACATTTCATTTCCAGGATTGTTCAGGTGCCGCTGGAAATTATGCCGGATGTCTGTTATCTTCCTCTTTCTTTGTGTTGGCGTTCTAACCTCTGGTGGATTTCTGAGGACTGTGGTTACCTGGTCCTCAGATCTCTGCAGGGTAAATCCAGACAGCTAGCTAGACTATCTGTCCAAACAGAGTTTTCTGTTGCACGACTAAAACAACTTTTAAAACGTAAAACATGTTCCACCCAAACAAGTCCCTTCCAGAGGCTATTTTGCAGCGGCACCGTTGCTCCGTCCGGCGCTTATCGCCAAGACGATTGTGATTGGTGTAAAGAAAGGCCAATAAACCAGAGCAACGTTTTTATCCTGTCCAGGAATGTTGTGTGGACTAGTCAGACCCTCCTCTGCCGTGCTGTGAAGGAAGGTCTGGCAATGCGAGACAACTTGTTCACCAACAGTACAATGAATGTGTGTTGTAGGTAAACATGGGCTGCCGCCAGAGGAGACAGTGGACACAGTGAAACACATTGTGTCCCAGTGCTCGGCCCTGCACTTCTTAGGACTCATGACCATTGGACGCTACGGCTACGACCTCAGCCTGGGGCCCAATCCGGACTTTCAGGTACAAAAGACTAATGAAAAACATTATGTGTTAAAAATTCAACCAATCATAAAACATTGAAATGATTAGTTTTACTAATAGGTGGTTGGTTGGTTGGTTGGTTGGTTGGTTGGTTTGGCCCTATGAAACACATAGACGCAGCTAGAGAGCGCGTCACTTTCCTGATCAGAAGACGCCGTCACTTGAGACCAGTTCTGCTTACAAATAAATAAGCCCCCAAAAAAAAAGACCATAGCAAAATGATTAAAGACTGTAGCATTAATACTCTATGTTACCAGTTCTTTTATCAGCAGGCTACTTTTTGGTGTTATTCATTATCACTCTGCGGCATCTCCTCTTGTTCTCCCTCGTAATCTCCACAACGTGTCCCTCCTGTAGATGCTGCTGAGTCAGAGGCAGGAGGTGTGTGACGCTCTGAAGCTGCCTCTGGAGGCCGTCGAACTCAGTATGGGTATGTCCACAGATTTTGAACATGCGGTGAGTATTTATTTTTTTTACTTATTTTTTGGGCATTTTCCGCCCTTATTTTGATAGGACAGCAGAAGACATGATAGTGGAGAGACAGGGGGTAATGACACATGGCAAAGGGTCGCAGTCGAGGAGTATACCCCTCTCTCTCTCTCGCTCGCTTGATCGAAATTTGGGTTTCCTTTAACCAAAGTGTAAAACAAAATAACGTGGATGGTTCTATACGACGCTCCTCAAAACTTAAATAACTGATCAGTTCACTATTTTTATTGAATTTGGGTGTTTTATTTAATTTCATAGCATTATAAGAAAAAAAAGATTTAAGAACACTGAAAAAAGTGACATAAATATAGGGAAAAACAACAAAAACCTTCCAAAAAATGCAGAAATAATCAACAGCAACATTGTAAAAAGTGAGAAAGAAAAGTTAGAAAACGTGACAAGTGACAACAAATGTCGGTGAAAACTTCAACATCGTAGTCAAAACAACAACAAAAATGTTTAAAAATTGACAAAGAACTTTGGGAAAAGTGACAAAAGTGTCTTAAAGAGGTTTTAACTTAAAATTCAGACCCAGAAAAACTAAATGTTAGTCTACGGGAAGACAACACGAGGGATATGTATGGGCGCTCGCTCTCTGAGCTATCCGGACGCCCCGAGTACTACCCTTTATCAGCATTTCTAAATTCTACTTAGGCACAAACATGGCAGCAAGTCATAGCTGGAATGAATTCCACCCTTTTGAAATTTCTGCTGGGCAAACATTTTTCATTTGTTTTAAGAGTTCACAAATTCACATAAGGTACTTAAAGCTAAACTACGCACTATAGCTATAAGTGTCCAGTATTTAAAAGATTGGATCTCAAGTCAGACTTACTGAATTTGAGTCATTTGTATATAGTGCTATAAATATTGGACACTTGAATTTACTATTTGCATACATTAAATAGCTATTACTAGATTTGATAACAATGTTATTAATCCATGTAAGTCAGTACATCATACTCATTAAAAATGTGTTCACTGAGGGTTTTATTTCCTGCACTTAACACGTGTGTGTACTCCCCTATATTGAAGATCGAGGTGGGCTCCACCAACGTGCGAGTGGGTAGTGTCATATTCGGCAACAGAGATTATCCCAACAGTGCAGCAAACACTCCAAATCCCAGCCCCAACCCCAGCCCAGCCCCCAGCCCGGAGAAAACGGCCAAGTCGGTGTCCGAAGAGGCCGCCAAGAAGATGCAGCACCTCACTGTGTCTGGACACTAAGAAGAGCGTCTCCTCCTCCTCTGATAAATACCTTTTTTAAGAAAGAGAAAAGAAATAAACACTCTTCACATGCAAACTGAATAGAGCAGTGAAGCAGATGATTTCCACAGAGCCACGTGGAGCTATGATTGCAGAATTCTTGCATACTTTTAAAGTGTAATTGCCTAATCCTCTTCACTTTTTCGTGTGCCCTTCTTGCTCTTTTAAGCATTAAAAAGTGGCATTCAGTACAGAAGTAGTTCTTTTTTTTTTTTTTAATTAGCGTGTTACTAACCTATAGTGCTTTGACTTCCTTCCCACGGAACCGTCTCCTCCAAGATTACTGGCTACAAGACAAATGTACAACTATTGAAAACGATTTCACACAAGTTTTCCAGATTTGTTTGGGTTTGTTGTGCTGATGTGATATTTTGTACCTTTCCAACACAACGTGGCCATGCTGAAATGGAGCATTGATTGTGTACAGCGTCCCAGAGATCAGCAATGCCACGCAGTACAATGAATGCTTCGAAACAAAGACTTGATTTAATAAATCACGTATCCCTTTATAATGCCATAGCATTGTCTGTTTGATATTGTTTCTTATGGTGTACCAAATGTGTCAGATCTCTATTCTTGATATCAACAAATCCAAGAGTAAACCTGAAGAAAGTGTTATGTTTGTGTCTGTCTATGCTGTGGTGCACTGGAGAAGGGGGGGGGGGGATCTATGCAAAGTGGTGATTTGGGTTAGTTCTGAGTAGATTTTGTTTTCCCCACTGCAGCTATCATGGCATTGTCGCAGTGGTTTTTACAAAGATGTCACAACGTTGGTGTGTTTTCCTGTCTCCATGAAAAGTACTTTCATTTTCAGTGAAAAAAAACAAACTATCGATTAAGGTGTAGTTGCTGTCTTAATGAGGCGTTTCAGCGTTGTTTGGAGTCTTGCTCTGAAGGAAGACAAAGCCAAGCAATAAATGTTTTTTGTTGAAAATATCTGCCATGGATTTTTTTTGTAGTTAAGGCAAAGTGGCAAAAATAACATCAGCGACAAAGTAGTTTGGCCAAAGTTTCTTTATTAAGCACATGAAGGTGACATTTGGACCGCAGTGAAAATTACAATCATTTTTAAAGTGATAATTCAACTTAAAAAAGAAATGTAATGTCTGAATTGTCTCAGGAAATGAACTTGTACCTACACTTTGCATGTTAAGAAGAGAAAAAAAAAAAAAGGTTGACCTTGTTTAAATGATGAACCCACTGACCTATATTCCCTTCAAATAACTCATGAATCTGAATGAACAGTATATGTATTACAATGCTGTCTGGCATTGCTAAATGGAAACCACAATAGTTAATTGAAATGACCGTACATTTGGCTTAAGCTCAGCAATTAGACAGGTTACGACTGCTCAATAAATACATTCTACAACTCTAAAGAAACACCTGGTGACACAATTGGAAAAAACTTAAAAAGGCATTTAATCAGTGTAAAAGGCATTAGAAAATTACCAGGGCAGTGAATCCACTATACCGGTTATGTACTACAGACAGTAGAACCCTGTTATTAGATGTGTATAACAAACTGGATCTACGGACTTAGCTCTGGTAAAATGTACAGGAAACTGAACTCTAGCTAGAAACTATATACAGTCGGTAGAAGGATGCATGGTTATCCATCCATTTCACTGAACTATATCAACACTAACATTTAGTTAAGCGGATATAATTACATTAGTCAACAATTATGACTTCTCCTGTGAAGCATTTGCACCTGGTGTATTACATTAGCTGATGAAGACAACCCGTTGAGGCTGAAAGCACTGGAAGAAAACTAGCAAGTAGACTTTGAACTCCTCATTCAGAACCTCTGACCACCTCATGTTTCATGTTCTAAGAAGCCAATTAAAGGTTTTAAAGGTGGAGACCTTTAAACATGTCGGAGCCTCTGACGTGGAGGATCACTGTGAGAGAAGGTAACGTTCACAAGCATGTTGAAGGCTTAAGCATGGAAAGACTACACAATAAAAACCTCAGACAAAACATTTCATTTAAACTATAGTGACAAATATGTCAAAATCTAAGCTTTGTCTAGGAAGTGATTAGCAAACTCAGATTTCTATATATTTTTTTTAAATCCTACATGGAAATGTACATTAAAAAAAAAATTGTTGCATCAAGATGCTTTGATAAATCTGTTTAGAATCGAATCATGAGGTGCCCAGAGATTCCCATCCCTACTGTGAATGACTTGTCCTTGTGTACAAACAGTTATGAAAATGTACAACAATACAGAGGATTTTTGTTAAAGGTCCCATGACATGGTGCTTTTTGAATATTTTTTTATATAGACCTTAGTGGTCCACTAATACCATATCTGAAGTCTCTTTCCCAAAATTCAGCCTTGGAGCCAGTCCCACAATGAGCTTTCCTTAGGACGTGTCATTTCTGAGTCTGTAGCTTTTGAGGAGGAGAGAGGGGGGGGGGGAGGCTGGGGGTGTGGCCTTGACCAACTGCCACTTTGCTCGTTTGAAAGCCATGATGTCTCTCTCTCATGGATGGGCCAAATTCTCTAGGTGGACAAAGCAATGAAAGGGGAGGTAACCTTGCTCCTTATGACCTCATAAGGAGCAAGATTCCAGATTGGCCCATCTGAGCTTTCATTTTCTCAAAGGCAGAGCAGGATACCCAGGGCTCGGTTTACACCTATCATCATTTATAGCTGGGGGGGAACGCATATTAATGTTAAAAAACCTCAAAGTGAAATTTTCATGCCATGGGACCTTTAAATTAAATCTTTGTTAAACGTATTTATGAATAATTAACTGTTTCTTCACCAGTTACAAATGCTAAATGGGAGCTTATAATTGTTCATAAATACATTAATAGACACTTAAAATTACCTCAACACTGCTTACAACTTTATTACTCCATAGTAAGCCATGTATTAAGGGGTTGTATACTGCTTACTCATGCTAAATGCAAGGGTTGAAGGTGCTCCAAGTGATGTCATGCGTTTTTTAGGCTACAACATTTGTCACGTACAGCAAAGTGCGGAAGCACGGGGGGGGGGGTAAGCTAGTCTCAGTTTTGTTTAACGTCAACAAGAAGTGCCGTCACCCAACATTGCTTAGAACAGCTTTAAAGTAAAGCATTATTAAGGAATCAATAGGGTTAGAAGATATTCAACCTGAAAATAAAAATGTGCAACAATGACAAACAACTACATTAAATCATGTATAAATAAAACTACCCGGGTTATTACTTGTAAGAGCTTTAACATTTGACCATAAAAACAACCTCAGTCCACTAATGTTGTCTCTGCTTCTTCTTGAAAGGGAAGATAGAAAAACGACATGTCCAGTGTTTTCAAGAGAACACAACAACCACAACAACAAAAAAGGCAATTTGAATGCTGTGTTACTGTGTTGGAAAATAACAATAGCCTTGAACATTTACGAGGAAAAGACAAATTGCCCAGGATTGATAACTGCCTCGGAATTAGCTCCATTTACCGTTTATGGCTGATATTAAGACCACGGTGGGCGTCTCTCTCCATTCCGCTGAGTCAAGTCTGTCTCCTCTGGTTTATGTTGTTTTCCGAATGCCGCCGTTGCTCAGACAGACATTACACCAGTTTCTTGGCCTCGAAGAAGCTTTTGAGGTGCTTCATCTGCCAAACGCCGGTGACGATGAGGATGAGTGTCTGAGCGATGGACCACCAGAGAACACGCTGGTTGGTGCTCTCACTCGTCATGCGAAACCGCTCCTCGCGATACTGTAAGAGACACGACACACGCTGGAGTTACTAGAGCGGTCTAATGGCTTTAACAGAAAATAGACCTAATCAACATCATCTCACGCATTACTTGGTGTACTTTTTATTTTTTTACTGACCCTCTGATAGTTTTGCTCCTTCTGGATCTGTTCGATTTGGTCCAGCAGCTGTCGGACTCGCAGCTGCAGCTCGGTCAGTTTGTCCTTAGCTGCAATTTCCGGGTAGTTGTTGGTATGTTCTCCCACCTGAATATCCAGATGCACTCTCTGCAACATTAGGGAGACATCATTTGAAACTACTTGCTTGTAATTTGAGGGCATTTAAGGTCCCTTCTCATGCTATTTTTTTAGGTTCATACTTGTGTTTTGTTAACATTAAATCATGTAGGAACCCAAAATACATTATTTTCACTCAAACTGTCTAAATATACCTGTATTTACCCTCGGTCTGAAACGCTCCGTTTTTAGCGCCTGTCTTCTTCAAGCCCAGTCTCCTGTTTTTTTAATATTCATCAGAATCATTTATAATGACAAAAATGATTCTGATAAATGAATATTTAATAAATAAAAACAGACGGTCAACCATGTTATGCGCGTTGGCGTTGCATAGTTTGTCCACCAGAGGGCGCTCTACAACGTCCCTGTTGGCAACACTGTTTATTATTTTTTTTTTATGTGTTTTTATTCAAAGGACTTGTTTCATATGTTAAGTTTGTATTTTATACATTTTATTTATCAGAACTTTAATACATTTTGATGTTCCTCTGTTCTGTTGTGACAATAAAACAAATTATTATATTATTTTAGTGAGAACTCATAAATAACTACAAATAACTAATTTTAAGGAAATCTGTTTATATGGCCAATATATCGGTATATCGGATTTTTAAATAACCAAATATTTGTATCGTATCGGCCTTAAAACTCCTTTATCGGTCGGGCTCTAGTTTTAATATATTTCATTTTACAGTAGTTTGTTTTTGTTAGGGCCGGGTATAATGTCTCAGAAGTACGTAGCTACATACATACATACATACATATTAAGGGTGTGACGAGATCTCGTTTTACGAGATCTCGCGAGATTAAAACGTGACGAGATTTCTCGTCGAGGTGAAAAGTTGTCTCGTGAGGCGATGTGATGTCAGCGTGATGGAGCGTGAAATTACTATTGAAGATCCCCCTGCCACTTTTAAATCATTTGTGTGGCAACATTAACCCTAACCCTATTTTTCTGTTATTTACACATTTATTTTATTTATACTGTTAATTTTTTTATGTTCGGTTTGTGGAAAGGAGTTAGATTTCTCCTGTGAAATTGTACAGAAGCCAGTTGGTAGAGTTTATACAAAACATTTTGCAGTGTTTGCACGTCCTTTACTGCATATAATTCATTAAAATAGTAAAAAAAAAAAGTTAAATAACATTCATCATTAATAGTTGATTTCAAAATGCACCTAAATTGTTTTGCATTTTGTGATTTTTCAGTTGAATAAAAAAACTATTTTCCATTCATGTATTTCATCGAGGATTTCTTTAAATTTTTTTTAAAAATCTCGTCTCGTCTCGTTCTCGTGAACCCAATCTCGTGATGTGTCTCGTCTCGTGGAGTAAGCGTCTCGTCACACCCCTAATACATATATACATATACAGCATATACACAGTTGGAGAATGGCCATGATGTTTAATGTTTGTTTGCGCTACTTTAATGTGCATGAGCATGCCACGTCAGTTTAGTTTCTGTGGATCAATGTCACGAGTTTTCTCCGTTTTTTCAGTAGTGATACATTAAAGCTAAAAAAACTAAAATGATTTACGCTCATTTTCTTACTTTTTTAACCTGGGAATATGGTTGCAGTTTAGTTTTTCTTGAAGGTTTTAGTTTTAAGCTTCAGTTCACTAAAATCATTTTTACTGCTTATTTTAGTTTTAGTTTACTATAATGACCTTGGTGTAAATACATTGAACATTTGTGTGGAACATTTTGATGGAAAACAACTGGTCAGTCGGTAAATAATCAAAACAATGACAACATTCATACCAGTTTTCCTCCTGAAAACAGAGCCATCTTGGTGGAGTTAGAGTGCAAACAGATCTGATGTTCCCCAGGCGTGTGGGAGGTGAAGGTGAACCGTCCGTCTGACCCATACTGACGAGAGAGGATAATCTGGGAGAGACGAGACAAAATCCTTAGCTTGTATTCATATGTACTGTATGTGGATGTGTTTTATAATACAGCCTCCTCTGTGCTTACCTTCGTATCTGGATCCTTGATCTCCACATGCATCCCAAGGCCAGGAGTGGCTGCCAGGAACGAATTTGAGTGCTTGTCCCACAGCTGAGTCCTGTATTTTCCTGTCAGGAAAAGAAACATACACGTATGCCATAAGGAACTCCAGTAATCATTCAAATGAGAAAGCGTGTCCAAAACTTTTGAATGATACTGTACATGACAAAAAGGGGATTAAAATGGGGGTATTTAACAAAATGTAACCTAACGTGCCAGAAAAATAAAAACATGTAAAACAAAGGCAAGTACAGATAAATAAATAAAAATAAATAAACAACAAACAATGGCTGAAAATAGTAACTGAGAATATTAAATGTAGTTCATGGTTCAAAGTATCATAATTCATAATTTTCAAATCATTAAATATACAATGCTATACAGTATAATTGAAATGAACCTGATCTAACTGGTTTGTTTTACTAAAGGCTTCACACAGTAGTTCAACTCATATTTTAATTTTTAAATCTACAATAGTTCATAAGGTACATTCTTATATAACAAACTACAACTCTAAGAACCTGCGTATATGTTTTATACATGCCTAATATCTTGCTAATAATGTCTGTTGGGTTGTTCTTTCACATAAGACTATAAAAGTGTGAAGAAATTAGGCTACATTAAATTATCCCACGGGGCATCCATGAGGCGGTCCCTACATTCTCTATTCAGGCTGAAAGACCATTAAGCGCCTCTGCTCTTCTCAGTGGATGAATTTGCCTTTAAATGGTTAAGTAGTATATATAAAGACATACGTTTTATGTATGTCTTTATTACATAGGTGTAGTAGTTACACTTTAAATCTGAGTCACATGATACAACTATTTCAATCTTAACCGGGATTACAATTTTATTTAAACTTAGTATGAATTACAAGTATGTGAAAAAAATGGTAAAACATCACTTTTTAAGTAGATGTACTGTATAAAAAAATATGACTAATGAACAGAAATATGAAGAATATGCACACAAACAAATGAAAAGAAAAAAATAAACAAAGATTAGAAAATAAATTATATTGAAAATTGAATTGAAAATAAATTGAATTGAAAATAGGCCTGCACGATTTGGGGAAAAATATGAATCACAATTTTTTTTGCTTAGAACTGATATCTTGATTCTCTGCCACGATTGTTTTGACCATAAAAAACAATGTGCAGCACCAAATATAGATTTTTTTCGGCATCTATAGCACATCACCAAAAGCCTATAAACATAGATGACATATGACAGATTGACATAGAGGCTTCAATGAAGAGAAGGGGGAGCATTGCAGCGCTTTAAAACCTGTTTTATACAGTCTATGTTTAGAAAGTTGTAGTGTTTGTGGTGCAGTCGGTTTGTAAAATAAATGAGAATCAAAGTCATTAAAAAAAATCGAAGTTATGTAAAAAATAAATTATGAACAGGGTGAATCGAGATCACGATTGTATAACGATTCATCGTGCAGGCCTAATTGAAAACATTAAATAGGGAGCACAACATAAAAGTTTCAATGGCATTTTGTTTCTTGATGAAGTAATTTTCTTAAAACATAGCACCATTTCGTTCTTTAACACATCAGGATTGGAACTGTTTTACCAAAAATGTATCCTGGCTTATACGCACAGGTGCTCTTTTGTAACGTTATCGCCCCGTCCCTCAGACAGAGTTAAGGTTAACTGTTGGCTCTCGCTCGCTAACAACACTAATATTAACTTTGAAGCTATCCAGCAGCCACAAAAGCCTACGACGCTTAAATGCAATTAATTAGACGTTTCTTCAAAACGCCAAGCATCGTTTGTCGTTACTAGCTACTGTCATATTCATTGCACCCTCTTTACTGGAGCCAGCTGTTCGCATTTGCTAGCTAGCTAGCTACGTCAAGCTAGCTACGTCAAGCTAACGACCCCACAACAATGACTTACCAATGACCATGGTCTCGTCTGGAATTTCTTCAATGAAGCATTTTTTCTCCGTCTCTCCTATGTGGAAATAGAGCGCGTAACTTGGATTTATCCAAGCTAGTATTAAAACAATTCCAGCAGCAGGAATAGAAAGCATCATGTAGCTTCTCTTAGTTTGCGCACATCAGCAGAGCTCTAATGCTGCAGCTAGGTGACGTCATCTTCCACTGCGGAAGAAGGAAGGGGATTTCCTGAAACGAGGGACTGTCTTTTCCTTGAGTTTAGCCTCTCAGGCAGCACTCACATCCAAACTGGGTATACGTAAGCTACGCACACAGACAGTATAAGAAACCTACACAAGATAAAAATGTATGTGAATGACAGCATGCATTGTTTTAAGACAATGGCACAGTTTTAGGCTACTATGTGTATGATGCAGAAAGTCATTAATTATCCATAATGAAATGTTTTTATATTTCTTTTTTCAACAGATTTTTTTCAGTCTACTTAACGTGTATTCGTGCTACTCTGATGTGTGTACATTTTTTCCTTTGAGCTGCTGTAGCACAGGGATTCACCCAGTCTTTATTATTTTATCTTATCTTTTCTGAGAGTACTAACACAAACAGAAAAAACAAAACTACAGCACATGGTTGAACTTTGCTATTTTGTTTGTTCGTCTTTTAATATGTCATAATTATGTTTGCATTGTGATGGAAAAAAAGGTTGTTTGCAGCCTGAGAGGAAGTGCTGCCTGACAAGCTCAGCTCAGGGTCAGAAAAACCCACATATTTTTCCTTAACTGACAACACTCGCCTCGGTTTTGACAGATAACCTCAACCCACCTAAACACGTATATTTTATTAATATAACGTTACGAAACTGCCGTTCGGAAGATAATACAGCTGCTGTAGGTCGTTGTTTATGTCAGTCAACAAGTGCCTCAGGAAACCCAGCTGGTTGCTAAATGATCCTAGTTAGCTCCAAAGCTACATCGCTAGCTATCTAGCATCAGCTAGCTAGCTTTCTAACAGTGGCTAACGTTAAATAGATAACGTTACGCTTACTGACAGGTTGTATGTGACCGAGAGCTTGGTCTGCTGTTATTCCGGACACCAACACTGAAAAAGAAGAGAGGGTAAGAGGACTTTCGCACCTGTAACGTTAACGTTATTACATAGCTAACGCTACGTTAGCTAGCAGTAGGTTAATAAAAACAGATATTACCCTGTCTTAGAGCGGGTAAGAAGTAGCTACGCAACATTGTTGTAACGTAGCGTGCTTTTCGTCCTATCGGCAGTTCAAATTGACGAGAGGTAGTTTTATTCATGTTTATTATGTATGTCAAACAAATATATAAACCGAGCTAACGTTATGTGTTTTAGTCTCATGGTATTGGGAATGACGTAATGTTGTACTGTTCACAGATACCTGTATGTAGGTTATACGGCACAAATAACAGTACTACTGACACTTCACCATTGAGTCTTAATACAAAAGCCTATCAGCAGGCCAGACGGCAATTTCCTGAGACGTAAGATGGACCAGGATGACGAGGAGTTAAACTGAAAGAGAAAGTAACGGGACGAGGCGTGGTATGCCATGTGTCCCATCAGAATAGGTGGTGATGATGAATGCGGGTCTTGTATCGTAGTCTGTTTCCGTAGTCTGTTAAATCTATGCTTGTTAGGGCTTCTGTAATGGTCAGACGTAGCAGAGACAACTGATTAGGTTTATGGTAAGTTAGCTTGGGATCAGAACCGGTTGAGCATCGCAGAAAATGACTGTTAGTTTTAGGAGGTTATAAGCTCAAGTTAAGGGAAATGCATCAAAGGGGAACATATTTCAACACAATAGGGCATTGTTGTTTGTGCCGTGATGTTCCGCATTAATTATGGCCTAATGATGTGTGTAAGTGTAGATATTAATCTAATAATAATAATCTGCATGCTTTTTTTTTTCATAGGGATGGTGCAGCCGCAGCCTGATGGCCCAATGCAGTGGGACATGTCAGGAGAAGAGAGTGGCGGGACCCTCAGGGTCCCACCAGAGCTGGCCTCAAATGAAGTGGTGACCAGGTTGCTGGGTGACAACCAGCAACTTAGAGGTAGGATGTATTCCCATAATTAAATGATAATTTAAAAGTAATATTTACTCCACTCAAAGTATGGCATATTGCTGCATTTAATGCTCCAGCTGGACATTGTTGATTGAATGAAATAGAACATTTTAACAGAAAACTGGTACAAAATATGGTAGAAAGGTTGAAATGGGATTTCTAAGGAAATTTTAAGCAATTTTTCGTAATACAGTCAATACAAAAGTAGAGGTATTCATTACAGTAAAGCAGCCTTTACATGGTAAAGAGTAGATCCTGAACAATAAAGGATTTTTAAGACCGATACAAATATTAGATTATTTAAATACACAATATTCCGATATCGGCCGATATATATTTGAAAAAAGAAAATCCAGAAACGCGTAACAAAACGTAAACCGATTTCCCTAACATTTATTTGTAGTTATTTATGAGTTCTCACTAAAATAATATAAAAATAATTTGTTTTATTGTCACAATGTAACAGGACAACATCAAAATATATTAAAGGTCTGATAAATAAAATGTATAAAAATAGAAACTTGAAACTTAAATTCCTTTGTACAAAAACACAATAACAAAAAAAAAATCAGTGTTGCCAACAAGGACATTGTAGAGCGTCCTCTGGTGGACAAACTATGCAACACCAACACACATAACATGGTTGACCATCCGTTTTTATTTTTAAAATATTCATTTATCAGAATCATTTATTTGTCATTATAAATTTCTCAACGACGCTTTGATATGCTGACACATTACCAACTTGCTTTAACTTTGTAACTTTTTCCGAGTCTGCTTACTGTCTTTAAATGCAACTAACCATTGTTTTTAGTGTTGATTAATCTGTCAATTAATTTGTTGATTAATCGATTAGTGGTTTGCTCTGTAAATTGTCAGCAAAATGGTGAAAAATGTGGATCGGTGTTTCCCAAAGCCCAAGATGATGTCCTCAAATGTCTTGTTTTGTCCTCAGCTCAAACATATTTTGTTTACTGTCACAGAGGAGAGAAGAAACAAGAAAATATCCACATTTAAGAAGCTGGAATCAGAGAATTTTTACTTTTTTTCATAAAACTGACAGACAGATTAATTAATTATCAAAATAGTTGGCGATTAATTTAATAATTGACAAGTAATGGAATGAAATTAAAGAGAATTTTTAAAATCTGGTCTTTTCTCTCTCTGCCGGATCTCAGGAGGGTCATGCATAATGTTTTTATTTCATCTCGGTTAGATTATGGTAATCTTTGTATTCAGGGTTGAGCCAAAAAACAAATCAGATAGTAAAAAATGCAGCTATTCGGATTTTAACAAATACTAAAAGACAATTTCATATCAGCCCTGTTTTAGTATCTCTTCACTGGATACCAATAAGTTTTAGATTTCATTTTATAATTTTACTGATTACCTTTAATATCTGAGGGTTGGAGAATCAGTACCGCAGCGCTGCAAGACTACAGAATCAGTGACATCTTGTAAGTTACTTCTCAAAAGTGATTGTTGAAATAGTTTTTCTGTATGACCTGTCAATCTCATACCTCTCCTTTTACTTTCTGTCCTCCAGAGGCCTTGCGGCGGAGCAACCTAGCCTTACGTCAGCGCTGCGAGGAGATGGAGGAATGGCAGCAGAAGACAAGAGGGGAACGAGAATTTCTCAGCATTCGTTTCCAGGAGGCCAGGGCCCTGGTGGAGAGGCTGGCGCAGGAAAACCACTCCTTACAGGGCATGGTAAACGGTCCAGCCTCCTCCTCGAACCACTGCTGCAGCTCCAGCCAGACTGAAGAACTGCAGGGGCGCCCAGCGAAGAACAGACCCCTGGACGGACCACAGGTTAGCAAGTTGAGAGTCACACATCTGCTTCCTCATATTCACACACTGTCAGGGTTGCTACATTTTAACACTTCAGAATCAAAATACTATATTGAGCCCCGCAGGGAAATTGTTAAGTTGGAGTTGCTCTAGAGCAAGTGTTTAAACAGTGGGTAGAGCAGGCGCACATATATAGTTTATTCCTTGATGCAGAGGTCCAGGGTTCGAATCCGACCTGTGACGATTTCCTCTCTCTTCCCTTTCTCACCTAGCTGTCCTATCAAATAAAAGCGTAAAAGACCAAAAATCATCTTAAAAAAAAGAAGTAAGTGAGATTAAGTACAAGTAAGGACGCCGCTGGCCTGGGTTCGACTCCAACCTGTGGCTCTTTGCTGCATGTCATTCCCCTTCTCTCTCCCCTTTCATGTCTTCAGCTGTACTGTCAAATAAAGGCCTAGAAATGCCCAAAAAATAATAAATAATAAAAAAAATATTAATAAAAGGAGTAAAATTAGGTTACAAAGATTACAAAGGCTCATAAACACAGCATATTAACCAGCAGTCATTCCCAAAGCTGCTGCAATGGTGATCAAATTATGATGATCATGAGAGGGCTGGTGACAGAAGGTTGCCGTTAAGTTTTCAGCCACAAAGCATTACTATGAGCATTCTGAATGAGCAAACGTCTATTTAGTCTATAGTATGCTGGTAAAACACACAGACGTGGGCAAAACAACTTCATACAACCACATTAGAATTGCGTCTGCTGAAGAATTGGTGTTCTGCTTTTTAAATGTTTCCTGTGGATGTTGGAACCACTTGTTTCAGACACTAGATCAGCGGGAGAAGAAGATAGTTGAAGAGTCAAATCAACACACACAGACCACGCCACCTCGCAGCCTGGTAAGATGTATGACACTGTGGATCCCTGGTGGTTTTTGTTTTATGTGTGTTGTTTATTTTTGTTATTTAACTGGTATGTCTGTGTGTCTAGGATGATGCAAGTGTGTGTAGCACCCTCCCCTCTCCCTCCACCTCAGTCTCAGAGGTATGGGGGGAGATAATGGGCGGGGAAAATGGCCAGGTGAGCCTGCTCACTGCATCCTGCATACCCGCAATCAGATTCCTACCCTTACACTTACCCTGTGGCCGTCCCACCTCTAGTTAAATGCTTTCCTCCACCTCAACTTTAATTGCATTCGGGCAGAGGTTAGAAATCCTGACTTTCTTCTTGGAAAAATAACATGGGATGGCCTGCAATGTCAGAACTGTAAATACACAAACCTGACACTAATCACCATGCATCATTAAAAGCATGTTTAATAATAAACCAGCACCAGCTATGTTACGGCCAACATAAATCTTGAGGTCATCCATGTTTTTTTCTCATATTTCCGAGCAGGAACATGGATTGATTGATAGTTAGACACCATCTTACTTTGAATGGAGCACAGTATTAACACACAGCTCAAATCCACCAATGTGTCCCTTTTTTTTTTTTTTAATCACTCCTTTTTTAAACCTCCGTTTGCGTTCTCTCACATCTTTGTGTATTTCTACTTTTTGATTGGTGTTAGTCCTCTAGCCCGGGGTGAACAGGGTCTGTGTCTATCCAATTCCCTCCGGTCTTCACATCCCTCCGTGCATCCATTCATTCCTGGTTCTTTCACTTTTGTGTCTCTCTCCGCAGCCTGTGGAAGGTGCCAACGAGTTCCTCCAGTTGCTGAAGAGCCACAAAGAGAAACTGGAGGAAGGGATGAGAGAGCTTAGAATGAAGAATGAAGAGCTGGAGAGGGAGAGGGAAGAGGGAGAGAAAGACCGAGAGCGAATGCGGCGCTGCATTGACCAGCTACGAGCCAAACTGGCACAGGTAACACTGTGTAGGAACCGGTGCACCAGTCTGCCTAAAAGGAAGTTTTTCCTCGCCACTGTTGCACTGTTGCATGCTCTGGAGGGAACTACTAGAACTGTTGGGTCCTTATGGAGTGTGTTCTAGACCTGCTCTATCTGTAAAGTGTCTCGAGATAACTCTTGTTATGAATTGATACTGTAAATAAAATTGAATTAAATTGAATTTAGTATGCATTCACAAGTTAGTAGCATCAAAGCAGCAGAGGACGAGATAGGCTGGACCACTTGTTAATTTTGTGAGTGTCAGAGAGAACATTGTAAATGCGAGAAAACGGATATGACGAGATTTTTAATTCACACAAGCAAGTGGAACTTAAAAACAAATGTGTTTGTGGTCAGTGAGTAGCATAGTAGCAAAGGCGCGCATATATATCCCAGTATCCTTGCACTATGCTCCATATTTAAATAATTTTAAATGCTTCTATATTATTCTGTTTAGAGTATGTATATATTGTGTATATATTAGTGTGTATATATTTGTTTTGTGTGTAAGCACATTGTGAGCAACGATGCTCCAAAGAAAAATTCCTCGAATGTGTCCTCATACCTGGCAAATAAAGCTGATTCTAATTCTGATACTTTGAGGCTTATGCCTCCACGCAGAGGTCCAGGGTTTGAGTCTGACCTGTGATGATTTCCTGCGTGTCTCCCCCTCTCTCCCCCTTTCTCACCAAGCTGTCCTGTCCATTAAAGGCGGAAAAGCCCCAAAATAATCTTTTAGAAAAAAAAAAATGGTTCTTGCATGAGGCCCTACTATTATTATTTGTGTATCTAGCTCTTTTCCAGACAAAGTTACAAAGTACTTTACATGGTATAACCATGCTTAAAACATTTCAGAACTAGAATGATGCATATAAAATCAGACAATTACAAATGAGACAATTACAGTATGTACCCAATGATAATATAAGATAAATACAGCGGTAATGCACGACACAATTGAATCGGATAAAATCAGTTTACCCTGAGGGTACCCTGTTACATATTGAGATGTTAAGAATCCGATGCCTTATCTGTGATCTTAAAGACTTGAATAAATGGTTTTACAGGCAAGCAATGTTACTGAGGAGGTCGTTCAACATCGCTCTGAGGCACAGCACTCTTCTGACTGGTAGGACAATTTCCCTCCTAGTACAAAATACAAAGCACTGTTTGAAACTAATGGCACTAAACTGGCTTTCTGTGTTTAACTAGTTGTCATTAGCAGCTTTTGGATTGAGTGTTGTCGAATTTATCTTAACTATATTGTCTATCTGCAGACAATTCTGGTCTCTGGCATAAGGACACCAGCATGCCCTTTTTCATTTCAGCTTAATAAAAAGGCTCAATTTCTGAGATGTCTTCCCCCTCCTTCCTCTCTTTCTGTTCCTTTTTCCAGCTCTAGCCTGGCTAAACTCACAGAGCAGCTTCAGGCCACACAGGGCAGGTGAGCCCACAGCTCTGTGTGGCTTTCTCTTTCTCACTGTGTGCATGGCTTCTTTCTACAGTTCTGTCTTCCTGTTACTGGTGCCACTTGCCTGTCAATATCTTTGTGCTCAGATTGTTTCATCTGTTGTTTTTTTAAGCCATTGTTTATGTGTAAATAAGGCATCATTTTTAATTTTCTTTTTCTGTCATATGTTGTATTATATGAACCATTACAAGACTATGAGATAGGATTTTAATTTTATACTAACAGATCGTCTTTACATTAAAGTTGCCTTTTGTTAGCTTACTCTTTAACATCATACACGTAAACTCAATTGGACAGAAACAGATTTCCCTTACAGTAGTTATTTATAGTTCTCACTAAAATAATATAATTTGTTTTATTGTCACAACAGAACAGAGGAACTAAAATGTATTAAAATTCTGATAAATAAAATGTATAAAAATACAAACTCAAGATATGAAACAAAGTCCTTTGAACAAAAACACAATAACAAAAAAAAGTGTTGCCAACAGGGAGGTTGTAGAGCGCCCTCTGGTGGACAAACTATGCAACGGCAACACTCATAACATGGTTGACCGTCCGTTTTTGATTTATTTTTTTAAACATTCATTCATCAGAATAATTTATTTGTCATTTTAAATGATTCTGATGAATGAATATTTAAATTGGCCATTATAAATGCCGATACAGATAGATTGGGATTTAACAAAGGTGTGACTTGCTTAAAACTCTTTACAATTGCAATTTCGATTTAAGAATTATTAATCGTTCAGACCTACTTCATGTATTGTAATAACACATAGTGTATGTGTTTATATTGGAAATTAGGTATCGTGAGTTGGAGGAGAAGCTGGACTTCTTGCAGAAGAGTTCAGCTCAGCGGGACAGAACTGAAGCTCTGCTCAAACAGAAGGACAAGGACTGTGCACAGGTATCAGCTGCTTTGTTCAAATCTTCCAACAACTGAAGTAAAATATGGTGGCACTGAAGCAAGCAGCCATAAAATATCAACTGTAACAGCTAATACCTGAATGATTTTTTTGTATTTTTACAGCTGGCCAAGGACTGTGAGGCTCTGAAAGCTCAAGCAACTTCCCTTTTAGGAGAACTGAATGAGAGACAGAGCTGCCTGGAGAAAAGCGAGCATGAACGCAAAATGTTAGAAGAAAAGTAAGCTGTCACGTCCGCATGAATTCATATAGTAGGGATGACCCTGAATATTCAATGCTTCAATGGAAAGAGCCTGATTCGACTGCTTGTCTCAAAGTTGAATCTTTGTAGCGCTATAAAGCCCAGCTCAGACCAAAGCTTCTGAACAAGACCGATGAGATGAGACGGTGTATCATCTTTATAGCACAATGACTCTTTGTACTTCAGTCCAAACTTCAGACTTTCAGGCTTTTTAATAGCTGGATATCATTTGCCGCGTCTGAATATGAATGTTGATAGCGTTAGTGATAGTGAGATGCTTGCTACAGCTGCATTTCTAGTGATAAGTTATCAAAAATGTTTCATTTCTCTGATTAACTGCTTTGTTTTAACAAGGCTCGTCCCCTTGTCAGACACTCTCAAAGTTGCTCAAACCATACACTATGCTCGTGGGCGCTGCAACTTTTCCCTGCAACGTTCTAAATATGTTTTGTCATGTTGCGAATTTTTGAACTTGTTACTAAACCTTTTCAAAGTGGGTGAATAAATCCAACCGCCCCCTGACAGACTTAAGTTTCACTTTCCATGATCCATGATCGCACCCACACACACGATTTGACAATTTGTCGACAATAGGCTCAACAATTCTAATGGGACACTTCTATTGTACAGTATGTAGAGACCTTTCATCTGTAGGTATGTATGTGTGCTCATGTGTTCATCCCTACTCTACATGTGTGTGCAGGCTGTGCAATAAAATGAAGGCCCTGCAGGTGGCAGAACGGGAGCTGGAGCAGCAGAGGAAGCAGCATCACGTGGCCATGGACAAGCTGCTGCTGCAGACCCAGAGCCTGGAGCAAGCCCTGAAGACGGAGAGACATGTCGTCACAGAGGAGAAGTGGGTTCAACATATTATGATATTTAGAAAGATTTATACGAGAGAGGGAAAGATTTCTTTCACATGCATTACAAAAGTGCGGTAACCCTGTCACATTGTATTTGACATTCAGTGAACATAATAGAAACTCCTGTTTAGTACCAAGATGGACCATCATGTATGCTGAAGTCCCAAAAAATATAATAAAAAAAAATAAATCTTGTACAAACAAGACATTAACACATTTAAATTGAAATTTAATTTCATTATCTTATTTTCTGCTCACAAGATTAAAAACTTCAGTTTTGGGGACTTTAGTGTGTCTGTAACAATGCAATACAGTTTCCTTCTACATTTGGTACGTTAAAGGTCCAGTGTGTAACATGTTTAGTTGTTCATTATCAAAATCGGTGTTGCCCATTCACAAACGTTTGAATACTTGAACTTTGAATATTTACCACCACCACAAGTACCTATTGGCTTGAAATTTTGCATTTCTATTCGCATGAACTGGGGTAGATGCTCCATATTCATGCGCCATCTTGAAATATGTTAGCCGGTAAGGGACATGCAGGACATACTGCTCCGCCTTTTGCATTTTCATGTGATAAACTCACAGGTGCTGCTAATCTGCTAATGGGTATCGTCGCTTCCATGGAGGACCACATGTTTTCTTAAAGGTCCCATGCCTATGGTCCCCCAGTGGCTAGAAATTGAGATAGGTGTAAACCGAGCCCTGGGTATCCTGCTCAAGAGACCGGCTTTTTGAAGCATGAAGGACTACCGTAGCTGTAATATGCACTTGGAACTGCGTGGCACAAGATAATATATGATAGAAATACTGATAGATATCTAGCATTGAGATCATATATCTCAATGCTAGATGGGAGAAATTCGTACACATTGGACCTTTTAACTGCTTCAATATGGTAATAAATTCTGCTGGGTTTCGGTCAAAATTTGTCAATACTGTGACCAGCACGACATCTGAGATTCAATACAATACTGTTTGAAAAAAATGTTTTCCTTTTTTCCCCTTTTAGGAAAAAACTGACACAATTGCAGCATGCCTACACGTGTCTATTTAGAGACTATGATTCTAAACTGAAGAGTGAGGTAAAAACACATTTAAACATCTATTTACCCTCACAAGTTTTTCTTATTTATAGATTCAGGCCAAACATTGATCTGTGTGTGTTTGTTTTCCAGGGGGGAGATCTGTGCAGCCGACTAGAGGACGCAGAGAGAGCGCTGGCCCTGAAGCAGGATCTGATTGATAAACTGAAGGAGGAGGTGGAGCAACAAAAAGGCTCCCTGGAGACTGTTCCGGTCCTCACTGCACAGGTACAGTGACACAGCTGTTGAGCCTATCTGCACACAAGTCACTTTGTTCATTCCAATTGTTACATTCAGTTCAGTTTAAAGATATGTGAAAGATATGTGTAGATATGTAAAGATAAGTGACTTTGTAGTCTGTTTTTTCAAGGCATGTCTGTGCAGTTAGGGCACTGCGTCTTTTGCTGGTTTTAACTGCTGTATTCAGTTTGGGCCTATAAAAGCACTGTTTAGAAAGCTAATAACTTAACAGCCACCTATCTGCTACCGAGTTATGACAAATTTGTTGTGCTTGTATTGATGTTTTTATTAAAGTTTTTTGTAAGGTGTCCTTGGGTGTCACCAAGTAAAATGTATTATTATTATTTTTATCGCATAGGGATTGTTTTGGTGTCTTTTTAGTAAGCTTTTAATCTTAAATGAATCTAACCTATAAATTAAAACCATCATAAAAACAATTTTATTTCAATTTCTATTATACAATACAAGGCATTTATACTGTATACACTCACAAGTGAATTTCCAGTTTTAGAGACATAAACTGCTCTGGCTAAAATCAACCCAACATGTAAAGATAGTGAAGCGAAACCCTTTCGAACACCAAACAGTTGTGTACACACACACACACACACACACACACACACAGACAAAAAGCCAGCAGGGGGCAGCAAGAGCAGGTCTAGAAGTTAATGGTATCTTTGACAGCTCTGATTGTCAATGAGCCATTTCTTCAATTGGATCTTGAATGAACTATATGTATTTAGATTTCTAATGGTGATAGGGGTGAGGTTCCACTCAGTAGCAGCTCGAACAGAAAAAAGCAGTTTGGCCAAATACATAGAATAACGTTGTATCTCCCTCTCTCACACTGTCTTTGTGTTTGCTCAGGCTGAGATCTACAAGGCCGATTTCCTAGCAGAGCGAGAAGCGCGAGAGAAGCTGAACCAGAAGAAGGAGGAGCTGCAGGATCAGCTGACTCAGGCCCTGACTGAGATTGACAGGCTCAAACAGGAAGCCACATCTCGGTAAAATAAAAAATAAATTAAAAAAAGTTACATCTGAAAGGGGAGTAAAGCACAACGCAGACCCATTTTCATTCTTTTTTCTTGCAGAGGGGGCTTTTCCCTTTATTAGTAACAGTAGATAGACAGGAAAGGGGGAGAGAGATGGGGGATGACACGCAGCAAAGGGCTGCAGGTCAGATTCGAACCCGGGCCACTGCAAAGGACTCGGCCTACATGGGGCAAATGCTCTTACTGGGTGAGCTAGAGGCCACCCCCATTTTCATTCTGATAATTATTTTTGTCCTGAATGTGATCATGTGGACACAGTTGATAGCTCTGTTTATCTGGCTGTTAGCTCCAGCTATTTTGAGGGAATTTCAAAACTCTTGTTCATGTAATTTCTGATCCAGGGCTACATATACATGTATATACATGTATACATGCCCATCTAATCAAATGCTGCATCAGCATCTTAAAGTGACTTTACACTTAATTTATAGCTTTGCTGCAGTCATCAAAGGCAGGGCTGTTGGCACATTGTCATCACTGACCCCTCTTTTCAGTCAGAGGTGTATCTACGATTTTTTTCCTCCTGCGTAATAAGAAATATTGATATTTCTAGACATCTTTTAAAGTGGGATTTAACATTAGAGTATTCTTTGTCCTCTGTTTCAGCGCAAGCATGGAGCAAATGAAGCTGAGACACCTGGAAGACTTTCCAACACGGGCCCCACACATTCCCCCTCCACAAGGTACATTACAACCAACACACAAATGCACACGATCACAAAAATATGCACATTTTTGTTTGAAGTATGTTAGAAAACTTACATATTGTAATAATAGATTATATAGTTAATAATCATAATTTTACCAAAGCTTCTACTGTCACTACGGTAAAAACCAGGATCAGGATTTGCCGCTGCTTCTTTTTCTCACTCGAGTCACAGGTTATCGTATCCACTATCTCATAGACCTCTCTATGCTCTTATTAACTTAAGGGTAACTTCGGAATTTTTCAACCTCAACCCTATTTTCCCGTGTTTTTTTGTGACTGATGGAAACAACAACAATTTTTAAAAGTGGTCCAGTATTAGACAAGACAGCTGCAGTGAGCAGCAGCGAAACTTACGTCCACTAAAAAAAAATGATGTTTTGACACTGACATGCTCAGATTATTATTCCAAGTGTCTGACTACAATCTGGATCCCTAGATAGATAGACCTTTTTGTTAGATAGTGAGATCCTTTATGTTTAAAATGAAACAGCCTCGATATCACCATCACCAAACCCACCAGACTTCATTTAAAGGTCCCATGACATGGTCCTCTTTGGATGCTTTTATATAGACCTTAGTGGTCCACTAATACCATATCTGAAGTCTCTTTCCCAAAATTCAGCCTTGGTGCAGAATTACAGCTTCATAAGGAGCAAGATTCCAGATCGGCCCATCTGGCCTTTCATTTTCTCAAAGGCAGAGCAGGATACCCAGGGCTTGGTTTACACCTATCACCATTTTTAGCCACTGGAGGACCATAGGTAGGCTGGGGGAATGCATATTAATATTAAAAAACTTCATAAAGTGAAATTTTCATGCCATAGGACTTTTTTAACAGTCATTTTATCATCTGGTTTGGTGGAAATAAACCCTTATTTCACCTAATTACATGTGAAAATAGGCTGGCTTGGTTAATTTCAGCTATGAAACCAATGCATAAACAAGAAAATGGATTTAGTAGTGGGCTACTGTAATGATGATACTGACAAGATTCAGATTTCTGGTAAGAGATTGTTTTAACATGCTTTTTTCCCCGGTGCAGCTTTCAACACAGTGCCCCCTGCCCCCTCGTTCCGCAATCAGGGTTTGATACCAGTCGGTGATCAAGGGGCAATCGGAGCTGAGGAGCTGCCAGATTTATGTTGTCCTAAGTGTCAGTACCAGGCTCCAGATATGGACACGCTGCAGATTCATGTCATGGACTGTATACAGTAACATGGGCATAGTTCAGCACATACATACAGACATATGTACAGCATATTTACGTTTTTGACGTACCTTGTGTCCACTCCCAGATTTTGGGCACAGGCTGGAAAAACGTGTGGTTGTTGCACCTTACTCTCTCTGCCATGTAAACACACATACACAAACTGAATGCATACTGTGGTTTGTACCCTTTTTAAAAATGTAATATGTTGGAATCAAAAAGTGGCAATCGGATGACAGTATGAACAAGTGAAAGAAAAGAATAATAGCTAGATAATCCGCATGGTATGTTCCTAGAAGTGCTCAAATAAATCAAATTCTGCTGTAGCTTTTCCATTCTGCAACCCATCCTTTTCACGTCATTTGTTTATTTTTGATATTTTTTTTTCCTGGCACTTGTTTTTTAATTTTTAATTTCCCCTCCTCTCCCTCCCCATGCCTTCCCCATTAGATGCCACACTGATGCATAAGGTGAAACAAAGTCAGAGGGGGTCTTTTTCCCTTAAAGGAGAAAACACATGATGATGTGAATAACCTAGTGAGCTTTAAAAAAACATAGAATATTCAAATATGTTTTGGTCATAAATGTTAATGTCTATATTACCTCAAACATGTATTATTATGTATTAGAGATGGATTTACTCTTATTGAAAAAAAGTAGCCATTCTCTGTGTTCTGTGCCTGTGTACACCATCGACTGCACCATCTCTGATGCTAGACATGACCCTTAATTCAGTATAGCTCTGTGTGTGCCCCTAATTCTGTTTTAGCTTTACCTGTAGCACCTAGCTATTTATCAATCTGAAGGTGAGCACATTGAGGGTCCTTCAGTTTGTGTGAATATTGTCTGTAATTATAGATCATTTGGTGCAAAGAATATTGTTTTCAGCTGTTAAAGATTTACAAAATAAATCAGTTATTCATTAATCCTTGTTTTGTTGTGTGTGCATTTATGACGTAATTGTAGACCATTTACAACAATTTGATGAAAATTAGTATTTGTTCATGAACATTAGCTAATTTAAATAGTAATATTTAATATTGTAGTTGGACATTTGCAGAAAAGGAAATGACGCTGTCTAATTGGTCAATTACGACAGAAGAGAAACATTTCTCTCATTTAAGGTGGTTTATTATAGCTTGAATAATAAAAGCAACTTGTATACAAGGAATAAAGCAAAAGGATTACATGACACATCAAAGTGGGCCACCCTACTTCACCCTCGGGGCTCCGTAGAATGGCCCCTTTCTTCCTAAACAGGAGCAGACTACAGCGGACAGTTAGGTTGCCAACCTGCCCTCCATTCATGACTTCTACACTTCCAGAGTCAGGAAACGGGCCCAAACCAACAGACTCAGGAACAGTTTCTTTCCACAAGCCATCACTCTGATGGACAGCTGACTTCTTACTGTGCCAGGTTCAATTCTGTGTAATAACCCAGCAACACTGTCTCTAATCAGTCTGTTTACTGGGTCCAGTTATTATTTATTCATCATCCCCAATATCTATTTCAGAGCTGTTTATATTGTAATATAATACTTATATAATAACATAATACTATTTATTCCAGCACCCTCTGCACTATGCTCCCTAATTAAAATAACTATCAATTATAAGTTACTCCTGCCTACTTTGCACTCTTCATTGCACTATTCCCTCAACCTGTCTATACTGTTTCTGTTTATAGTGTGTACATATTGTTTGTTTTGTTTTGTGGTTTGTTTTGAATGTGTAAGCGTATTGTGAGCAATAATGATCCAAAGCAAAATTCCTCGTATGTGTCCTCATACCTGGCAAATAAAGCTGATTCTGATAAATCTGACAGTTAATATATTATTCTACCGGCCATAGTCTCTTCCCATTGGTTGGCTGGGCCAGGTCCTAGCCCCCTGGTCCAATGACTTCTTCAGCCGCCCTCTGAAGGAGTACCTATATGTTATGTAACTCTTACACGACTTCTCACATGACCACACTCATAACAGTTGTTTCACAACCTATGTCTTTCATTGTGCCTCTAGGTAGTTTGTACTTTTCCACTGTCCCATACTGAGGTAACCTGTCAAACCCAGCTCATCATGTGTTAACAGTAAGGGTGTGATCTAGCACCTTTGATTAATTCAGGTACAGTACACATTGCAAAGAGCACCATTGATTATCTACTCAAGCATAGTCGCACACATTTAACATAAGCACACTTACACCTTTTCCTTACATATACACACATTTCCTAAAAACACGTAACTTCTTAGTAATGTCATTATCATATTAAGGCACTTTGTTAACTTTAATTATTTACTCACAGAAGAAGACCTTATTTAGAATATATATATATATATATATATATATATATATATATATATATATATATATATATATATATATATATATATATATATATATATATATATATATATATATTTCAACATGAAGTTCCAAATAAATGCTGGGTTACAGAGAAATGTTCCGATCCAGCTGATTTTAAATGTGTAGTAGGCAGATACTCATCATGGATCAATGTTTCATATCGAGTTGAACGTTGAGCCCATTGAGCAACGGAAGACACCGGAAATTGTATACTACGCCTTCAAAATAAGACATGTGCGTCCATATTGAGTTTTACATACGAGGCGGGGGGGAGGGGGAGGGGGGACTCTTTGTAGCAGATGGGAACTGTCCTACCACTTGGGGAACACAGCACGAGCATATTTGACAAAACAAATATGCTAAATAAAAATATCTGTTTATTTGTTAAGCATATTTTAAATTACATTGTAACAAAGTATGTAACAATTCGCCCTTATGAAATAAGCTATGGGTTTAAATGGCCTTTTTCTAAGATTGTTGTAATCCAATGCCAATGTTAAAGGGATTTGTATACGTGTGTGGTTAACGATTTTTAAATTTAGCATATACTTTGCACACTATGAATTTTTACGGCGAAAGTTCCGACAGGAAGTCGCATCGGTAGGATTTTATTTTACTCTCGTCTCTTGTTTCAAGCAGCGCTCGCCGGACACACGCTCCATTCATCCCTGCGTCTTTTTTGCCGACGTGCGCGACTGGCGTTGCGTGTTTGTAGTCGTCCTCAGACAAGCATGTCAGGCTCAACTTCACCGCCTCCCGCGGCAGAGGCTGTAGGACCCGAAGGATGTTTCCCCCCCGGATACAAGCCTTTCAAACCCGAGGACCACGGCCTGGAGCGCGGATTCCGTCTCACAGCATTTTCGGACCTGAAAGGATGAGGCTGCAAGGTCCCGCAGGAGGCTCTGCTCAAACTCCTGGCGGGACTCGAGACAGACCGGGCCGACGGGACAGGGAAGGCCGATGACCAAGCATTGGAGTTCGGCCAACAGTTGCCCGGCCCCCGACTCGGTAAGAAACATATTCGGAATTAGCAGGTCTAGCTAGCTAGCTTTCATGTTCCGTTCATCTAGTCAGAAAACCCTGGTGGTTAACGTCAGTTATCTAGCGTAGCTGTTGCTAACAATGCTAGCTTGTGTTGGTGTAACTCATATGGCAACTCGTTTGACAGATTGACAGCTAACGTTGCAGGCGAATAAAACCAGTTTGTTTTTAATAGTCCTATCGAATTTATTAACATGTATCACCTACTTACAGTCGTAAGTGATCACTACTTACATCGTAAATGCATATAACGTTAACATTATATAGAAAACCTAATTGTTAGCTAGCTAAGTGTTCATATTTCGTGAGTAGTCAAATTACCATGTGTAAGTATGATTCAGCAGAAATATTTTGATTCGTTGAGTGCAAAGTTCATGCTTTTAGTCAAATATTTCTTCTGGTAAAGGTGTTACGCAATGCTGAGTGGAAGTGATGTAGTTAAGTTACTTAACGTGTACTGCTTTTTAGAGATGTAGCAACAGAATGTGGAAAGCATTGTATGTCGTTACACTGAAGGACCACAGACGTAGAAACCGCTGTAACTTTACTGTTCATACATTGTAATGCAATTTCGTGTGACAGTCCTGTAATAAATACTACCTACAGTATAGTAAACCACACCGCCATAACTACACAAACACACACAAACTATTAAAGTAGTATTCTCACTTTAAACTAAAACTGAACGCTTGGGATAAGTTAATACTTATTACAAGGCTATTGTATTTTATTACAAAACATTCAAGTTTCTTTCCCTCCCCATTCTTGTGTGTTTCCAGGTGTAGGGATGGACTGCTGTGTGATTCCCCTGAGGCATGGAGGGCTCTCACTGGTCCAGACCACAGACTTCTTCTACCCTCTGGTGGAGGATCCTTACATGATGGTGAGTTTCTGGCAGGTGTTTCAAATCTCGGAAAACTTTGAGTCTGGTCTCCCTATATTTTTACTGATGCCGAGATACAATAAACAAACGCGTAAAACACAAAAACAAACACATAGAACACAAAACAAATAATACTCATTAAAATCAATTGCACACTGAGGTAAAATGTCTTGAAATGCCCAGGGGTAGTAAGAGTGTCCAGATCAAAATGACTATATGCACCTTTTAAATGTTTCTAAAACTGTGTAATTTTCCATCTAATGATCATAAAGACCTGTAACAGAAAACAAGACCAGCAGTGAAAAGAACACTATTTTTTAATGTAGTTTTTATTAAAGGTCCCATGGCATGAAAATTTCACTTTATGAGTTTTTTTAACATTAATATGAGTTCCCCTAGCCTGCCTATGGTCCCCCAGTGGCTAGAAATGGCAATGGGTGTAAACCGAGCCCTGGGTATCCTGCTCTGCCTTTGAGAAAATTAAAGCTCAGATGGGCCGATCTGGAATCTTGCTCCTTATGAGGTCATAAGGGGCAAGATTACCTCCCCTTTCTGTGCTTTGCCCTCCCAGAGGATTTTGCCCATGAAAGAGAGACATCATGGCTTTCAAATGAACAAAGTGGCCGTTGGTCAATGCCACACCCCCACCGTCCACTGACAGTAACCAACATTAAATTACGGCCCCCTTCTATTTAGCGTAGACGTTTTATTCCTTTTAGTCCATGTTTGTGTTGGCCTATTATTTTCTTTCTGATTTGTTCAGTATAGCATCATTCAACAACTTTACTGGACAGCTCGTGTGGACTGTACCATCAGCAATACTCATAATAGGATGCATTTGACCAAATGCGGACATTATGTAGGCAAACCTGTGCCTTTTCATAAACTCTTTTCTATCTACTCACTTCTACAGTAGGGCTGCTGCATTATAGAAAAAAATCACAATTATGTTGGACAATATTGAAATCACGATTATTTAACATGATTACTCATTGACTTTTGGAGACATGTTGCATCTACTGAACTTAAAACAGTGAAACAGATTAACAGTGAAAACACCTTACTTAAAAGGTAACATCTCCCGTAATACTTTACTTTTTTTTTTATTCAGAACACCAAGCAAAATAAGATTTACTTTGCAAAACGTGATTTGCAAAATAATTGTTTTTCTTGATTACATTTTTTGTCATCTTAATCACAATAAAATTCCATTAATTGCACAGCCCTAATGTACAGGCATTATTAGATCCGAAATATTAATGAAATTATTAGACCCAAAATATAGGCCACTGTAGGCTAAGCAGTGTACTCATATTGAATCAACAACAGGGATAACCTCATGAAGTATCAACTTCCCTGTTAAAAGAAAGGTACAAAATCCAAATCCACTTTTGCTAGTTTAACGTTAAAAAACAGGGTCAGTGCGCATGATTCAAAAGGGTTGTACTGAGTGTCTTCATTAATCATCGGTGTGATTTGGGCGAAACATGCAATAAACCAATCAGAGTGTCATCCCCCATTCCCTTTAAAAGCAAGGCGCTTTTGTACCATGGCACATTGCTCTAATGATGGTCGATTTGCACCATCATCCCTGCATAGTATGCGCGCACTGTGCATAACCCCTTGGCTCATTTTAGTAATTTGCTGTTAAAATAACAATGAAATGCTGCATTATTGACTGTAGACCAGGTTTTTGTTGGTCAATGGCACGATCACTTCCCGCTGTCGCAAGATAGCAATAAGCCCAGAATACACTTGAACACACCTCCATGTAAGACCAGCATGCCCATGGACGCACAGATGGGCGCAGGTGCATTTGCGATTGTAACGATGTGGGCGCGGGACGGTCTTAAAATAGCAAAGACACTTGCGTCTGGCTTTGCGTCGGGTGCAAGATAGTGTGACAATTAGGCCCAAGGCTGTTTTCACTAACTCCCTATTCCCATAGAACATCTTTCCAAAAATAATCCCCATGTAGACGCAACTGTAACTTAAGTAATTACTTCCAGTGTGGATCTGTACAGTATGTGATCATGCTGCCTATTTATACCCCTCCATTACTGAGGAGGGTTACCAGTGCTGGGGTTGAGGTAGCCTACTTTGTGTTTCACAAATAAAACTGATTCATCAAAAGTTGATAAACTGCGTTTTGGATAGATAGCAAAGGTTGTTCACTAAACTGTCTCACCTAAATCTTGCAATATTAGTCTAATCCATGTAATTGACTAGTCTGTGCTCTGTCTCTCTCTCTCTCGCTCTCGCTCTCTCTCATGTTCTCTGTCTGTCTCTCAGGGTAGGATAGCGTGTGCCAACGTCCTCAGTGATCTCTACGCTATGGGCATCACAGAGTGCGACAACATGCTGATGCTACTGAGCGTCAGCCAGAAGATGAATGACAAGGTAGTGTTATGTGTGCTCGTGGGTGGATGCTAAGATGTTGAGTTGACTTTCTTTTATTTATTGATGTCACTGTTGTGTATCCTCTACTACTAATGTGTGCATGTTACAATTAGTGCAGTATATCAATTTGAATTGAGGATTTTACACATGTGTATGTTGATTTCTTTAAGGTCTGGTAAGGTCCTCTTTTATGATTCATTACCCTTTCGTATGTGCATGTACGACACAGGATCGTGAGCGGGTGATGCCGTTGATAATTCAAGGGTTTCGCGATGCGGCAGAGGAGGGAGGGACGTCTGTGACAGGTGGCCAGACGGTGATCAACCCCTGGATCATCGTAGGAGGAGTAGCTTCAGTGGTCTGCCAACCCAATGAGTTCATCATGTGAGTCAGTTAAACTGTTAAATCCCCATTTAAATGTCCCCACTTTGGCTCATGTGGTTCAACTTCTGTTAGATGTTTCTTAGATTTGCCAGAATGCATTTCATTAGCTCCTTTATTGCTTTCCTTTGAAAACTATTTATCTCCAAATGTTCGCTTCTTAAAAGCAGAGATAACCTGTTTAGCTTTTTAACAATGTACTTTCTGGTAGTTGCTTTTTTTGTAACTTTATTTTATTTTTTTCCAGCATCTTGCAGTACAGTTTCAATACAGATTTACATTTCAACATGGCTGTCCTTGTCCAATCAACACCGTAGTTACATTTTCCCAGCCATTAATACAAAGGACGTCAAATAAACCAAATACATAAGTAACACAATAAAGTAAAAAAAGTCCCCAAAAGTCATTAAATGGAAGAAAAAGTATAACCATAAGAAATTATCATCGCCACATCTCTGTTCGATGTCAACCGCCCCTTACATTTCCTGTCTGTGTGTCTACTATGACTGATAAAGGTAAAAATTACCAAAAGATATTGAAAGAAAAGATGTTATTGCATTACCAGGGCCTTTCCACTTCTTTATTAATTTAGGCGTTTGGAGCCTAAGTGCATATGTAATATGCTCCATCTCATAAAGTAACATTTAAACATAGTTTATATGTAAAATTGCAACTCATGGGGTGACCTCTAGCTCACCCAGTGGGAGCGCTTGCAAATTATGTTTTCGACTGCGTGTGGTTTGTTTTTGTTTTTCCAGGCCAGATGGTGCTGTTCCAGGGGACGTCTTGGTTCTGACTAAACCTCTGGGGACGCAGGTGGCTGTGAATGCTCACCAATGGCTTGATCAGGTCGGCCGCTCAACTCCGCTCACATGAACATTATTATTATTATTATTATTATTATTATTAACATGCTTCTGTGCTTGCGCGTTCACCTCCCCGTAATGTGCATCTTACTGTCTCTGTTTATATCTCACCAGACTGAAAGGTGGAACAAGATCAAGCTAGTCGTCACCAAAGAGGAAGTAAAAGAGGCCTATCAGGAAGCTATGTTCTCCATGGCGACGCTAAACCGCACAGGTAAAACTACACCTCTGTCATTATGCAATCACGCAATCTTTATTTGAATAGCACTTTTCATACAAAAGTCATGTAACACAAAGTGCTTCAAATTAAAAAAAATAAAGACAATGTCTCTCTCTCTCTCTCTCTCTCTCTCTCTCTCTCTCTCTCTCTCTCTCTCTCTCTCTCTCTCTCTCTCTCTCTCTCTCTCTCTCACACACACACACACACACACACCCCATCGGTCTGACTTTAGTCTCATACTAAGGTCTTTAATTTACTTGTGTGGGGGGGAAAAGACATATTGACTAAACATTACTTGGTCTATACTTTAGATGGTTTTGGCCCAGTTAAAGTAGAAATCTTTCTGTGACTTTTTGTAGTGTGATTTAAAGTTCATGAAGCTAATTTATGTCTCCAGCGGCAGGCCTAATGCACAAGTTCCAGGCTCACGCCGCAACAGACGTGACTGGTTTTGGGTTGTTGGGACACGCCAACAACCTGGCAGCACAGCAACGAAACGAGGTGGCCTTCGTCATCCACAACCTACCAATCATAGCCAAGATGGCCGCCATCAGTAAAGCCTGTGGTAACGCGTTCAGCCTGCTTCAGGGCAAGTCAGCAGAGACGTCTGGTATGAAAACTGAGATTACCCAACAATAAATGTTTTCCTGTCTGTGTATCTGTGAATAAATGCGGTAGGGCTGGTGTGGCGGTAGTGTAACTATTGGATGTTGACCTGAAATCCATCTTCCTCTCCTTCCCGCCAGGTGGGCTGCTGATGTGTCTGCCCAGGGAGCAGGCGGCCAAGTTTTGCTCGGAGATGAAGAGCCAGAGCTCCGGAGCTGGAGGCCAGGGGGTGGCGGGCGGAGCGTGGATAATCGGAATTGTAGAAAAAGGCGACCGCCGCGCTCGAATCATTGACAAACCACGTATCATTGAGGTTCCACCACGAGGAACCCAAGCAGCGAATCAGGACAACAACTCCACCAGCCCTGCTCCTAGCCCCAAATTGTCATAGACACTGCTGCCCCTCTGACACTGGTCGTGTGTGTGTGTGTGTGGCTGTGGGTTTGGTGTGTGTGTGTGTGCGCGTGTGTGTATATGTTGAGTGTGTGGTGCTGTCCATCTAATCTCCCCCTTCAGTCAAAATGCTGAGAGCACACAGATGAAAATCACTGTCATCTTTTCCAGCGGGAGAGGGGATGGACAGCATCCACTTTTATTTATCCATCTTTGGAAAGAGCTGCTGAAAGGAGGCCTACCTTTCACCATCTTGGAATGAAATGTAAATTCAGGGTAAGGCAAGTGTATTTATATAGCACATTTCACTAACAAGGTAATACAAAGAGCTGTATGTAAAAACACCAAAACATTGAGACAAAGTCCAAAAGAAGTGCACTACAAAAGTACATTTAAAACAAGTTCTAGAGTATAGACAATAAAGGCAAGCTAAAATAGAACAATATGTATGTTGTGCAAAAGAACTAAACCCTGCTTCTTTATGCTTAGTTTTGACTCTGGAGACAAAAAGTAGACCTGTCCCAGACATTCATGATGTAACCGCAGATCAGGAATGCCATTCAGTGCTTTATAAACCAACAGTGGTATTTTGCAATCAATTCTTTGACTGTAAGTACTGTACTGTACTTCCCTGATTCTTAATTAGATCTGCATTCCCTGCCTTTCCTTTTTCCCTTTTGCCATATAGACAATTGATTTATATAATTTATCTGAATGTAAAAAGGACTTTTTAATTCTAAAGAGAAAACATTCCAATTCTTGAAAGTAAGTAAGGAAAATTGAGTGTAAATGTGCGTGCGTTTGAGTATTTTATCATTCGGCTGGGGTGCTTTGCTGTGTGGAAGTGGAACAGGGGTTTTTGGTGTTTTTTCTTTTGGAAGTGGATGATGTCGATGTTGGTGAATGTATCATGTGGAAACGGTTTTTTGGGTTTTGGCACCTGGCTCTGCCACGCGGCTCAGAGGAAGGCTTGAGCAGCTTCCTTTGGACCTGCTGGGTGGTGTTCAGAATGTCTCTGTCAGCTGATTGGCTGTCCAGCAACAAGTCCCTCCCACTCTTCCTTTTTATGAAGCTCTGCCTTTAAACCCCAGGCAACGGGGGCAGGTGGAGTGGATGTTTGTCTTTGGATTGGGGTCGGACTAAGACTGCTGGAGGTCTGAAGCTGTCTGTGTTTGTAGATTTTCTGCTTTTCACAATCAATAAACCATAATCATCAACTCACACTGACTACTGTTTGGGTGTTATGTGAACAAATGTCCATTATATGTTGGAGCCTGGCTAAAGAATTTAAAAAGGTTATATTTTGTCTGAACACTTTTATTGTCACCCAGACAAAACAATTTCACAGCAGACGTTGTGAGTTGCCCCACAGCAGAACAAGTGTAGCAAAGAGCATTAATGCTTCTGTGTAAGTGTCCCAATAAGATATGCAGGTGAAGTGAATTGCTTAAATATGCCCTGCCACACGTATTTCATGACTTTGTGTTATGTCTGAAGTTCTAACATGAACTTTGTAACATTTTATGTGGAAAAAAGGCCTTGGTTACCTTGTTTCAAGCCATTCTAGCGTGGTACAGAACACCTGCAGGAAGACTCAGCTCCATTTGGGCCAGTTGTCATTAATATTCAATGAGCTAAGCTACTTGACTCTGATTAGCTAACAGCTAGCCAATGAGAGCCTGGCTAAGTGGCATCTTTACCCAGCGCAACTGAGTGAGCTCATGAATAGTAAGGAGCTCAGGCAACAATTTTCATTCCAAGTTATCTTTAAACCTCCTGTTATCCTCGGGATCAATTTGATCAATTTGACTGTATGAGACATGCAATAATACAGTCAAAGATATTGGACTTTTTCAATGAAAAAAAGCATGTCAATAAACTAAAGGTCTAGCCCTTGATGTGATTTTCTTTTTTCAGTGTGGCCCTTGAAACTGAAATTGTGTGTGACACCCCTGCTCTAATGGTCCAGGCAAAGTTGTGTTTTACAACAGACTAATTGTAAAATAATTTTTTTGCAGCTTATATCCTTCCTATGAGGTGTCCAGAACATCATACTAAAAGTCCTAAGAAATCCTAGTTGAAGAAATATGTTAAATTCTCATCAATCCAAGATGTGTGCCAATAAGGCCAGACAACAATACACCCCAATGTATTGTATTTTTTCCTTCACTCCTATCAAAATGAAACTTTACACAATGAAAGTACCCATAAAAAGCCATTTTTTACCCATTTTGTATTATAAGATACTAACTTGTAAAAAAAAATCTTTTACTTTTCATGCATACTTTCACTGTGCGAGGTTTGATTGTTGTTGAATATTAATGAGAACTGGCCCAAATGGAGCTGAGTCTTCCTGCAGGTGTTCTGTACCACGCTAGAATGGCTTGAAAAAAGGTAACCAAGGCCTTTTTTCCACATAAAATAAGCCCACTAGGGTGTATTTTGGGCATATTTGATTAGTTTATAGCTCATTTGCATATTACAATTAATTTTCAAAGAAACTTGTAATACAATTTGTTTTACTTTTCATGGATACTTTCATTGTATAAAATTGTATTTTGATAGGAGTAAAGGGAAAAAATAGCCCCATTGGGGTGTATTGTTGTCTGTCCTTACTGGCACACATCTTGGAATGATGAGAATTAAACATATTTCCTCAACTAGGATTTCTTAGGACTTTTAGTATGTTGTTCTGGACACCTTATAGAAATGATCTATGCTGAAAAACAAAATGAGTTACTTTGCCTGGATTATTGTTATAACCCATCGTGTAAAATGGTAGCATGTTATTCCTACCCCAACCAGCAGAGAGCAGCATACGATAATAAAGAAAACAGAAGAAGAACTGCGGAAGTGTGCACGGCGTATGTAAACAATCGAGTCATCGAGTAGTGTTAGGAACGAAACCTCCCATTTGAAGTGTTAAATGAAAAAAATGAACAAGTCGATGTGTTAACTATGGTGCAGTCTCGCAAGTAATATTTTAAAGTGAACAGGCGCGTGCTGTGCGTCGCCACCATGCCGTATCTGGGCAGCGAGGACACGGTGAGGGAGCTGAGGAGAGCTCTGTCCAACCCCAACGTCCAGTCTGACCAGCTGCGCTACAGGAACACCATCCTCAAAGTCATCAGGTAACCTTGGTTACAGTCAGGCCGTCCTTCCTCTGTGGTTATCTGTATGCTCAGGTTAATCTATTAAAACAAACAAATAATAAAAAGCCAAATATGTGCTGTTGGGCCCAGTCAGATACTGTGACACTGACACGGACTCTTAACCCTAGACCAGTGGCGGAATGTAACTGAGTCCATTTACTCAAGTACTGTACTTAAGTACAACTTTGAAGTTAATGTACTTTACTTGAGTTTTCTTTTCAGGCCACTTTCTACTTCTACACCACTACATTTCAGAGAGGAATATTCTACTTTTTAGTCCACCACATTAATCTGACAGCTTTAGTTACTTTTGCACACAAAACTTATGCAGTTGATAAAATATTTTGTTTTATTATAAATTAGACATGTTCCGGTACCGATACTGCCTAAAACGCTGGTATCGGGAAGTACTGGAGTTTATGCACTAAAAATAAAATCTACGTTAAAGTAGTTTATGTTTTTTTTTTGTTATAACTGACTGTCAAACTGGATAATAAAAGAAAGATCTGTGGCATTCATTGTTTGTGTTTGTTCATGTTTCACAAAAGGTTTAGCCTGAGCCAGGCTGTACAACAAATATAGAAATCATATCACATCCATACAGAGATAGTAGTATACAGCTGTTAAAACATAATAAAATATATAACACACTGGTATTGGATCAGTACTCGGTATCAGCCGATACACAAGTTGAGGTATCAGAATCGGTATCGGCCATCTCTATTATAAATTAAACTACCCTACAACATACAAGCCTACAAGTCAGCTGTCACGAATAGCCGTTAATCACTTAGTTAATTAGTTGTTTGGATCGTTTCCTGTTTCTAAAATGTGAGTAGCCTACTTTTAATGCTTTAAGTTAAGTAAGTTTCTTTCAACCACATTGTCAAAAAAAAAAAATAACATGGATGGTTCTGTAAAATAAATGATCAGTTCACTACTTTCATTGAATTTGGGTGTTTTATTCAATTTTAAGAAAAAAATGATACAAGAACATTGAAAAAATGGACAAAAGGTCTAAAAAAAAAAAAAAAAAGATTTTAAAAAGGGTGGACAAAGAACAAAAAAGGGACAAAAACGTTGGAAAAGGTGAGAAAAACTGTCGACCATGTTTTAGTTTTAAGTTTTGACCCAGAAAAACTAAACGTTGCAGGTCGACGGAAAGACAACACACAAGACAAGGGTTAAGTAACATTTTTAATGCAGGACTTTTACTTGTAGAGTATTTTTACAGTGTAGTATTAGTACTTTTTACTTAAGTAAAGGCTCTGAATACTTCATCCACCCCACCCCTAGACACTACACGTTACATTAACGCACATCTTGGACTTTATACCTGTACATTGCACAAATTATATATCCTGAACTTTTTCACCTTCCTTGACATCTGTGCACATCCTGCACTAAACCATACAGCCTTCTTTTCTTATTGCACATATTTGTTTATTCATGTTATTGTATCTTTTACATGTATTGTTTATTTCAATTCAATTCTACTTTATTGTCCCCATGGGGAAACTTTTCTTGGAGTCCTGCGCTGACAACTTTAGCTGCTCTTGCAATAACAATAAAGATCAATAAATAGAAACAATAAGACACAGATTAATAAATAGGACCAATTAAACAGTCAATACATACACAGAGAAGAATGAAAACATCAGTAATCCACACGTAAGCAAAGGGTGAATTGAATCAATGAGAGCCACAGGCTGCATAAACAGAACACTATGATATTATTGCACAACCCATCGGCCTCAAGAAGCATTACTGTTTATTTGTGCATTACTGGCACAAATGCGTTTTTAAACCGGTTTAGTCTGCATTTGGGGACTCTGTATCTTCTTCCGGATGGTAGGAGCTCATACCCCGGGTGGAGCATTAAACTCTCTGTGGCTGTCTGCGTACAGACTGCTTGTAGATTGACTGAAGGAAGCGGGGTTTTCAGTCCTCCCCATCACCTTCATGGCAAACTGTACCAGACAAGTTTAGATTTTAGCTGAGCAGAGATAACCAAACCATGCTGATGTACATGTTAATGTGCTGCATACGCCATCCACCAATATAGACTCTCAGTCTATATTATTAGATTAGTCTGCTTTCGCTCTCCTCTTTTCTTAAAGATAATTAGATCTTGACTTCCAGACCACATTGTTCTCTCTATCTCCCCCTTTCTCTCTCTCTCAGGGCGATGTCCCAGGGTGTGGATGTATCCGCCCTGTTCAGCGAGATGGTAAAAGCATGTGCCACAGTAGACATAGTCCAGAAGAAACTGGTCTATGTCTTCCTGTGTTCCTATGCCACTTTAAACCCCGAGCTGTCTCTGCTGGTCATCAACACGCTGAGGAAAGACTGTCAGGATCCAAACCCCATGGTCCGCAGCCTGGCCCTGAGGAACATGACCAACCTCAGGTGAAGTGCTCCACACGTCAACCTAGTAGTAGTAGTAGTTCATTCAATCATCATAAAAAAACATACATACAGTATCACAATGTAAACTGAAAACAGTGACTGAAAGGATCAGGCTGTATCTCCTACGTTCTTATTGATTAAATCCATCCACTTCGAAAGAAAAAGGAAATGAATACAAAACAGAGAAAAACAAGATATTAGTAAAGATACAAAGAAAGGAACCCCATTTGAAACCCTCAAAAAATAGCATTAAAAATCAAAAGAGTTGCCCATTTTTAAATTTACATTTTACATTTATCAACAATAGAAATACATCTCTTTAATTTCTTTGTTTGCCTTTTGAAAAGTAAACTTAAAAATACATCTCAAATTAGGGCTGCACGATGTGAAGAAAACATCTAATTGCGCTTATTTTGACTGATATTACGATTGCGATATGATCCACAATATTAGAGAGAATTTTGTTTCAACCATCCAACTTTGTCCGCTGATCTGGTTTTGGGTCGCGGGGGCAGCAGCTCCAGCAGGGGACCCCAAACTTCCCTTTCCCGAGCCACATCAACCAGCTCCAATTGGGGGATCCCGAGGCGTTCCCAGGCCAGGTTGGAGATATAATCTCTCCACCTAGTTCTGGGTATTCCCTGAGGCCTCCTCCCAGCTGGACCTCCCTCTACCTAGTCCTGGGTCTTCCTCGGGGCCTCCTCCCAGCTGGACTTGCCTGAAACTCCTCACTAGGGAGGCGCCCAGGAGGTATCCTTACCAGATGCCCGAACCACCTCAACTGGCTCCTTTCGATGTGAAGAAGCAGCAGCTCTACTCCGAGCTCCCCACGGAGGACTCAGCTTCTCACCCGATCTCCAAGGGAGACGCCAGCCCCCCTCCCGAGGAAACCCATTTCGGTCGCTTGTACCCTGGATCTGGTTCTTTTGGTCATGACCCAGCCTTTATGACCATAGGTTTTTCTATCATCCTTATTTTCCTTTCCTTTAAGAAAAATATTAAAATAAAAAAATTAATCAAATGACTAATATGATTATTTATATATTTTAAGGATCTGTACAAAACAATTTTTTTTTCTTTAGTATGTAGGATACAATTTGTAGGCTGCAGCACCACAATACGTAGTTCAGAAATGTTTGACATTGCGCCCCCAACCATCAAATCATTTTACTTTTATATATTGATTGATTATATATAGCCCTGAACATCTGCATTTGATATAACTTTATTTCAGACCCAGCGTGATCCATATCACAATAAAAACATACACAAAAATACAAAATACAAAATACAGAGCCTTCCACAATGTTCAGTGACTAATATACAGACGTGTTTGCCAATGGTTCCACAGTCTGGAAGAGAATCTGACAGAATGTGTACAGGGTTTATTACAAAATAATGCAGATAATGTGCATTTATTATAAAATAATGCAGATAATGTTCAAGGTTAATTTAAAATCACTTCCATACTCGGTACCAACCTTCACATCCACCTTGTGACTGCTGTTTTTTTTAACTGTGTGTCTGCCGTCCCAGGTTACCCAGTCTGGTGGAGTATGTGGAGCAGCCTCTGACAGCAGGACTGAAGGACAGAGCAGCTTGTGTACGACGAGTGGCCGTACTTGGCTGGGCCAAACTACACAATCTCCAACCCAACTCTGAGATAGGTATGGTGGGTGGAGGACTTTCTAGTTTTTTTTCTGTTTATCTAAGTCATTCAGACAGTACAGTGACCGACAAAGGCAAACACACAGCAAAAAAAAACACACGCAAATAGACAAGACACAAGCAAATCAAGAAAAAGCTTCATTAATTTGACAACACATGCGCCGCATTTAGCAAACGCGCTGCAAATACACACAACACAACCAAATACACAAATGCGCTGCAAATAATTGAAATAATTGACGGAAACACGCAATGCGGGAACTGTTAGGGCTATTTAGTGAAAATGTATAAAATTGAAATGAAAGCACACATTGCTTGAAATAAAAATGTCACGTTTCAGTTTTATAAAAATTATCGAAGTTATCGTCATGGGAACAATACGTCAAACAGCTGATGTCGATACATTTTCCATTAATCATCCAGCCCTATAATGTAGTCACTAGAAAGGAGAATTTCTTGAATAAAAAGACAATATGTCTCTGGTTCTGCTGCATTGATAATTTGAAATGAACCATTGTGATTCGGACAATGTCATGAGTGCAACGATCAACCGCACATCTACAAACAGTTCAGTTATTGTTGAAGTGTACATGCCTAAATATGGTTTCAGGCTCTTTGTATATATATATGCATCCACACTGTGTCCACGGACCTCTTGTTCATGATTGTTCCAGATGCTGCAGTGGTGAACGAGCTGTACACCCTGCTGAGGGACCCAGACCCGGTGGTGATGGTGAACTGCCTCCGAGCTCTGGAGGAGATCCTGAAGGAGGAGGGAGGAGTCGCTATCAATAAACCTATCGCCCATCACCTCCTCAAACGGTTAGAGCAGGGGTTCTCAAACTTGTTTCAACAATTTAACCCCATTGAATTGTGTTTTTTAGGCCAAATAACATTTTTACATCAATATAAAGAGGAACAATACAATGTCTGCAGTGATAGATTTACTAAACAACAACCTTAAAACTGAAAAATCCATCACTTAATTCATTCATTATTATAGTATAATTATTTTCAGAATTATGCATGACATATTTTTCAATGAGCATTTTGCAAAAAAGATCACACACCCAATGCAGTACTCCAAAGTACCCCCAGGGGTACGTGTACCCCCATTTGACAAACACTAAGTTAGAGCATCAGAGAACCACATCACAGAATGAAAACGGTTTAAAGAACAAAGTCTATTTAAGTTGAGTTATTGGTTATTGAGTTAGTTATTATAAGGTCCAATGCAAATTCTCAACATACTTTTATTTGTATGAGGAAGCCTATTCGTGTGTGTGTGTGTGTGTGTGTGTGTGTGTGTGTGTGTGTGTGTGTGTGTGTGTGTGTGTGTGTGTGTGTGTGTGTGTGTGTGTGTGTGTGTGTGTGTGTGTGTGTGTGTGTGTGTGTGTGTTTCCCAGGTTGAAGGACTCTGACGTTTGGGGTCAGTGTGAGGTGCTGAGGATCCTCCAGCGCTACCAGCCTCAGTCAGAGGACGAGCTGTTTGACATCCTGTCCCTGCTGGACGCCTTCCTGGTCAGCCCCCACCCCCCAGTCATGGCGGCTACCCTCAGCCTCTTCCTCAGCCTGTGCTCCGGCCTTCCCGCTGTCAATCTAGCGGCACTGGAACGAGTACGCGCACCCCTGCTGGCCACCTGCGGCAGCGTATCCACGGAGATGAGGTTCACCGCCCTCTGCCACATACAGGTCTGTGTGAATGACTCAGGTTAAATAAAAGCAGGGTTCAACAACAGGGTTGCCCAATGGCTCAGGGCAAGTAAAACACCACATTGCCCATTCTGGCATTAGCGTATCATAAATAAATTGTAATTGTAATTGTAATCTTGTTGATTGATTTGATTTAAATGTGCTGTTGGCCAATCAAGAATTAAGTTGTTTTGAGTTGTGCTTGACTCGGTTTTATGACTTTTTTTTCACTTTAGACGCTTTTAACGTTTTTGTCTTTTTGATATATTTTATGCTTTTCAACCCGTTTTATGACTTTTTCCGATGCTTTTGACGATTTTTTTTCAAAGTTTGACATTGTTTTTATTTTATTTATTTTTTTACTTTTTGAGGGTTTTTTTCTTCATTTTTGAAAAACATTTTATCAAACGTTCTTTTTAAAGTTTTCTTCTTTGAAAAAAACTATTTTGTAAAGGGGCCAGTTAAAATTAGTATTAAAGTAGAATTATTTTTCACTTGCCAGACCGAAAACTTGAACCCTGAAAAGTATTACAGAATGTGATGGTAATGCAGCTTTAGACAAAGAAGGAGGGAAGGAACACGTCATGGTTTCTTAGCTTGCCTGCATTTCGTGGTTTTAAAACAAACTTTCCACCCCAGTTCCATTTTCCTTTGAATCCTATTGTACCAATACAATAGGATAAATATAACAAAAGGGAAGTGATGGGACGGTCAACTAGAAAGGGATGCAAACTGGCATAAACGCACCTCCCCTGCTGATTTTTTTGTGATTATTTTAAATGCTGTTATTAATAAGTGTTTCCAGCTTCAGGTTTATTATTAATTTACGTATATTGCACTTTAAAAGCAAGCAAGTTTGTACCAAAGTGCTTCCCAAAAGCCAAAAAACCCATATGTAAACAAGCATAACACACATAGATATGCATATATACATACAGTAGATGTGGTGGAAATATAAGAAGATTTATATAGACCCATTAAATACAGGTTAAAACAGGAAATACAGGGGGGGAAATGTAAATGTGTTTTGTTGAACGTAGTTTTAACAGCTAGCACCTAGGCTCAGTCCAATGTAATGTGGATTTTTGATGTGTTCTGGGACTTTTTCTCTCCCCCTGACCTGCCAGAATGGAATAGATAATCAACAAATGTCAACTGGTGAGATCCTGAAATGATCTTAGATTACTAGTTACTGCCAAAAGTAACAGAGTTACTGTAACGTCCCTGAAAGACAACATAAAACTGTTCAAGCGGCTGCTTTAAAAAATATAAGTCCGAGCAGATCCTTGTAGATCCTCAGGAAGACTTTTCCAACTAACTTCCTATTAGTCCGTCTGAGAGCCTAACATAAGCATCTGTTATTGATTCCACCCACGGTATACTTGTAGCCGGGAACAATTACTGTAAAGTGTATCAATTATTATTATTATTTATTATCATGATTGCTCTTTTTCATTCTTTCATTGACAACAGTAAAACCTTATTTTGTAAAGTGAGATGGGGCTGCACAATATATCAGTTTTTTATTTTTTGGTCACCTGGCGCAATAAACACATCGCGAAAGGCTGCGACACGTCGCCAAATACACTCAGAGGGTTGTTGTGTTAGTTAAAAGAAAATATCAGTAGGAAACTACACTTTAAAAAGTGACTGTCGTTTTTTTTTTTTTTTTTTATTGCTGCATTTTATAGTCAATTCAGTTTGTTTCCTTTCATATGGTTTGAATGCAACAAGCAGTTTGTTGTATTTTAGCAGAATACTAAAAGCAGCAGAACTGAGCACACTACAGTATATGTCGCAAGTAACATCTTATAACATAACATGATATGTTGCAAATTCTTAACATTTAACTTTATTTGCCTGAGGAAGCCTGTGTGTGTGTGTGTGTGTGTGTGTGTGCGTGTGTGTGTGTGTGTGTGTTCATTCCTGTATCCATTTTTTCCCATGAGTCCATATGTTTCTTTTTCAATGGAAATCTCTTGTCAGATGGATGTGTGAATACATTTTGAGAAATGAGATTGGTGTCTTTGTCTTCCTGTAGTTGCTGTTGCGTTCTCTCCCTGGCCTGATGGGGGCGCACTACAAACGCTTCTTCTGTGGCTATGCTGAGCCGGCCTACATCAAGCAAAGAAAAATGCAGGTGATTGTCCTGTTTGACCGAATGGTGCTTTTCTACACTCAAGTTCTTTTTGTCTTGCTTATGTGTTGTCATCACAGCTGCACAGGCTACAGTAAATTTGTAAAAAAAACAGGTTATGTTGACAGACTGAAGTACAGTTGAAATAAATGATATTTCCCTGTAGGCCTGGACGATTCGGGGAAAAATATGAATCACGATTGTTTTGCTTAGAATTGATATCACGATTCTCTGCCACAATGTTTTTGACTATAACAAAACAAAACAAATTGGCAGTACCAAACATAGATTTTATTATGACATCTATATCACATTGCTCATCACCACAAGCCTGTAAACACAGAGGCTCCAATGAAGAGAAGGGAGAGCATTAAAACCTATTTTATACAGTCTATGTTTAAAACTCACAGAAGAAAGTAGTAGTGTTTGTAATGCAGTCTGCTTGTAAAATAAAATGAGAAAGTTTTTTTTTTTTTTTTAAATCTAAGGTATTTAAAAATGTAATTGTGAACAGGAGGAATTGAGATGGCGTTTTTGTAACGGTTAATCGTGCAGGCCTATTTCCCTGTTTACCAGACTGTAACCACATCCTCATTTAAAATGCAACGGAAAAGCTTTAAACAGAGGGAAGCTAGACAGAATGTACCTTACTGGTAGGGCTGTCACGGTCATGACATTTTAATGATGAACTGTCATACAAATAATTGCGAGCGAACGATTTTGTTTGTCTATTTCTGATCATTTCATGCCACACAGTGGCGCTGTTGGGTTTGGCTTTTCAACTAGACCTAAATTCATGTGGTTAGTTAATGGCAGACCGTTGAAAAGAGAGTGTCAATTAATCTTCAAATAGTTTGCTGAAACCATGTTTCAGCTCTCGCTCTGCTGCACATAGATTCATTTAAATACCTTGTTCTGAACGGTTGTGTAGGCTGACTTAATGTACCGAAAATGTGGTTCAAGACTGGTAATTAACGTAGCTTCCTATGGTCTTGAGCTATTTCTGACTACTACTATTATAACTGCATGTCTTGATCCAAATGCTTTTTATATGAATCATCAAATTAGAAAAGCTGGATGAAAGTGACAACTCGAGCATAACTTTTGCCAGAGCTGTCAAACACACTGCTGCACCTGTAGAGGAGACTCACACTACAAATCCAGAGAGCCATCATTGGCACCTCTCTGTCATTATGTTACTTAGTGAGCAACAAATACAGTCTCCCACGAGCTGAAACAGAAGAACCTACCCAACATTTTTTGTAGCATTTATTTCCATTTATTAGATAGTGACAGTGGGTAAAAATGAAAGATGGGAGAGAGACGGGGGGATGACATCCAGCAAAGGGCCGCAGGTCGGATTCGGCCTACATGGGGCCTACATGGGGCGCATGCTCTTACTGAGTGAGCTAGAGGTCGCCCCGCCCGACAGCTCTTTGTTTCCAGGATTTTGTTCTGACAGTGAAACCCTGGGCTGCTGAAGTAGACACTTTATTTACCCAGCTGCAAACACTTCAAATGAACTCTTATTTGTTGTAACATTGGCTTTAAAGTGCTCATATTATGCTTTTTGCCTTTTTCCCATTTTCTATATTGTGTTATATATTTTTTGCGCACGGTATAGGTTAACAAAGTAAAAAAGCCCAAAGCCCCCCCCCAAAGGGACTTACCATCTCCATCAGAAAATACCGTTCACAAACTCCTCTAAACAGCTCTATTTTAGTCCAGCCTTTACTTTAAACGTGCTTCACTTTGTAACACACTGTATAATGCTAGCCTAGCTGCTAGCGTGGCACACCCTCATACTCTGCTTCTGACTGGCTAGTAGTCCTTATCTAGCTACTGCGCATATGCGACTCCCAATAAACATGAACAGAAGTGAGGTGCCACTCTGTAGCTAAAACAGAGAGCTCAACACACAGTGTGAAAAGAGGAGCTGTAGCAATGCGCAATATGACAAAAAGATGGTGTTTTTTGAAAATTAAACCATGTAAACCTATTCTGATAAAACCTATAAATATAGCTATGAACCTGAAAATGAGCGGGACTTAAATGCTCTCTGTCTCTATAGTAATATTCAATCCAGGAATAGTTTTCATTTAGCACCCTTTTATTACTGTGTTTAATCAATTATATGTTGTTGTTGTTTTCTTTATTTTATTTCTACCCTTTCCAGAAACCACACTCACTAATGTATCCTCAGGGTGGTCCTGTACATCCCATCAGCCATTTGTTTGGCAATGACATTTTCCTAACTGGAACTGCAGTGCAATTCTAAATGGCTGGTGTACCGCCTTTAACATGCAGTGATATCCACACAGTTTCTACCCTGTACTGCCAGAAGCTACTTTAATAATATTAAAGCCAGTACTGTTGTGTTTGCAGGTGCTGGTGGAGCTGGTGAATGATGAGAATGTAGCAATGCTACTGGATGAGCTGAAAGGATACTGCACTGATGTCAACTCTGACACTGCCCAGGCTGCGATCTCAGCTATAGGTAAACACACACACACACATACACACAAGACAAACACTTCCAGGCAGTCACTTTTTTATTTCCTGTTTGTCTTCTAGCTTGCAGTAACACACCCTTATACTCACAAACATCTTGTTTACACTAATAGGAGGACTCATTTTTATCCTTCCGTGTTTAACACTGGTATAACTCAGGCAGACTACATGTTTCTGCGGCAATATGGCCACCAAATGGTGCCTGTCGATTAATTTCCCTTCTCATTTCACTTCCCTATATTGCAAATGTCAACATGCGCGTTGAACCATAACTAGATGGTGATAAGGAAAATAATCAGCACCATCAGATTGACACAGTGGGGGATTTTCAATTGAAAATGGATAGTCAATAGCTCGAATGATGATGTCATGTGAAAACACGACATTTTAAGCCCTTAGCAAGTATGGAACTTTTTAAAAACTCCTTCTAGAGTATTTTTTGAAGTATTCCAGAGGACTCAAGAGATCCTTCTCAAATTGGGTCAGCAATGTCAAGGCTTTTTTATGATGCCAAATTGCAAAGTTTTTGTGTTTTTGTGAAACAGTATTGATGTGGCGAGGCGGAAAATGTGCATGTTTCCATATCAATCAATCAATCAATCAATGACCTTTTATTTCAGTTCCTGAGACACTGAGGTTGCCCCAATTTACAGTGTCAACGAGCAAGAGAAATACAATAAATACACAAACAAGCAATATTATTATTAACACTGAGATAGAAAGGATTTACTTTACGTCGATCAGTCTGCCTAATGCATGATAAGAGTCCAGGCCTGGAGACATCTACACGTCTGTATTGACTCCTGGTCATAGCGCCACCTACTGAAAACAGGAAGTCAGTCTTAAAGGTGCTCTATGAGTTCCTGCATGGTTTCAGTGTGATTTAATTTTTGTCTCAAATCGTAGGCATCTTTTCTTGATCCGCTAGCTGCCTCCTGAATACATCGTGAAGAAGCCCGGTCTCGGGAGAAAACACAGGGGTTGTAAACGTCAAACAAACACTAGGGGCACAGGCTGTGCACCAAAATACAACAAACCAGGTTCCAGCCAATCACCAAAGAGATGGTTGGGGGTGGGGGTTAATGACAGTTACGGAAACATGGGGGAGGGGCTAGCTTGCTCTGTTTTGTTTGGTATTTACTTGGAATTTCAACAGAAGTGACCATGCAGGAACTCATAGTGCACCTTTAAGTGACAAATATCACAGTGTGTTCTCTAGCGCCACATAGTGGAAACCGGAAATGTTACCGGCAACCGGCTTTCCGCTATTGCCCCCGACATGCTGGAATTTTGGTCTTTGGGAAACATAGGGGTTTTAAGGCAGAATATGAATATGTGTTATGTTTAGTGCTACAGAAGTAACATTTTTAAGACCTTATCACCAAGTAGTGTGAGTAATAGACTTTCTATGATTAAAGTCTCATGTGTGTGTTCTCCTGTGTGGGTTGGCTGCAGGTCGTATAGGACGGAGCTACAGCGACCAATGTCTGGAGATCCTTACTGGGCTGCTCGGGCTTAAACAGGAGAACATCACTTCTGGTAAAACAGTTTTTCCTGAAGAAACACTTTGCGTACATGTACGGAAGCCAGTCTGCAGCTGCATCTGTCAGACAGAAATTGTTGGCACCTTTTTTTTCCACATACATTCCTCTCACTCTGTGTCTCCTCCCCCTCCTCCACTACACGCAGCGGTGGTGCAGACGATGCGTGACCTGGTCTGGGTGTGTCCTCAGTGTAGCGACACTGTATGCTTGGCTCTCGAGGGCTGCGAGGAGACGCTGCAGGATAGCCAGGTCAGACCAGAGCCGCTGCACTGTCCACATTCTGCTTGGTTGTTACCATGTCATAAAACAGTCACATTCTTCTCTCAAGTGAAAAAAAGACCTCTTTTACAAATAAAATTCTGAATTTAAATCTGAATTAGAATCCACTTTAATGAAGCAAGTGTGAACACATACAGGGAATTTGACTCCGCCTTTTTGGCGCTCTCAAAGTATACACACAGAAAAAGACATATGGCTAAAAAGAAGGACAACAAGGCTGAACAAGGTCAACTTAAACATTTTGATACTATGTACATACATACATTTTTTATAAAAAAATAGTGTTCAAATTTCAACACAAACTACAACACCCAGGGCGCCTGGGTGGCCCCGCCGGGTGGAGTGGGGCGCCCATGTGTATAAGTTTACTCCTCAACGCAGTGGCCGAAACCAGACTCAAAACCCACCTGTTCCAGCTTGCTTATTTGTAATACACTGTTCCTGTTTTTTTAGTTTTTTTTTTTATAACTGTTTATACTTTTCTGTTCCCTGTATCTCTCTTTTATTGTCTGTAAAGCGACCTTGAGTGATTAGAAAGGCGCTGTTAAATAAAATGTATTATTATTATTATTATTATTATAATCAGTTTTTAGTCACAATCAAGTCTGCATGTTTTGCATGCCACTACAAACCTACTTGGGGCTCTTCTAAATCAAAGATTGTACTTACTGTAAGTAGAGTTGTTCCGATACCGATGCCAATATAAAAAAAAAAAAAAAAACTACTCAGCTGTAGCTTGGTAGCGTTGAATTTCACCTGAATGATTTCCTGGTTCTCCTCCATAAACAACATGAAATTGACTCCAAAGCTAATCACCCTCACTCTGTCACTCGATCTAACACACACACACACACACACACACACACACACACACACACACACACACACACACACACACACACATACACACATACACACATATAAAATAAAAATATCTGCTCTTAATGCAGAATTTTAGAATAATACATATTACATTATTAGATTATAATTATTGAAGCATTAGGGTGTTAATCCCATTAATGTTGCAGCTGATAAGGTGGGGCTAATTATAATTACTTCATACACTGCAGGGCATCTTGGAATAGGATTACATTGGTGGTTATACTTTTTTATGTTATTAATTGAACAGATCAAACACGGAAGCTGTATTTGTTTTCCTCCTCCACCACTAGCCTTGCTTCTGTTTGTATACATTGAAACACAACTCGCATGTAGTTTAGTTTAACCGTGACCTTTGTGGCACATTTTCATAGGCAAAACTAAGAGAAACCAGACCAGACCAAGGTGTGTCAAAGGATTACATAGTAGTACAAGCATGGAAGTCTGTTTTGCTTTCTATTTGCACATAGAAAACTCCTAAAGCTTTCCTCAATCTGTATATGAGTGGAGTTTTTGTCAAAATAACAGGTTGCCATTTATAATAAATGTACAATGGATTCCAGGTGTGATTAATTACTCTTCACGATGGATTTCTTGCTCATAGAAGAAAATGAATGGCAGCTGGAGCCTTAACCCGACTCAGTGCGGTCAATGTGGTTGTGCCAGTGTTAGTTTTATATATATATATAAAAATAAAATAACGGCGTTACTTTTACCATTACTGCCGGAAAAAGCGGCGCGTTACTATAATTGAAGCCGTTTTTTCATCACACCGACTATTTTCCTTCCTTGGTTAGTGGGCCGTGCACGAGACAAGCGCATAAATGCTGTTGGCTGAAGTTGAGAAAAATTTCATGGTAAGCCAATCAGAGGTGCAGTTGAGCGAGTGTTTATAAGCACGCAGTTGGACACATAACGAACAACACAAGCGAGTCAGTCAACGAGAGACATGTATGGCCTTATGAAATCAAGGGGGGGGTAACTTTTCCTGCTAGAGATTTCCCACCGTGGTCAGAAAACATAGGCACTATGACTCTAGAGTGGCTACTTGCTCCAAAGCCAATCGCTGTCAATTTCTCACTTCTCCCTCGCTCTATCACCAACCCCCCCACCCTCACCCCCCCAGCAGAGACCTGATAATCCAGAGTAACACCGAAACAACTTTGTGGGTGTCCTGGGCCTTTATATATGTAGTCTAAATCTTCTGCTCTTTCTCATTATCCTCCATCAGGGCAGGCAAGCCTTGCTGTGGTTGCTAGCTGTTTATGGGGAGCGAATCTCCAGCGCCCCCTACACGTTGGAGGTGTTCATTGATGGAGTGAGGAGCGAGGCCTCGCTGGGCGTCAAGATGGAGCTGCTGACAACCACCATGAGGCTGTTTTTGTGCCGGCCTGCTGAGACACAAGACATGCTTGGAAGACTGCTGCACTACTGCATAGGTGCGTGCGTGCGTGCGTGCGTGCGTGCGTGCGTGCGTGCGTGCGTGCGTGCGTGCGTGTTGTGTATGCAAAAGAGAAAAAGACATGACATTGTTAATACTCTTGTGTTTTCCAGAGGAGGAGACGGACATGTGCGTGCGTGACCAGGCGCTTCTCTACTACCGCCTGTTGCATTGTGGGATAGAAGAGACACGAAAGGTTCTCCAGGGTCGGAGGTCAGACCCTTCCCTGGGTGTTCTGATTGGCCGCCCCGCGGAGCCCATCAGCCAATGGGCATGCAGCTTTAACACTCTGGAGCCTCTCAGGCAGAGCAGCGTGGAGACAGAGTCAGCCAGCAGAGGAAGCCCTGAACATGTGACCTTTGACCCCAAGCCTAACACTGACCTCTCAGACACACTGGACTGTAGGCGAACAGAGACGGTTCTTTCAGGTGGGTGAAGACATTCAGATTTTTCTGTAGAGTGTTTCAAACCGAGGCTAGCCCTGCACCTTCACTCCAGGGACAGATTTCAGCTACTTGTACCTTCCGTGAGTCTTTTTTTTTTCATGCCTCTCTCTACCATTACTCCAGTCCATTTCAGAGAGAGGCACAGTTTTACGTTTTACTCCACTACATTACTCTGACAGCTTTAGGTACTTTACAAATCAAGATTTTTGCACACGAAACACATTATTATAAATTAAGCTACCCAACAATATACAGACCTACAAGTACGGCTGAAATGATAAGCCGATTAAACCCAGAACTCTTTGGATTGTTTCCAGTTTCTAAAATGTATGTTGTAATGTATGTAATGTAGGATTTTTCCACATTGAGTACTTCTACCTTTAATACTTTAAGTACACATTCCTGATGACACTAACATCCTTTTACATAAGTAACATGTTCAATGCAGGACTTTTACTTGTATTGAGCATTTGTACAGTGTGGTATTAGCACTTTTACTTAACACTCATGTTGTCTTCCCGTCAAAATTGAAAATCAACACTTTTGTTGATGCTTTTTATCAATGTTTGTCACTTTTTTTGACATTTTCAACACTACGTAACACTAACCTATTAACTTTATTTTACAGTTATTTTTGGGATTTATGGTCAATACATAAGGAAATGAATCTAACGTTTGAGTTAGAAAAGCAGAAATTAGGATTTAAAATTAAAGGAATGTATGTTGATGGATAATCACAGACTGGAATATGTCAACTTTTACTCAATACTATTTCAAAACCACTTCAATTTGTTTTTCAAATGCTATAAAATTGAATAAGACACCCCAAAATCACCAATCAGAATCACCCCACAGAGCGTTGTGTAGAATCAATCATGTTATTTTGGGCAGTTAAAAAGAACATTGATACAGGAAAACGGGTCAATTTGACCCAAGGACAACATGAGGGATAAGTAAAGGATCTGAATACTTCTTCCACCACTGTTGAGGCCTCCTCGCAGCTGGACGTGCCTGGAACGGGGCAACCATACTGGATACCCGAGCAGCGTCTCCTCACGGATGACTGAGCTTCTCAACCTATCTCTAATAGCCGTGACACACCAACCCGATAATCGGCCGTCGAACAGTCTGGTGAGGTCAGGACCTCGAGTCCGTTCGGTGTGTTCCGTCCGGAGGGGCCGTCGGCCTTCATTTTGGCCAACCTGACTCAGTCGGACTCAAATGACCAATCTGATTGGTGGAGTGCTAACCCGGACACGAGGCGCGGGATAAGCATGACTAGAGTCTCACAAAATCTGACGGAAATCTTTTCAGCTGTCCTTTGTCTGTCCTCTGATCTGAAATGAGACTGATTCAGCAACTGCCTGGCCTTTTCTTAGATTAGATTAGATTAGATTAGATTAGATTAGATTAGATTATACTTTATTTATCCCACAACGGGGAAATTTCCTTATTACAGCAGCAGCATTTTCTTCTATACAGCAAAAAAAAAAAAAAAAAAACACAAACAAGTAAACACACAAGAAATACAGGCAAAACAATAAACAATAATTATAAAGTAGACTATTCTCGCTTGAAATATTTTCCAAAAAAACGTTTCTGTGAGTAAAATATAGTAAAATATGAGATCGTATTCTGAATGAGCCGCCATGACAATCTGGCTTTGAATTTTCTGAGAAATCAGACCTAGGTGACACTTTCGTCCAATCAGCTGCCGGTTTTCGTTTTTGGGCAACAATTCAGAATAAGTGTGTTTTGAAGTGTGCAAGTAGGCAGTTTTGAGGTTTAAGACACAACCTGGAGCTCAGCCGACCACAGCTATAAAATCTGCTCTACTTCCGTCCTCCAGTGATCCCTCGATGAAAGGATGTTATGAATATTTTTTAATTTGTTTTTTACAAAAATACAATTACAGATAAACCAAAAGTAATAATATATTGTAGCATCCTTACGAACATTTTCTGTTTCCTGGTCTGTTTTTTCTACCTTTTTTCATCCAGCATGTCACTCAGCCACATTATCCTTTGTGACAAAATGTGTCATGTCAGGCCAGCCTGACCGAAAGGCGCTAGCATGTCCTGCAGTCACTGCAGTATCGGTGTGGGATGTTTCTGAACACTTGTGGAGCAGCAGGTGTCTGGAATAAGGTGGCCTCCAGGATGATGCAAATACCCCTTTGCTATATAAGCAAAACAAGTATCTGTGTCTTTGCATTTGAAGGTGGGACATAGAATGTGACTGTTCAGGTTGTTTTGCATATGACGCTGGTTTACAAAAAGCAGAGCAGGAGGAACAGGAGGAGTAGGCTCTTTAGGTATCTCATCGACATGTTGCTCACGATTTAAATCTATGTATTTTTAAGAAATTTTTCTTTTTGGGGCATTTTTAGGCCTTTATTTTACGGGGGAAGGACATGTAGCAAAGGGCCGCAGGTCAGAATCGAGCCCACGTCCGCTGTGGTAAGGACTGAGCCTTTTTTTTTTTTTTTTTTACTACATTAGCAGTAGGGAAAAACAAAAAACTAATTACAAGTACTAAACCCACTGTGTGGTAATCCTCTGTTACAAGTTAAAGTCCTGCTTTCAAAACTACTTAAATAAAAGTACACAAGCACGAGCATCAAAATATACTTGTAGAAGTAGTAGAAAAGTAGAAGCAATCATTTTGCAGAATGTCCCATTTCAGAATTTCTGCTTATTGTACTTATATTCACATTCTGGGTTTTTTTCACACATGTATATGAACCTGCTGCCCACTGTCACACCAAATGTAGGATCAATCAGTCAGAGCTTGCATCCCTCATCATACACATATTATTATTATTATTATTATTATAGGAACTGACAGGGTTACATTACACAGTTGTGGTATTTTGGTCCACTTGCACTGAGAAAGTGTTTTTCTGGGAAAGCAGTGCCATTTATAACCACAAATCTCTTCCTCTGGCACTGCTCCTAACTCCCTATCCCCCTCCCACTTCAACCATATCCTTCTCTCTGTCCACCATTTGGCTCCCTGCTGCTGCATTCTTATCCTCTCTTTCTTTTTCCCCTTCTTTTCTTTCCTCCCTCCCTGTATCCTCCCGTTCCTCCTCTCCTTTCTTCCCTGTCTTCTCCAGACTCCTCTGCTGATGTCTTGGCTTTGACGGTTGCAGGCCCCCTCAGTTTGTCCCTGTCGCCGACTCTCAGCCCGGAGGAGTTTGAGCGTCTTTGGCTGCAGCGACAGCCTTTGCATGCTGAGCAAGGTGATTAAATGGAAGGGGATTGTCTCCTTCCAAAATCTTCCCCCTCATGGGTTAGGGAATAGTGGTTGACAAGAGCAAACAGGCCTTCTGTTAAAACTGTAACCACTGGTGTGAGATTTGTACTAAAGTACAAATTTGATGCACATGTACTGTTTTAATATTTTCTGTTAATGCCAGTCTATACTTCTACTTGATTTTGTCTGACTTTGCTCCTTGTTTTGTTGCGGCTAGGTGCTGACAAACTAGAAGAAAAGGGGGATTCTTTGTGCTTGGAAGAACACATCCAATGCCCTGCGATACCTCACTGTTCGCCACAAAGCCTTCAGGCTGCGATGCAGCTGGTCAACATCCAGACAATGGCCTTCACGCCACCGCACACGCTTCCCTGGAGAGTCTACCTGTACACACACACCCAGCATGCACACTCTGGCGACACACCCCGCAGCACGCTCATAGTCGGGGAGCTGCTGTACACTGGAGAGGCTAATCAGAGGGTAGGAGTGGTAAACAAAGGCATGGGTGATGGAGACGTGGTGGAGGGCAGGGAGGAGGAGCAGGTGAAATTGGTAGAGGAAGCCACAGCTGATGGGCGGAGCGGGAGAGAGTCTGTGAGAAAATATGGAGAGAAGATAATAAAAGTGACTCTTAAGCAGCAACCAAGAGATGACAGAGCTCTCAAGGGGTTTCTCTCCATCCTTACGACTGTACTGCACACATTGTCCTCAGAGAGGAATTAAATATGCAACACACACACACACACACACACACACACACTTACTGTGTTTCTTTAACCCTCCTGTTGTCTTCCCGTCAAAATTAAAAATCAACACTTCTGTTGATGCTTTTTAACTTACATTTTTGTCCCTTTTTTCAACACTTGACGCTTTTTTCAATATTTGTCACTTTTTTTGACGTTGAACACTACATAACACTAAATATTAACTTCAGTTTTACAGTTATTTTTGGAATTTATGGTCAATAAATATAGGAAATTATACCTAATGTTTGAGTTAGAAAAGCAGAAATTAGGAATTATTTTGACTAAAATTAAAGGAATGGGTGTTGATGGATAATCACAGACTGGAATATGTCAACCTTTACTCAATACTATTTCAAAACAACTTCAATTTGTTTTTCAAATGCTATAAAATTGAATAAGACACCCCAAAATTAATGAAAGTAGAGATTTGTACTTGCCAAAGAGCATTGTGTGGAATCAATCATATTATTTTGGGCAGTTAAAAAGAACATTGATATAGGAAAACGGGTCAATTTGGGACCCGAGGACAACATGAGGGTTAAGAAGATGCCCACTGAGCACATTCAATCCCTAACCATAACTGTAAAATAGCCCCTAGCAATGGTAAATATGCCCTCACTTTGCAAAGGCTTCTCACGCTGAATTGTCAGGTTTACATTGGACTTCAGGACTTCTAAACCACTTTCGCTTTTCGCCTTGCACATTTTAAGTATCGGCTGAAACAAATGATGCAAGAGTGGCGTGTTCACTGGAGTAAAACATGATTTATCAAGACCACAGTCAGTTGTTTGACTTCAGCCTAGGGCCATAAATCTCTTCAATTTGCTGTTTTCTCACAGTCATAGTAAGTGGATTAAAGAATAGTTTGGGTTAGGTAAGCGTTTGACCGGATTGGGGGTCACTCGCTAAAGCATATTCAACTCTTGTTTCCTAGTATGGGACTGAGATAAAAATAATGTTTACAGACAAACATGCCCCGATGGAAGTAACCACCTTACATATTCACAGGAAGTAGAGCTGAACAAGGGCCCTACAACAGTGAGCTATTGGCAGAGGCTCCCAGATGTCTGATTTTACCCTTTAATGTATTTGACAGATTTTTGTGTAGAGGCTGTCATGATAATAGCAGGCTGAAGGTAAATGCAAATACAAACTCATGAACCGACTTAAAATAATAAAACATTTGGATTCCTCCTGCATTTTTATGAGTGTGTGTCTATTTTAATAAGTCATAGGTCCGTTGTCATAAGCCAAAGATACTTGCAATGACTAGGTTGGTTTCTCGCAGGCGGGTGGAAACCATTCAACATTGACGACACACCTGATTCGTTTAAAAAGCGTAAAAAGTGTATTCACGCCCCCTTCGGCGTTCAGACTTCTAGAAGATCCAGCATTATTTAATACTGAGAGGATGTAGCAAAACTAGCTGGTAATGTTACTGTCAGCGTCATCTTTTCCTTCCGGTGATGCCTTTTTAATGTTATTCCGTGCCTTATAGACTGTAAGCACAATTCAATGAGTAGCCTATAACCCGCTGACTGCCACGGCCGGACGCCGTGCTGAAGCGAACTGGCTGAGGGAGGTGAGTGTGACATAAGTTTCTATTATAACAGCAACGACATGACGAACGCTACATTTAGACAACTTAGTTTTTTATTTGGTTACTTTTGCTCCGAGGTGTGACGTTACCTACGTTGTATCAGTATCTGTCCATGTAGCTAGTCATTTTGAAATGTATGGCTACTCCGTTATTAACGTTACTCTCTTTTATATTATCGCTAGCCAGGCTGCTTTTGGTGTAAACGGTAGTGTTAATAAACGAAATGTTAACTATAGTATCTAGCTAATAACTAACAAACTGTTAGTTGGGTTCGCATTTAACAAACCACGGTTAAGTTAAGACAGCAGTCGGGACCGCGCTTCATTTTAACAAAATCACTTATGTTAGATAACTTTAATAGCCTGTACCTAATGTTAACGGTAATATTTATATTATAATTAATATTAATAGGATATGGATATTGGTGCTCCGTTATAACCAACAACTAGTTGATAACTTTGTGTAACGTTATCTTTCACGATACTAGCAAAGGTATAGTAGACCTATTATTGAATCAATGTGTGGTTATCTCTCGCTAAAAGACGTCGCTATTGGACTAGCTACAGTTTTCTTAAGGCAACGTTAACGTTAGCATTAGTGTGGATGTACTAAATGGATTTGCTGTATAAAACTCGCCTTTCCGATATAACCTTTTAACAAACAGACACGCGGTTAACAGTAATTATTGTTGTCAGCACAAGCCTCAATATACTTGACAAAACAAAGGCAGTGTTGTTTTGAAAATCTTATCAAGGAAGGAAGCTGAGGAGACAAACTATATCTAGGGCTCAAATTATCAGGTTTAAGATTCTTTACATTAGTAAAGGGAAGCTGGCGATAGGTGGTGCTGCCACACCCTCCGCACCCATACTTTGAGTAGGTTACGTCTGTAAAACGTACAGTGGTGTGAAAAAGTGTTTGCCCCTTCCTCATTTCCTGTTCCTTTGCATGTTTGTCACACTTAAGTGTTTCGGAACATCAAACCAATTTAAACAATAGTCAAGGACAACACAAGTAAACACAAAATGCAATTTGTAAATGATGGTGTTTATTATTAAAGGTGAAAAAAAATCCAAACCATCATGGCCCTGTGTGAAAAAGTGATTGCCCCCCTTGTTAAAACATACTATAACTGTGGTTGTCCACACCTGAGTTCAATTTCTCTAGCCACACCCAGGCCTGATTATTGCCACACCTGTTCACAATCAAGGCATCACTTAAATAGGAGCTGCTTGACACAGTAAGGTCCACCAGAAGATCCTTAAAAGCTACACATCATGCCGAGACCCAAAGAAATTCAGGAACAATTGAGAAAGAAAGTAATTGAGATCTATCAGTCTGGAAAGGGTTATAAAGCCATTTCCAAAGCTTTGGGAATCCAGCGAACCACAGTGAGAGCCATTATCCACAAATGGCGAAGACATGGAACAGTGGTGAACCTTCCCAGGAGTGGCCGGCCGCCCAAAATTACCCCAAGAGCGCAGCGACGACTCATCCAAGAGGTCACAAAAGACCCCACAACAACGTTAAAGAACTGCAGGCCTCACTTGCCTCAGTTAAGGTCAGCGTTCATGCCTCCACCATCAGGAAAAGACTGGGCAAAAATGGCCTGCATGGCAGAGTTCCAAGGAGAAAACCACTGCTGAGCAAAAAGAACATCAAAGCTCGTCTCAATTTCTCCACAACACATCTTGATGATCCCCAAGACTTTTGGGACAACATTCTGTGGACCGATGAGACAAAAGTGGAACTCTTTGGAAGGTGTGTGTCCAAGTATATCTGGCGTAGAAGGAACACTGCATTTCATAAAAAGAACATTATACCAACAGTAAAATATGGTGGTGGTAGTGTGATGGTCTGGGGCTGTTTTGCTGCTTCAGGACCTGGAAGACTTGCCGTGATAAAAGGAACAATGAATTCTGCTGTCTACCAAGAGATCCTGAAGGAGAATGTCCGACCATCTGTTCGTGTACTCAAGCTGAAACCAACTTGGGTTCTGCAGCAGGACAATGATCCTAAACACACCAGCAAGTCCACCACCGAATGGCTGAAGAAAAACAAAATGAAGACTTTGGAGTGGCCTAGCCAAAGTCCTGACCTGAATCCTATTGAGATGTTGTGGTATGACCTTAAAAAGGCCGTTCATGCTCGAAAACCCTCTAATGTAACTGAATTAGGACAATTCTGCAAAGATGAGTGGGCCAAAATTCCTCCAGGACGCTGTAAAAGCCTCATTGCACATTATCGCAAACGCTTGGTTGCAGTTGTTGCTGCTAAGGGTGGCCCAACCAGTTATTAGGTTTAGGGGGCAATCACTTTTTCACACAGGGCCATGATGGTTTGGATTTTTTTTCACCTTTAATAATAAACACCTTCATTTACAAATTGCATTTTGTGTTTACTTGTGTTGTCCTTGACTATTGTTTAAATTGGTTTGATGTTCCGAAACACTTAAGTGTGACAAACATGCAAAGGAACAGGAAATGAGGAAGGGGCAAACACTTTTTCACACCACTGTAGCTAAATATAACTCAAAGCCCCTCCATTTAATTCCGTATGTTCACTGTTTACACAGTACTTCCCCTTTTTAAAATTCAAACGCCCTACATTTTATCTAGTTAAGATTATTTTTGGCAACTGAGCCATAATCCCAAGGAAGGAAGAGAAGAAATAAACAAGCATAGTTGGCCAGAAATAGTAATAACAATATTTTTGTAAGTTTTGTAAGTTTGTAAGTTAAAAAAATTAAAAAAACTCAACTGTATGCTGGGATTATATTATAATGGTGTACATATATTTTACATTTTTATATCTACTCTAATGGGACCAAGTGCAGGCATGCTGATTGATTGTATTTGATAAATTAAAATACAGTACAGATATGTCAACTCAACTCTATTGGACCTTACTATATCTACAGTATCTGATACGTAATGTGAGTATGAGCGTGTACAAGTATCAGGCCCTTAGGCAACACAGAGAGCTGCTTGTTTAAATACCACATTAGGCCCTTCACCACTAACTGTTCAGCGTCAGATTTTCACAGTAAAATATGAGAGTTTTGTTGGTATTTTCAGTAACATTGACCTTTTGAAGGAATGAAATCAGACGATTTATTTTTAGGTGAAAACGTCTTTATTATAATTGAAACTTGAAACCATTTTGTAATGGGAATACGTGTAAACAGTCTCCCTTTTGAAATTAAACATAATGTTCATCTCCTGTTTGAACAAAAGTATTAGAAGGAGAGAAAGCAGCAGGTTCTTTAGAAGAGAAAAAAGTGCAAAACCTTGACTGCTACTGTAATGTCACCCTGGTTGCATTTATTTTCAGTATCTTAGATAAGCAAATTAATGTACATTGTATGATAACCATCAATTTTCACACCATGGAATTAAACTGGTATACTGCTGAAACTTCTCCAGTCAAATGATACTTGCATTCAATCCTTTTTGTACCATATCTAGAAGAAAAAAAATTGCTATCTGAATTTAATGTGATGTGTGATTGGCCCACTGATGCAGCAGCTACAACTCTTAGTCTGCACAGGGCTGTTGATTATGGAAACATTCATATTCACACTTATTTTGGTCAATATTGTATTAATGTTGCATATTGAAATTAAAAAATAATTTAAATCAAATCAACAGTGAAAACACCTTGAACTGTGAAGTGTGCCTTTAATATTTTTCTTGTTGAAGACAAAATAAGAGTTTACTTGCCAAATGTCATGTGCAGAATAATTGTTTTGTGGTTGTTAGGAGCCCAACCTGAAATTGCACAACCCTAGTCCGTGGTGTAGCAAAGCGGAGCGCTCCGTATTTGACAGGGGTACCGAAGTGGAAAAAGAGGTATCAGTATCCCTTTAAGGATACGGTTATTGGTACTGGTAGCTTATTGAATGTTTTAATTTTTCAAAACGATACTCAGCTCACCCTGCTGCAACCTTTTCAACACACAAGCCACAAACTTGTTGCGGTGTCTGAGCATTCTGAAACATTCATTACCTATTTGCTGAATTATTTACTGTTTGTGCTGACTGAGTTACACAACAGCATAATTGTGTGTGTGTGTGTGTGTGTGTGTGTGTGTGTGTGTGTGTGTGTTTGTGTTGTAGGAAATGCGACGACATTCTAAGAAGAATGTTGTTTTGGCAGTGCTGCTCATCATCGGAGGATTATATTTCATTAGCCATTCGAACTTCCTTATTGCTGTGAGTACACACACACACACACACACACACACACACACACACACACACACAATGAACAGCTTTGTTTGATGATTATCTTTCCCTTCTCTTAAACTCTATTTTACACCATCTCTCAGAGAAACATTAACAAAAAATTGGACGCATTCTTTGTTGATTCACACTAAGCTGTTTTATTATTATTTCCACAAATGCCCTCCTCCTTTTAAACACTTCACCTGGAAAGAAGTAGAATCTTCGAAGAGTGACTAACTCATAAAAATGTTGTGCTGGGTGAAGCGACATTACGTCTGCTTAAAACACTCTTAACTGGCATTTTAAACCAGGCTAACACAAACTGAAAAATAGTTTTTTCTTTACAAAGCACAAAGGTTTCAATTTGTTTAAACATGTGTATGAAAAACTGTATTAACTGTATTTTTTGATAACAAAAACATTTTACGTACGCATATTCTATTAAACCAATCAATGGGATTGTTTTTGCAGGGCCCAGCAAGGCCACAGGAACCAATTCCAAATGAGTTAACTTGGCAAACGGAGAGGTTGGTTAGTAAGGAGTCCTGGGTGGAACAGGGAGACTACCTGCCTCTCAATGTGTCCTATCAGCTACTTGCTGGAGCACCATCTACTCAACAGAGTGAGTGACACACATTGTCTGTCCCTTTTTGTTTTATATAAAGCTGAAAGTTGAGTAATGTGTACTCAGCATTTGGTCCTTGTTACCTGAACTGGTGGGGGGCCACCCTAGCTTAGGGGTTAAGACACACAACACGTTATTAGCTGGTGATGGACAGTGTGTCTGCTTTGTTGTTGGCTAAGGTGAGTCACCTGAGGAACATTTTTGCTAGCTAGCATGCTGTTAGCTAATTATGGTGATAGCTGGCAATGTTGCAGTGAATATGACTTTCTGTATAGAGTATGTGGGTGAAGGTAAAGAGGGGATTGGTTCTGGGAGGTTCTTTGAGAGTAGCTCAAGTTCTGTTGCAATGCGTTATCACCTGGCAGAGCGCTGTTGATTTAACACAGGGCTGATTTTGAATAAGTAAATGTAGATATAAGGCCTGCCTGAGTAAGTAGTTTCACCCATGCAAAGTAACTCTTTGCATGGGTGAGAGTAGTATCCAAGGACATTAGGTAAGGGTTAGAGAATGGTGTCACGTGTCAGAAGATCCAATAGATTTCAGACAGCCTCATATCCACTGCAGGGCCTAAAATAGATCAGATTCTAACTTTAAGAATCTGGTCTCAATTTAGACTTGCTTTTGGACTCCACAGCCCTCTCCACAATATGTATCTCTTTCTACCCCCTAGACAGGCCCGGGGTGAGTAATCGGGAGAAATCCCGGTGGGCCGCTTCACTTTTGGGCTGCTCGAGGATTCGTTTTGTTGACATTTGTCACGTTAGTCTATCTCCTCTAAAAATAGGCTACACACGTTCCGCATTCTGACACCGCAGCCTCTGCATGGGTTGTACCATGTAAGGGAGTTCTCCTCTCCCAAATAGTTAGTTGGGTGAGTCCATAGCCCGTCTTTTTCCAGAAGGTTTTCTCATATAGGCCACCAATAGCTGGGCCGGCCCTACTTTAACAATACGCGTCAGGAAGGACGGATGGGAGGAAGAGGCTGAAAAAGCCAAGTTGAAAAAAAAAAGACGCATTGGATGAGGATGCTGCCAAATGTGCCAAACTTACAGATTATTTTCAAGAAGACAAACACAAGTGGCAACTGTAAAGATGGGTAAAGATAGCCTTAGACCTAATGATTAGCATTAACAACGTAATTATTTGGCTAATATCGTTGCATTGCCAACCTATTTGCAAGCAAAATATTAAATTTAATTAAAATATTAGCCATTTTGGATCACCAATATATGGTGATTCACAGACTTTGCAAATATTGGTAACAACCTCTTAATTTTATATATATATATATATATATATATATATATATATATATATATATATATATATATATATATATATATATATATATATATAGCTTTTGAGCAGCAGATTATCTGAAAATGATGAGCCCAATATTTGCAATGAGGAGGCCATGACTACAGGGACAGAGAGTATACCAGAGTAAACATATGAATTAAAGTTATTTAATGTAAGAGAGCAGTATATGGCAGTACATGAAACCCGTGCATTGCTTAGAACTGTAGCAGTTCAGTATGCCTCTTTGTGGAAGAGTGGGATACATTTCAAATGCTTTATTTCTTTCTGCTTTTGTTAATTTATCAACCTATCCTTGTGGAATAGTGGAATAAGTGAATTATTATTTAACTTTTACATTATTTGTTGAACCATGGTATTAATAAAAACTACAGGATAGTAAGAGCTGAACTGTTGCTTCATTTATTCAATTTCCCCCACCATGGAAAAAGTGGGCCAGTCTTGGGCCTGAAACTCTTAGGCTAAAAAGTGGCCTCACTCCGGCCCTGCCCCTAGCTCATATGGCCTTTCCTTATGGCAGAGGTCAGGCCTTTGTTAAACTGAGTGTTCTTTACACTAATAATGCCTTCTGCAGCTTAAGTGAACTTTGTAAAAAAAGAAGAAAAAAAAGTGACCTACAAAAATCCCATCTATTTCCATACTTCGAGGTGCGTAATTTGTTCTTCTCCAATGCCCTTCCTAATTCAGTTACTGACTGTATTTCGGACATTTTCCCGAAACAGAAGGACCTCATCTCAGAAATGTATTCCTTACTGTCAGGTTCAAGCAACCTAAAACATCAGACAAGGAAGAAAGACAAGAGCATTAATTGGTTTTCACTCGCGAGGAGAACGGACAGAGATGTACTCAATTACAACCTCCAACCGCTCTGAGTATTCTCTGCCGTTCCCTCTCTTTTTATTTCATTCAGGACGTCCCTTAGTTACATGAATGTTGTTGCTCTAAGGGAGGGGGTGAAACAGCAACAACGTGATCAACGTGATTTGGTTATACGTCATGGATTATTCTAGAAACAGACACATCATAAACATTTCGACGAGCAGGCTGCTGAAAGTTCTTCTAAAGGTCAGGTGTTGATCCAACCACTTCTCTGCGGTTAGAGTGCAGTTTCTGCTCGTCTCAGTTGGATGAGTCTCTTTCTGCAGGCCACGCTCTGCACGTTTCCTGTTCTGCAGACATCTCACACTCTGCAGCCTTGCAGCTTCTTGTTTCTGCAAACTTATCCTGTAAAACAGCTTATTATCACACTTAAACTGAATACAGGCCTTTAATAATGGTAAGAGTAAATATGAGATAACTTTATGTACAATTTATTCCAACACTTACCTTTCCAATTTACAAAACTGACTTTTGCTAAAATGAAAAGACATTGGGAAAACAAACTTGGCAAAGTTATAGATGGGGATTTATGAAAAAGATGCATTAGTCCAAGTAAATTATAGCACTTCTTGCTCCAGGCTCAACCTGATACAATTTCAGGATGTACGTTGCATATCTTACAAACTCCAAACTTTCCAGTATATATTGATATGTAACTGTAGCAGGTGCCACATGTCACCAGACCTGAAAAGCCTGTTATGTTGTTTTTTTTTATCCTCCTTTGTGTCCTCCTTGCAACTGCGTGGAGGAGGGGTGGGTACACGTACACGATCACAGGAGGCTTGTATCATGTGGATGCGCCGACAGTTTTGTTGTCATTACTTTGAATTCCTCATGGGGGCGACAGAAACTACGCGCCATAGCTTTAAGGTCAGGATATGTTTTAACATTAGTACTGGGCTTCCATAGGAATGGTCATCTAACAGATTGATGTTGTTGAATGACATTTCTACTTTCCTGTCCTGACATGTTTCAGGGTATCTATCGGTTGGATTATCATCGGTGAAGAGGAAGAAGGGCAGCTATCTAATCCCCACCTTGCAGTCCCTCTTCTCCCAGTCCTCTCCTGAAGAGCGCTCCTCCATGGTGGTGGTAGTGCTGCTAGCAGATTTCGATGTCAGCTGGAGAGTCACTACAGTGAGGGAGATCAAAACTGCATTTGCCTCGGAGCTAGAACAGGGCCAGCTGGTGGTCCTCCATGTTCCTCAGGATGTTTACCCTCCTGTTACAGGTGTAGTGCCCACAGGCTTATACTAGGGTTGGGTATTGTTTGGGTTTTTTCCCCGATACAGGTGCTAAAACAATACTTTTAAAACGGAGCTGGCGCCTAAACGGTGTCTGAACTGATACCGTAATCTGCGTTGTCATTCGGTCCGATATCGGTCGTTTAGGAGCCGGTGCCATACCCAATCTTAGCTTCAACTAGATTGCAAATTCATTCCCATCCACATCGTGAGCTTTTTGTCGATGCTGTGATACTGATGCACGTCTCTCTGGTTCTTGTGCAGGTCTAAAGAGGAACTACAACGATGCTCCAGAAAGGGTATCGTTCCGCTCCAAGCAGAACCTGGACTACTCCTTCCTGATCCACTACTGTGCCAGCCTTGGTCGATACTACCTCCAGCTGGAGGACGATGTCTCCTCCGCAAAAAATTTCCTTTCCACCATCAGGAGGCGCGTTGAGGAGCAAGAGGCAAAGAAGACGACCTGGGCAATGCTGGAGTTCTCGGCCCTCGGCTATATCGGCAAACTCCACAAATCGGCTCATCTTCCTCTTCTGGCCCGCTTTCTCTTCCTCTTCTACCAGGAAATGCCCTGTGACTGGTTGATGACGCTTCGAGACTTGATGACTCAGAAAGAGACAATCATCTTCAAACCCTCGCTGTTCCAACACATGGGGACTTTCTCCTCGTTCCAAGGGACATACAACAAGCTGAAGGACAAGGACTTTGAGGAGGGTTTCTATACCAATCCTTTAGCTGAGGTTTATTCTGATATGTCGACGTACAAGAAACAATTCCCCAAACTGGCCTGGGACCCTGGCGAGGGATTTTTCTGGGGGCGCTCCCCGGAAAAAGGAAATCACCTGACTGTGGTCTTCACAGACTCGACAGTCGTGACGGGGATGTATGTAGAAACAGGGTCAGGGGGCAAAGACCTCCTAGAGTCGGCTCACGTGCAGCTAGGCCACGACGTGATTACCACAGAGAAAAAGGAGAAGAGTTGTAAAGAGTTCCAGACAGTGGGGACGTTAGAGAACGGGAAGTTTGAGATGCAGGACATGGACAAACAGTATGGCTCTGCCTCTTCCTGTCTGAGGATACAAGTTACAGCTGCACAGAAGGATTGGGTGATCATCAAGAAAATCAGGATCTCAACAAAGATGAGTACACCTTCACGCCAAGCCTAGGAGTAAAACTTTTCTCCCTGCGGCCCAAGAATAATTCGTCTTTATTTCATCTGCAAGATGTTGTATGCAGGCTGGACATGTGACTTTAGTGCCTTGTTTAACAGTTTGATTGACAACACAACAATCCAGGTCTTAACGCCACTGTGTGAAGCTACTGTAAATGATAATGTCTGATGAAGCTTTGTGATAACTTGTTGTGTCTTGTTAACATGAGGGGATTTGCAATGATAAAAGTGCATTCTTCTATAGGAAAGCAGCTCCAAGGGCCAGATGTATAAACAATGCACATGCCTTTTCCCATACATATTTATAATGGAAAAATATGTACCCCCCGTGTACCATACCACTATGTGTTTTTTTTTTTTTTTAGACCAAGCCAGGTGGGATATGTTGAGTTGGAAATGAAAAATAATGTGAGATAGAATGTAAAAAAAGATCAAGCCCGACAATTTCACATGGCTTCCATTTCTAATTATTGTTGTTTTTTGCTACACACACACACACACACACACACACACACACACACACACACACACACACCTCTGTTTGCTTGCAACGCACTTAATTTGTGTAACATTTAATTTACCATTTGTTTTTTAAATTACATTATCTATCATGAGACATTCTGTACACAGTTTTTAACTTAATAATTGTTAGGTATATAATTGCTATTTATGGTCCTTTGATGAGAATTGAGACTAAACTGCTGATGATAGTTTATAGGTGGTGATTAGTGAACAACACTGTGAGTGCTATAAATAGCTGCAGCTGTGCATAACAGTTGTTGTGCGTAAGGATGGCTGCTCTGGCTTCTTGGGAAGGATCTTGCCAATGAGACTATAAAATGAGAATGAGTATTTTCCAATTGTTCTGGTTTTCTGGCTCGCGCTTGGGGCTTCCAGGGGCTTCAAGGGTCCGGCTTTAGAGCGCCAGACCCAGAGAAACCATGCAATTCCTATCAATCTTCAGGTAACTCTTGGGTTCCTTGCAACGGGGACATTTCAGAGGGAGCTGGCGGACAGGTCTGGAATATCTCAGTCAACATTAAGCCGTGTCATGTCCATCATGTGTGTTAGCCAGGGCTGCACTGTTCTTCTCACAAGCTGAAGAACCACTCCCTGGGATTAGCGCCTTTGCTGGAGGATTCCCCTGTCTGGATTGGTCGGGCATTTTCAGACTGGCTCTAATCAGTTTTTGACCTCTGACGTCGCCAGTCCAGGCCACCAATCCCACGGCTGTGATGTGCAATCATGTTGATTTGCAATGACACCCAGGACTCCCAACCGGGACTGCTGTGATTTTCATTGAACAGTTCACCACTGTGCTTCTTAGAGACGTTGTTAAATGGGATGCTGTGTATTTGAACCTTAGGTTTTTGCTTGAAATGTTGAACTAGTTTTGTGACAGGGCAGGGATTAGTTTATTTTTGTGTGTTTGCATTTTCCTTAGCTTTGTTCTCAAGTCGACAGTCGTTGCTCCTTTAAATTAAAGGTGCACTATGAGTTCCTGCGTGGTTTCAGCGCGATATCATTGTTGTCTCCTATCTAGTCATCTCTCCTTGATTTGCTAGCTGCCTGCCCCCTGGATAAAAGCCCGGTCTTGGGAGGCCACACAGGGGTCGTAAACGTCAAACAAACAAGTGACACAGGATAGGCACCAAAACACAACAAACCACGTTCCAGCCAATCACTGACAAGATGGTTGGGGGAGGGGGTTGCGGTTAGTGACAGCAAGTCCATTGGGGAAGCATGTGGAGGAGGGGCGAGCTTGCTCTGTTGCAGTTTTAAATTGACAGGTATTTATTTGGCTTGGATTTTCTTTGGGTTTTTTGTTGGCTTCACAACTCCAGTGTTTTTTTTTTTTTTTGTTAACTGGTCTAGTGCCATTCCCTGCTGTTCTCCTCAAGTGCCAATTTCAATTGATTGATCTGCGTTGTTGTGTTTGTTTTCTATTTTGTCGCTTGTTTGCTGTGGTCCTTTGACAATAAATGGCCATCTACATCTGGTTACACCAGCTTCATTTGTCCAAAGCGCAAATGTTATATATTTATAATCATTTAAGAAAATGCATTATGTATCAGTCTCACTAGTTGTAATTGCTCTATTACAGTTATTTACGAAGCATTGTTGAAGGTCACTGTGGCCTGAGATTTTTATTGCCAACGAATATATCTGTAATTGCTGTGCACAAAACCTTGACCACACATACTAGAGGAAGTTATTTGTATTTTCCATTGTTTTTACATGTTGACTTGAAGAGGAGTAAGTAGGCTAACTCGCTGGAACTTGTGGTTTTACAACATGTGAGTCATAAGTCGTTGAGTCAGGGCCATGTGTTGCTAATGATTACACTGCTCATAGAATGAAAGACAGGGTTAGACGGGATGAGGAAACGTCCCAAATCAGAACACACACATCTCTATGACCACACCTAGAGCGTTGTGGTGTTCAGGACTTTGTTCATGCCCCATCTTTGATGTTATGGTAAACTACGATTGCATTTATGTGCTCTTTAAAAACTGCACATTAAGGTAATTTATGTTGAAGTCAGAGGTGGAAAGAGTAAAAACATATTCAGTTTAAGTAAAAGTATGATTACTTTGATGAACTTTTACTTTATTTAAGTACAAGTTAAATTAACCGGTATAAAAATCTACTCAATTAAAAGTTGAAAGTAGTTAATTTAAATAGTACTAATAGAGTAAAAGTTACTTTTTAACAGCGAGTGGAGATACACTTTTTTATATTTATACTTGTATAAATATCTTATTTATACTAATTTAATTAAATCAGTCTTTTGAGATTTGTTAATGGGCACAGAGCCAAAAAAGTAAAAAGAAAAAAGGCGACACACCTTAAAAAAGCAACAAAAACCGTTATTTCCTTAATGGATTTGGTTTAAAATGTAGCAAAGTACAATACTTCAAACAAAACATACTTAAGTAAAAGTAAAATTACAGATTTATTTTAGAACTACTCATTAAAGTAAAAGTACATAAAAAACTACTTAATTACAGTAATGCAAGTAATTTGTTACTTTCCACCTCTGGTTATAGTCTGTGTGAAGAGACACAACATTTTCCAAGTTGTAATCAATGTGTTCTCCTTCATTCCTGCCAGATAGAATAAAGGTACAGATATTTTATTGGCATGAGGTCTTATGGTTACTCTGGTCAGCTGATGTTGTAGAGGGATAACTGATTAAATTGTACCCATAAAACACACAGAAGCCACGCACAAAGAGAAGGTAGTATAAAGAACCTTTTGGAAAAAAAAGGCGATGACCATGTTTGTCATGACTCGTGAGTAACAACCAGCCATTGTAAAAATAAGTCAAAACTAGGACTGTTAACAGGCATATACATTATTATTAATTTTGTATGTATTTTGTTCATCCACTGCAAATTAAATGAAGATGTTCACTGCTCTTGCTGTTCCTCTTTGCGTCCATGCTCAGAGGGGGGTGGCCCTTCTAGGCTGGCTGCTTTCGCTGATACATTGCTGGCTGGTCTCACCTTGCCAGTATCAGGCCTGCTGTCGAGTACTGGTCCAGCTGCAGAACACAGGGCAGCACTGTCCTGCTGTACATCCTCATTGGTCTGAAAGTAATATAAGTAAGATAAGATAAACCTTTATTGATCCCCTGATGGAAAATATAGGTGTTGGCAGCAGCACAAGGATTTAAACACGTACAGATATAGGGAAGTAAAAAGAAGAAGTCTACCGGTATACAATACAATTAGTATAAGAATAGAAGTGAAAATAGAAATAATACAAGTGAAAAAATTATAGACTAAATTAAACTTTTAAAAAAAGTAAAAAGAAAATCTAGGTCTTACACCTTAACTTTTGATGACTGCCCGCCATGAAACAGCCACCCTGTGAGAAACAGTATAGGGCTTTTGAAAACAGGAACAAACTGTATTTTTATGTGTGTTGCATCCTGTAAGCTTACCTGCTGGCCGACATCCTGCTGCCTATCTGTGTCTTTGCTGCCTCTGCGTGGCTGAGATTTGCCACGGTGCTGGGGGTCAATGCCCCAGGACCTCAGCATGTTGAGACCATCCACAGAGCGGCCTGTAGGGTTTATGTGGTGGGCCGGGATACGAGCAGGTAAATCCCAGGTCCCCTTAAAGTCTGTCCATGCACTGCCCTTCTATATAGCGTCACACACACACACACACACACACACACAGTCAAAGAAATATTCACGAGAACAGCAAATAAGAGAGAGAAAGGGCTGATATGCTCTAACCTTTACCACTCCTGGGAGCAGATGTCCTCTATCGTCGGCAATAAAGGTGGTGCGGCCCTCATGTGCAGTGGGTCTCTACACACACACACACACACACACACACACACACACACACACACACTACTGAGCTGAACCAATTCAATCACATTTTCAGTACTACTCTTGAAAATACCAAGCACTATAAAATACAACTAGTATAATACAACAGCAAAATACTGCTGATATGATGAACTACCTCTTTGAAGTGCTTAACGTTAGTCTCACACCAGTTCTGCAGTCGATGCGGCTTGAATGCACTGTCATACTGCGGATGGGAGTTAAAATATATAGAATATATAAGTAAAACAATTGAACAAAGCAGAATGTGTAGCTTAATGTTCCCAATTGGCACGTATTGAGTTACCTGGTTTGCCGAGTAACTGAACATTTCTGCATCCGTCTACACTACAGGTCCACGTCTGTTTTTGTTGACTCGTTGCATAGCAACGCATCAAACTGACTTCTCCTTTACAGACTTCCTAGACAGGAAAATTAACATTATATGTAATGGTTGTCGTTCATTCATGAATTTGTCATCCGATTATTAGTCTAACTCAGAATGGCACCGGTTTTGTTAAGTAACTTAATTGGAAATAAGTAGTACTGGGAAGATAGATATAAATGCACGAAAAAAAATCAGTTTAATAGACCTGAAACACACACACACACACACACACACACACACACACACACACACACACACACACAAACACATTTAATTAACACATAGCAATTAACGTAATAAATTAGTTTGTGGTTGACTATTGTCTTTGTAGGCTATATGTTTATTTAAATTTTGCCAATTTGACTTGGTGTTTTTCATTCATTATTTATGATCGATTGCTATTTTGCCGTGTTTTGCCCCCTGTCCAGTGCAGAGTTTTACTTTGGAAGATGTCACCGGAAGTTTTTTTGTGGTACGTTAATTTGATAATCATAACGACTATATGATAAGAACCGACATTGCAAAAGATAGAATACCGTGTTTAGAAAGTGTATGCTTTAATTTTCTTACACACAACTTCCATTTGAATGTGTTTTTAACCACTCAACTCCTCTCTTTCCCGAAAGATACATTGTGCAATCTAAATTTATTTTGGAAGGTTAACCGGAAGTCCAGGTATTTATCTTCCGGGTAACTGACGTGCCTCTCAACTATGGGTGCTATGCGCTATGTATGCTAGTAGCAACGGCAACACTAAGACCAAAACCAATTAGCCGAAAACCAGACGTCCATCAAACTTGTTGTTTTCTAAGTTAGTAACATACACCAACATTGTTGTAGCATAACTTTACATTCGCTGGTAGAGTTAAGTTGAGTTAGCTACAGTTAGCTAAACACCGAGGCCGTATAACTGACTACTTAGCCTAACGTTAGCAGCTTTCTTGTCGACCGTCGTAAAAAGTATTTGTATAAAGTATTTTTGTACTATAACGTTACAACCTTAGATACTCCTGCTGGTGGTAAATAGACCATGGAGGGTCCATCCTCGCGTGTACCAGCCACCCGGGACGGACCGCAGTGGCTGGTGGGCAGGAGAGACCGTGGCGGTGATGCAGAGTCTGACCGGGACATAAAGACACACTTTCGTGTCTGTCGCTTCATTATGGAGACAGGTAACGTTCACTCGTGTGTCAACATGTCATTTCTTCAGAATAAATAATGTAAAGTTATTGTTGAAGTGCTTTTCTGCCAGGAAAGAAAGAAACAAAAGTGATTAAACAGTATGCTAAAATGCAATTAGAGTAATTTAGACGTACCCTACTTTATCTAAATTACGACTTAATATCTCATAATTTTAATTTAGGAAGTTAAAAATATTGACTTATGTGTTTTTTCTTGTCCAGGAGGAAATGGGCTTCTTTAACAGTAAGATACATGATGCTCTGCTAGAAATGTAGAACAAATGTAGAAGCCCTGAAGTGTTCCTCTGTCTAATGCAGACTTTATCAATTTAATGTATGCTGGCTTTTCTTAATCATTTAGGTCTACTGTTAAATTCATGATTGATTGTGTAGTACTGAAGATTGTGATAATATTAAGCAAGTTAAGAATCGTACTAACCTGCTGCCCAGATTTCTTTTTGGGGATTCAAATACATAATGTGAGGTAAAGTGAAAGGAAATGGCAATTCTTTAAAATTATCATGGCCTATTTAATGTGACTTATAATTACTAAATAAATGTATAGATCTGCAATAGATTACACTACACTTACATACTATGAGTTTTTTTCAACATTAATATGAGTTCTCCCAGCCTGCCTATGCTCCCCCTGTGGCTAGAAATGGCGATGAATTCTGGGTATCCTGCTCTGCCTTTGAGAAAATGAAAGCTTAGATGGGCCGTTCTGTAATCTTGCCACTTATGAGGTCATATGGGGCAAGGTTACCTCCCCTTTCTCTGCTTTGCCCGCCCAGAGAATTTGGCCCGCCCATTAGAGAGAGACATCATGCCTTTCAAACGAGCCCCCCCCCTCTTCTCAAAGGTTACATACTCAGAAATGGCACATACTAAGGAAAGCTCATTGTGGGACTGGCTCCAGTGGCTGAAATCCTGCACCAAGGCTGAATTTTGGGAAAGAGACTTCAGATACAGTATTAGGGGACCACTAAGGTCTATATAAAAGCATCCAAAGAGCACCATGTCATTGGACCTTTAAATTTGATTTAAAAATGTGTGTAGCCTGAAAGAGTTGTTGTCTGCTGCTTCCTTCTTCAGGAGTGAAGCTGGGTATGCGCTCGGTGCCTGTGACCACAGCGTGTGTGTTGTACCACCGTTTCTTTGAACGTGTCAGCTTGCGCGCGTATGAACCCTACCTGGTGGCCATGAGCTGTGTGTACCTGGCTGGCAAAGTGGAGGAGCAGCACATCAGGACCCGTGACATCCTCAACGTAAGCCATAGGTAATGTAATATGCATGGTCCTGCCTGCAGTAAACACAGCTTTATGACCACATCTAATCCCTACTGCTCAGGGCAAAAAATACCAGCAAACTGTTGACTTCACATAATTCACATGGAGACACAGGAAGTCCTCTTTTAGATGTTGAATGTGACTTGAGAACTTGTTTTTGTCTTGACTTTCTAAAAACTCTGCGGTGAGGACATTTCTTTATACATATAATTTATTTCATCACATAGAACTAGCTAATAAATTCAATTTTAATACAATTTTATTTATAGTGTCAAATCATAACAGACTTTACGGATAGTGTAGGTCTAGAGGTCTAATTGTTAGAGGGATAGTCAGTAGAGTCTATGATGTTCTAGGATATTTAATGTTCATCTGCAATTTTTTGTAGTGGTCCCTAGTGGATTTCTGAGGACTATGGTTAACTGCTCCTCAGATCTGTGCAGGGTAAATCCAGACAGCTAGCTAGACTATCTGTCCAATCAGAATTTTCTGTTGCACGACTAAAACAACCTTTTGAATGTTCCACCAAAACAAGTTCCTTCCCGAGGCTATTTTGCAGAGGCACCGTTGCTCTGTCCAGCACCCAAGATGATTGTGATTGGTCTAAAAAAAAAAAGAAATATACCAGACCATGTTTTTCTCCCATCCCAGAATGTTGTGTGGACTAGCCACAGACCTTCCTCTGCAGCGCTGTGGAGTGGTGGTCATCTTAAAAACTCTCCACCTTCTTCTCTCCCTCCGTTCCTCACTCGCAGGTATTTCAACAGTGGCAGTGCTCCTCTAGAGTGTGACAAGGAGTTCTGGGATTTGAGGGACAGCGTGGTGCAGTGTGAGCTCCTCATCCTCCGACAGCTCAACTTCCACGTCTCCTTTGAACACCCTCACAAGGTAGGTGTATGTGCATGTGTGTGTTTGTGCACGTGCAACTATATTCCTGTCTCCCCCTATTTAGTGTTGAGCCTCCTTGTCTGTTGCTGTTACTGTCTGATATTGTCACGGTTGTCCAAATGTGTTTGTGTGTACAGTCGCTGTACCATCTGGCTCAAAGTGGTTTCAAATATTAGTTGAAAATGCTGTATCACTTTCCTTGGCTGATCTGATGTATTTTAAGCTTCTGTAATATCTTTATTTAGTTTTTTGTACCTTGCATTCAGTGCTTCATAAACTGGAAGTCACTTAGGGGTCTTGTGCAAATAACAGAAAAGTCATCAATGATCAATCAAAAATGATTTTGCTTACCTGGTGATCATTCTTAAGGCGCTGACACACCAACCCGATTATCAGCCGTCGGACAGTCTGGCGAGGTCAGTGACTCGAGTCTGTTCGGTGTGTTCCATGCCGTCGTCAGTCGGAGGAGCTGTCGGCCTTCATTTGGGCCGATTTGACATGTTGAATCGGAAGGCGGGCAATTGGACTCAATGACCAATCTGATTGGTGCAGTGCTAACCCAGAAATGACCATAAAAAATCTTTTAAACTGACCTTTGTCGATCTGAAATGAGACCGATTTATCAACTGCACGGCTTATTTCTTGCTTAAAATGTTTTCAGAAACCACTTCAGTGAACTATTTTTGTGAAATATGAGATCGTATTCCGAATGATCCGCTTTGAAATTCCGGAGAAGCCAGACCCACATAACGTGTTTGTCCAATCAGCTGCCGGTTTTTATTTTTTGGGCGACAATACAGATAAGCGCCGCCTGCTGTTATGGAGACGTGTTACGTCTAGCGCATGGCCAGAACGTACGTTTAAGTCAGCATCGCATTGGTGTGTTACGAGACACTTTTTTGACCAACTCAGGGAGGCAGTCAATCCGTCAGTCGGATGTCGCGTTGGTGTGTCAGCCTTTACACGCATTGTTACTTTGTTGCTTAAACTTGAGCCAGTGTTCCCCCTAGGTTGACTGCAGCAAATTTCATGGAGAACAGTGAGGGCTAAAAACTGGTCTCTGGTCTAGCTCAGCTAAACGGTTCCCGTTAGCCTGGCGGGCTGTACATTTGTAGAAGAAACACTGTTAACAAACCAATTTCATTGCTGTTTAACTTAAATTCAGACTGCAAAATGTACAGGATCATGTTGTATTTCTTGTCTCCAGTATTTACTCCACTACTTGCTGTCTGTGAAGTCGCTCGTGAACCGCCACGCTTGGTCTCGAACCCCTATCGCGGAGACCTCCTGGGCGTTGCTGAGAGACTGTTACCATGGAGCCATGTGCATCCTCCACGCACCACAACACATTGCTATAGCAACGCTGCACCTGGCTCTGAACAGCTACGGAGTGGAGCTGCCTGTCGGAGAGAGAGAGTGGTGGCAGGTGCGTGTTCCCCGTTATAATTACAGACTAAATAGAGATAAGTGCTCAAATGTGTGTGTGTGCCTATGGGTGAGCAACTTTCACACCTGTAGTGCGGTAGACTCGCTGCGATTCAGAGGGGAAGTTGCAACATTGTTGCATTTTTCATTTGGTTTGGTTTGCGTTATGAAATCATTCGGTTCCTCATTTAGGTTCCACTTAATGTGTCGACTGAAATATTTTCCTTCTGTCGCTCCGAAACGGACGTTAAGATCTCACACTTTTATCTGTAGCCTACCGTTAGCTACGTAGCTACCGTAAATATAGGCTATATTTAAAATCCCCTATTTTCCCTCTGGGCTCTGGTTAGCATAACAACTCAACATTTAATTTGTTGTAACTTGTTAACAGTGTAACTGTTATTTATTGTTAAATTATTGTAGTTGTGTGTTAGGTCACTTAGGTTTATTATATATTAATATGTATTTAAGTACTTCAAAACGTTAATGTAAAATTTTAATCATTTTCCATTTAAAAAAAACCTCTATAAAAGCTTTTTCAATTTTCAGGTTTTTCAAGAATCAGTTTAGGAATCGGTTTAAAAGTACCGGTTTGGCATAGGAATCGTAAAAATCCAAACGATACCCAACCCTAGACATAAGGGCCCTTTACGGTGTGACAAACAAACAGAAGCTGTAGCTTTGCACAGGTGTCCTCTGCTTTTAGGGTCATGCCAACAGCAACTGTACAGCTTAGTACCAAGGACATGACAAACATCCAGCTCCAGCCAGTCTTCAAAGCACAAGTGCCTCATGTAATTGTTAAGTATCAGCTGATGGATGGGGACAAGTTCTAGTTTTCCATTGTCAAACAATTTCACAAATGAGGACTCTTTTTTTTGCATCAGCTTTGATTTTATAAGTCACAATATCCAAACGCTAATGAGAACAAGTCAGTATCTGTTGTGGTTTTCCGCTTCAGTCCTCCAGGCAATAAAATCTAGGTCGTTTGAAATGGTGTGTGGCCCTTTGATGTCCGCTGTTTATTGAGGCCAGGTGTGGAGCTGAAGTCTGTCTGTGTGCGTGTGTGTGCGTGTGTGTGTGTGTGTGCGTGTGTGTGTAGGTGCTGTGTGTGGACGTGACCAAAGCAGACATCGACGCCGTGATCTCGGACCTTCTTCAACTCTACGACATGGAGGCCAAGTGCATCTGAAGGACACACCTACAAGGCCCGCACATGGGAGGCACATGAGAGTTGTTGTCTCTCTGTGTGTGCTTACGTGTTTTTCACGTATGCTATTCGCTGCATGCAAGTGTGTCGGGGTTCAGGTGCGATTGTGTAAGAGAACGGAACACTTTGTATCGCTCCAGTTAGTCTGCGAGCTGTGACAAATAAAAGCACCCCTGCACTACAGATTCCTGCCACCATAGGGAGATATTTCTCTCCGTCTGGTCTCTGATCACCCAGCCCTGCAGAATACTGATGTGCTCTGGGGTATATCGTCAGCACAAACACATCCCAGCACTCAGCACCAGAAATATCTTCACACTCCTCACACCACATGTGCCAACTACAATTTCCACTGTATGGATTTGAGATCAGCACCCAGTTCTTATAAATAATTAAATCAAGAACTGTAACAAATCCGCAAAAATGCATGTGAGCGGTGAGTGCAATTAGACATTTATTATCGAGTGGCATCATCCTAACACAGTTCTCCATCATGAGAATTAGACGGGTTTTTGTCTTGATTGTATGATTAGAATGCAGACCACCTTGCTGCATATTTGATTTTATGTACTGGATTTCAAACATTCAAATATGAATGCATTAATTGGCTAAATGACATCTTTGACATCTGCTAATATATCATGGTGATTATAGTGGGATTGGTTTACTAAGTCTTGTCTTGTGTTTTTATAGCGCAGCCATTCCCAGAGATATTTTCATGAATAGATAACAAGTGTTTTGTACTTTTTAGCGGTGGACCAAGCAGATGAATGTGTGTAAGTGATCTGCGGTATGCTTTACACCAGGGGTCTGCAACCCGCAGCTCCGGAGCCCCTCTCCAGTGGATCCCTGTGGCTTTGACAAAAATGTTATGGAATTGAATAATGTTGTTTTTTTTTGTACATATATTTCAAATTTGATTTATTATTGTTTTGTATGTAGGCTACATAACATTTTGGTCCTGAGTTTCCATAGACTAGCTATAAAAACAAATGGGAAAAAATGAAGAAATGAATAGTGTGTAGAAAGATTAATTTGCTTACCGCCATGCTTGATCTGTGGCAAAAAATTGACAAACTTCAAAAAAGTAATATACATTTCCAGAAGAAAATGTGACAATTAATTACATGCCCCTCTATTCAAAGACATGGCTAAAAAAATGGCAACAAACCACCATAGTAATGAACGCTCGTTTAGACCTATTAGTAATACTAATTTATATTTAGATTGACTATGCTTCCTTCCTCGTAAGGCTCAAATACTGTATGTTTTGTATCTCCAGATAGATCTATGTTAATTTTTGGGCCAAAAATGACTCTTTTGATGATAAAGGTTAAATAATCTTAAAAAAAAATTAGTTTAGTATTGAAGTATTGTTCAAAATGAAAGTTAATTCCAAAAGCCAAGGGAGCTTTATCAGGACGCATAGTATCCTGGATCCATGAAATAACTGGCCTTTAATAATAAAACATAATCTGCCTCCCCCTATGGGAATTTAACATAGGAGTGTGTATACCTATGCCCCTGTATTTTAAGGACAAACATTAAGGCATTAGGATCAATTTCCAAAAGATGTTTTTTTATTCTTTTTTAAGTCAACTTTAGCCTGGGGGTAAACTTATGCAAGCCACTGTACGTAAGAAATGACTGTGTTTTCTGTATTGTTGACTATGATCTTCCTTTGTGGCCCAGTTTAAGTTTACTTGGTATATTTCCTATTGTATGTAACTCAAGGAGTGAGATAAAAACAATATTGACAATAAAGCGAAAGTCCAGAGTCTTTAAAGGTGTGGGGATCTTTCATGGACTTCCTGTAAAATAATCCGAAGGAGGATTCTTCAATACAAGAACTGAAGTACAACGTAACGACCAATAGGGCTGCCCAGTATGAGGAAAATATGCGATAACATTGTTCAAATCACAATAGCTATATTACTTATATACTACTGATAAACAGTTTAATTTTAAAGTGCAGTTTTTTTGTTTCTACTAAATAAAGAAATCTCTTAGTGTCTTTCACGATGTGTTGCAGCTTTTCGCAATGTTTATTAAAAAAAGCGATATATTGTGCAGCCCTAATATGTAGCTTTAGCTTGTGTTTCTTTTTTCTTTAATTTTCCATATGTGTGAACATACTGTCCTGTACATGTATGTGTGTATATAATTATATATTTTAAAAAATATTAAAGGTCTGATAAATAAAATGTATGAAAATACAAACTTAAGATATGAACAAAAACACTAAAAAAAATCAGTGTTGCCAACAGGGACGTTGTAGAGCGCCCTCTGGTGGACAGACTATACAACGCCAACACTCATAACATGGTTGTCCATCTGTTTTTATTTTATTTTTTCAATATTCATTTACCAGAATCTTTTTTATTTTTTTTTATTTATTGGCAATTATAAATGCCGATACCGATTCCGATACCGTTAAATCTGATATATCCGATATGTCGGTCAGGCTCTACTGTTAACGCACCCGTGTCCCGTGCAACAGTGTGACAGACTTTTGTCTGCCTGCGAAGAAGAATACTGTAAAAGGTTTTAATTTTCTTCTTTTCACTGTACAGTTACCTGTTTTGTAAAATCAAGTTTATTGTGTGTGTGTGTGTGTGTGTGTGTGGGGCATAGTGCATATGATCAACACTGACACATCTCTTTCTCCAAGCAGCCTCTCTTCACGGGACAAGAGACATTACGTGCATCCCAATAGCATCATGTGTCATACAATATTTCTCTTCCTGACACATTCTCTCCTTCTCATCTGTCACTCTCTTCTAACTCCAGTTTTTTTTTCCTTCTCTGCCTCACATAGCTGCTGGGGAAAAATCTGGCTGTCTTTCTCTACGCTGCTCTTCATTGGCTCCATTCCTGTCATCCTCTCGCCACCTTTTTTTTTTTTTTTTTTGCTGTTTCCATCTGCATCTCCTTTTCCCTTCCATCTCCCTTTCTCACCCTCTCCCTAATTCCTTGTCTTCCTTCGTCTCCTCCCTTCTCCCTTTCTCTCTTCCTCCTTCTGTCTCCCTAATGTTATATTAATAATGGAGAGGGTGCATGTTCAGCGAGATTTCATGAATTAACAATCAGATGGGAAGGAGTATGTTGGAAAGGAGTAGGGGAAAAAGAGAGTGACATGGATGGATGAGAGGTGGAGAGGGTAAGGCGAGGATGGACGCAGGGGTGAGGAGAAAAAATTTGGTGAAGAGGTAAAATGGCAAGTGAAGGAGGGCAGCTTATCTTCTATCACACTTCAGCACTGCTCTGATCGCCTCTCCGCTGTTTGCTTCTGATCTGCTTACGCATCACTTCAGCCTTCACTCTGGGCTTGAGGGGAAGTCAGAAGGTCACACACACGACCAGCTGTTTGTGTGTGTGTGCGTGTGTGTTTACGTCTCAGTGTGTACGTCTCCGTGTGTGTTTATATCAAAATGACAGTTTGGGATGTTAATGTTATATCATGGCTGCAGTCTAAGAGCTGAGTGCCCTTGAACTGATAAGAGCTCTGCAGCCTTCAGTCTTAGATCTATTAGACAACCACTAAGCGCTCCTAAACACTCTAAATGGCTAATGCATAGACAATAGATTTAGGAAAGCGTGTGTGTGCTCTTAGTATAGAGACATGAAGCAGAAAGAGCAGCTAACATAATTCATATTCCATGTGAACAAGGAGATGGATCGATGAATCGGTCAGCAGACAAAGCTATCAAACCATCCGTCAAAAGTCTATCAAGCCCTTTAAAAATGCACCTTTTTTTACCGGCAACATTCATACAAACATCTCCTTTTAGAGATTACATTGGAGGCGTTAAAATTTAGTTATCATTTATTAAGATCTTAAAATAAAAAAAGGAATCCTCTTACCTGTAGTGCTGTTAACAGTCAAGACTGGGCGAACCCATAAGACATTCTAGACTGTTTTTGTACGAGTTGCTCAGTGTTGGACATATCGGCCGTGGAGATGTCTGCTTTCTCTCCAATATAATGGAACTATGGCATATTCAAAGGAAAATTCAATGCCGAAACAGACATACAGAAATGCAAACATAAACAGACACACACAGACAGACACTGGACAAGGGATCAATCACACATGCAAACAGAACTAAAGACTGTAACACAAATTCACCGCATAGATTTCAAAGACTCAGCAACACTGTTAGCCAATCAGAGTCAAGCAGCTGAGCTCGTTGAATATTAATGACAACTAGCCCAAATCGAGCTGAGTCTTCCTGCACTCTTTCTATACCACACTAGAATGGCTTGAAACAAGGTAACTACGGCCTTTTTTTCCACACAAAATGTTACAGAGTCCATAGTAGAAGTTCAGACATAACCACAAAGTCATGAAATATGTGTACGCACCTTTAAAAACTCGCCCTGTTTCAGCGTCCTGGGTGAAAACTGTTGCAGCAGGATAAAACGGTGTAGGCAACACCGATTGTTTTCGTTTTTCTCGCCACTGACAGCACTCCAAATTAACAACCAACAGAGCTACGTGTTGAAATCGACCGGAATTGTCCTTTAACTCAAACTCCGTGGGGAAACGTCACAACAACACAGAAAACACACTCCTCTTGAGCAGTCTCTCACTGAGTCTGCGAATCTCCACTTTTGCAGACTCTATGACGCAGGTGAGCCACACCCACCCCAGCCCGGTGGCCAGACATACACTCACCTATAGGATTATTAGGAACACCATACTGATACTGTGTTTGACCCCTTTCGCCTTCAGAACTGCCTTAATTCTACTTGGCATTGATTCAACAAGGTGCTGAAAGCATTCTTTAGAAATGTTGGTCCATATTGATAGGATAGCATCTTGCAGTTGATGGAGATTTGTGGGATGCACATCCAGGGCACGGAGCTCCCGTTCCACCACATCCCAAAGATGCTCTATTGGGTTGAGATCTGGTGACTGTGGGGGCCATTTTAGTACAGTGAACTCATTGTCATGTTCAAGAAACCAGTTTGAAATGATTTGAGCTTTGTGACATGGTGCATTATCCTGCTGGAAGTAGCCATCAGAGGATGGGTACATGGTGGCCATAAAGGGATGGACATGGTCAGAAACAATGCTCAGGTAGGCCGGGGCATTTAAACGATGCCCAATTGGCACTAAGGGGCCTAAAGTGTGCCAAGAAAACATCCCCCACACCATTACACCACCACCACCAGCCTGCACAGTGGTAACAAGGCATGATGGATCCATGTTCTCATTCTGTTTACGCCAAATTCTGACTCTACCATCTGAATGTCTCAACAGAAATCGAGACTCATCAGACCAGGCAACATTTCTCCAGTCTTTAACTGTCCAATTTTGGTGAGCTCTTGCAAATTGTAGCCTCTTTTTCCTATTTGTAGAGGAGATGAGTGGTACCCGATGAGTGGTACCCGGTGGGGTCTTCTACTGTTGTAGCCCATCCGCCTCAAGGTTGTGCGTCTTGTGGCTTCACAAATGCTTTGCTGCATACCTCGGTTGTAACGAGTGGTTATTTCAGTCAAAGTTGCTCTTCTATCAGCTTGAATCAGTCGGCCCATTCTCCTCTGACCTCTAGCATCAACAAGGCATTTCCCCCCCAGGACTGCTGCATACTGGATGTTTTTCCCTTTTCACACCATTCTTTGTAAACCCTAGAAATGGTTGTGCGTGAAAATCCCAGTAAGTGAGCAGATTGTGAAATACTCAGACCGGCTCGTCTGGCACCAACAACCATGCCACGCTCCAAATTGCTTAAATCACCTTTCTTTCCCATTCTGCCATTCAGTTTGGAGTTCAGGAGATGGTCTGGACCAGGACCACACCCCTAAATGCATTGAAGCAACTGCCATGTGATTGGTTGATTAGATAATTGCATTAATAAGAAATTGAACAGGTGTTCCTAACAATCCTTTAGGTGAGTGTATAAGGAGGAGCTCTAAAAGTAAAGACCAGAATTTTAAAATGAACTGGTAACCAGTGACAGAGTATTTTTACAATGTGGTATTAGTAGCATACTTTTACTTAAATAAAGGATCTGAATACTTCTTTCACCACAGCTTGTAGTTAGAAGTCTGGCATACAGTAGTAGCATAAGAGGACAGGTGGTTGATTAACTCAAAATCATCCGTTGCCATTATTACTTCACCAGCACCGATCTCTCTCCACCCTGAATGCTGCAGTGATGTCAGTGAGGAAAACTTCACTCTGATTGGCTTCTTTGGAGAGAATGTTCTATACAATTAATTGTCCAAATAACCAAACACCAAAACTAATGACACTTTCATCAGCCTCAGCTATTGTTTATTGTTATTTTATATATATATATATATATGTATAAATATACACTATATTAATGCATTTTAATCAATACAGTCAAAAAAGAAAAGTCCTGGATGTTTTTAAGGTAAGCATGTGACAGCAGTTTATTTATATAATATATATATATATATATATATATATATATATATATATATATATATATATACTGTATATACAGTATATATATAGTGTATATTTAATTTATATTTATATATATACTTCTACTCTCAAGATTCTACTTCTTTCCAGATTAGGTCTTTGTTAAGAGAAGGAGGTCATTGTGTATATTTATAGAAATAATAAAATAGATTAGTGCTCATCCACAAAGAACGTATGTCAGATTTTTCGTTAATGTTCCTATGGGAGATGATGGAAAACGGGTAAAGATAAGAAGAGGGAAAGATGAAATCAGCAACAAAGCTTTTCATCAATGTGTGTGTGTGTGTGTGTGTGCATGCCTGAATGGACAGGCAAGTTTGTGGTCCATCTCCCTGCGTGTAGAGGATATCTATTAATAAGTTCATCTGATTCATCTATAAATACATTTCTCCTCTTTCTCCTCACACTGGCTCACTGCATAACAAGCTTTGACAGTAGCGAGCTGGGTAAAGCCATGCATACGGATGAGGGGGCTGGGGGCCTAGTGTGTGTGTGTTGGTGTGGCCTGAAAGAAATGAACGTATGATTATTTGTTCTTCATCACTAGGGTGTGCTAGCTTTCAGCACAGCGGACAGCGCCTCTGGCCTCGGCTTTTTTTGGTCGTACAGAGAAGAGAAGGAAGGTTCTGCTGCTTCTAAACACTTTGGTCAACCCTGGTTTATTCTCCCTGGTCTGCGTCAGGGGAAGTACACTTCCAGGATCATTTTATGGGACATTCTGCACGTGGCTAACACGCCACACATCTCTCACTTTCCACTCTCTGTGTTGACGTTCTCAAACTTCGTTCACTTTAGGAAACAACAATAATCTTTGAGCAAGCAAACTACATGCGGAAAATGGCAAGTTTTGAAGAAAATTTGGATCGTGCAACACGGCAGGCCTGCTCGGTTCTTTCGGGGAATGATTATAAAGATTTACTAAGAATATGTTTATGACATTCTCTATAACTAGGATGTTTTGACCGATTGCTGGGATTGCTGTGGACCAAGTACACCCGGTGAAACAATCTTAGGAGCAAATTATGTTTAACCATGTATCCAGCTTATTAAAATAACTCACGTTACTGCATTATGTATTAACAGTTAACTTCATTTAATATTGGATGTGGCGTTTTCTTTTGCAGGGTGCAAATGTTCCACCAAAACAAATTCCTTCCAGAGACTATGTTGCAGAGCCACAGGCGTGTCCGGAGCACAGCACCGCTTAAGGCGATTGTTATTGGTTATGGTTAAGAAATGCAAACAACCCAGAGCATTTTTTCTCCTATGCTGGAATGTATGTGTGGTGTAGCCAGACCTTACTCCACAGTGCTGTGGAGATAGGTCTGGCAATGCGAGACTAATTTCCCCCAGACCTACGAGCTGTGGAGCAGACAATTACTTCCCAAAGTTGGTACCCAATCCTCCAGTGCCCTAGAGTATGCTTCACGTTTTCCCGTTGGTGGGTAGCCAATGAGAATAGAGTGATTCATTAGTTGTTTTTTGGCACTGTTGGTTCTTTCACATTTCAACCAAGTCTGCCATTTCCTTGGATTTGAGCTAACAAAAATGTACCAACAAAAAGATTAGGATGACTAAAAGAAAATTAAAAGAAGACGTTTTAATACCAAATGGACAGTTGAGTTGGCTTGTGAGTGGCTGATTTACAATGGCAGTACAGAACAAATGTACTGCATTGACTGTCATGTGTATAGCTCACAGCAAGCACAGTTAAATCCTTTTATAATTGGGACTGAAAACTTAAAATGATAAGCAATTAAGGACCACAAGTCATCAAAAAGCCTTTATGAGGCAAAAAAATTGGCTGGTAAAAAGCCACTGTGGCAGGTGGATTTCCACCTGCCACAGTGGCTGATGGCCAAAAAAGTAAACTTCAGGCCCTGGTCCCCAGGTATAGTAAATGTGCCGTTATTGAACTGCACTTCACAGAGTTCACTTGTCAACTAAACAATGTGTCCAACAAGTTTGAGATTCAGTCAGCGGTACTAGAGTCACTGCACATTCAAAGCATCCATTTCTTTTAATGTCAAAGTAACTGCTGTTTCTGCTTCCAGAAATGTAAAACTCATTTCCTCTTGTGCCCCAGAGGACTTGTCCTAGAACTACAACTCATAACAACCAATGGGAAAGCTTTTGTTACCTGGATACATGTTGTATCACAAATGTGTTCTTCAATCAATATACAGTATAATGTTGTTGAATTTTACTATGATTTACTAGAAGTTAACATAAAGGCATAAAGTGGTGGACAGTTACTCATGTGTGCTTCTTTATACTTCTACTCCACTACATTTAAGAGGAAAATGTTTTGATTTCATACATTCAGTTACTCTTTAGAGAGCAGTGTCCTAGTTTCACATGTCTATGAGTTGTTAGCAGTTTCACCAAAGAGACATTTCCCCTCTAAACTTTTTAGATTATTTCATTGGTCAAGGTCAAAAGAGATATAATTATCCAATAATTCACAAAAAAAAGTCTACAGTCTAAAATAATGAATGCAAATTTGTGTAGCAGTTTTTATATTTTAACTTTTATATTCATATTTTTTATTTACAGTTTTTCCTCCCTAGACCCTTTCTTTAGATTTACTCTGGGACCGTTTAAAGGGGCTTAACCCCCAGGTTGGGAAATACTGAGCTACATAACTGTATACAAAGTAATAAAAACTAACGCTGCGTTCCAGACACAATTTTTAGCCCGTAAATTCAGACTTCAAGTCACGACTCACGACTTGGTAGTGTTCTAGGCAAAGTCACGACAAACCCTTCTAGCTAGCGTTAGCTAGCGGCTACCTTACGTTGACGTTAACTAGCGCTAGCTGATGCTAGCAATTTCTAGTCTGCGACATATTTTGGGCTTCATTTAATAAACATAACCTGTAGTAGTACACAATTGTACGTGTATTGTTTTGATTACAATGTGCGGAATTACTTTATATTGCCTATTTATGTATATTTATTTCTATTTCTCACCCGTAATCACCGGCGTCTACAGCATCAACAGGCGTCGCCACTGTTGTTTATGTGTGTGTGTGTGAGGTCAAAAACTGTTACTGAGAGTACAACGATCTGGTACGAGTTCATGTGTAGGAAGCTACGGTTTGACTGCCGTTCCAGGACACTTTCACCGGTAAAAGGTTGTGAAAACACGGGTTACGGGTTGACTGGAACGCAGCATAACGTCACCTCCTTCTCCACGTGCTGCTTTCACTTTAATGCTTCACCAGTACTTCTGATACATTGATAGCCTACTTTTTACAAGTAGGATTTTGGGTGAGGGATTTTGAAGTATTTTTACATGGTTGTAATTTTACTTAAGTACATGTTTGGTGTTCTTTCACCTTGTGTATGAAGATGACAAGTTTTAATTGGAGGTTATACACTGTTTTATTACACACCTGCTAATTAATTTCCTCAGTTTCAAGAGTCAGTTGTTCTTTTTGGAGCTCCTTTGTACCGGCATTGATACTAAATACTAGGGGAGGGGGGGAGAGAATCAATACAGCATAGTATTGTGATATTTTCTGTGGCATTATTGTATCGACGCCAAATATTAATCTTTTATTATATATGTGTTGGTCTGTTTTGGGGACATGAATTGAAACTGGGTCAAAGTTTGAAGTTGCAAAAAAAAGGTAATAAATTGCAATTTATCTCACAACATTGCAATATGTATTAAATCACAATAATATCGTTTTGTGAAATAAGTATCGTGATGATATCGTATCGTGAGTCCTCTGGTGATTCCCACCCCTACTAAATACCTTGTGGATCTGTGAGCTTGAAAGTTTCATTTTATTCAGAGGTAGGGACAATATTCAACAATGTATTTATTATGAAGAAAAAAAAAACATGCATTAAAGACCCACATACTTTCAAACAATGCATGCTGGGAACTATATAAATATATGCTATTGTAATATAATCAAACTCAATGCAGTAGAACACATTCATTCAACTCATCACACTTCAAGTCAGGTGAACTGATGTGTATTTGAAAAGATTAGGCCTAGTTGATTGATTGGAAGAATATTAGATATGAAATCATTTCTATCTATCTATCTATCTATCTATCTATCTATCTATCTATCTATCTATCTATCTATCTATCTATCTATCTATCTATCTATCTATCTATCTATCTATCATTTTTTTAATTTAAAAGAACATCACAAAGTGAGCTATACCACAAAATGCTTGGGATCATTTGCATGTTTGTGTTATTAGGCCTAATGTTTTAAAAAGATGGCTCGAAATACCAACTGATGGGCCCAATTCCACACAGAAATCGTACACTGCGGTGTGGGTGGTGTCGTCATCACGCTGCCGAGTAGGTGGGGGTTGACGTAGGCCTATACAGCAGCCCCCACCACCCCCACCCTTTCCCTCACCCGGTTTTTCTCGCGGATGCTGAGACCAAGCTCCTATGCGCGCGGGCTCTCGCAGCAGTGGCTCAACCCCTCCTCCTCCTCCAAAGATGTCGCATGAGCTTCTCCTCTCACCGCGGCTTCTCTTTTCTTTTTTTCTTTTCTTTTTCTCCCAGTGCCCTTAACAGTTAGCCTAATTCTGTCAAATTAGCAACTCTCGCCCCCGGGAGCAGCTAGCTAGCCCTTGTCTAGTCGCACGGACCCCCCTCCCAACAACGGAGGTGTTTAAACCCTCTACCCGGCGCATCTTCTCTCACTCTCTCTTGCTCTCTCTATCTCTCTCTCTCTCTCGCTCTCTCTCTCTCTCGCTCTCTCTCTCTCGCTCCTCAATCGCCGCCGCAGAACTTCGCCGACAAACCGTCAGGTGACCGCGCGGAGCGGAATATTCATCAGCACCGTCGTCGTCTTTCATCCCTCCACTCCTTTCGGACTCCAGGCAACCGGAGCTGTCGCAGCCCCGGTCCCCCCTGTACGCTCTCATCCGGTTTGGGACATTCTCCGCTCCACGCACACGCAGATTAACGGGGATTCTGCCTCCCCGCTCACGCGCTGATGCTGATGTCCTTGAGCTCGGCCTGCACGGTGAGTCGGTGAGTCCGTGCGTGCCCGCGTGCGTGACTGTTATTTACCCCCTGGCTCCCGAGCGTCGTTTTTATTAGAGAAGATGCGCTGTGATTCATGTATAGCATAGCATTGATGTTTGTTTAACTGCAGAATGTACAACAGGCCCTAATGTGGTATTTCTCATCACAGGCCTTACACAGCTATAATAAGAGCCTATACAGTAGGGCATACCATAATACCCTGCATGGCATTATGAGGTTGTGTGTATGCGTCTGCGCCCGTGCACGCGTGGATGTGCTTGTGTTGAGCTAATGATACATATCCATCCATCCGTCCGTCCATCCATTCGTGTACTGTGTCAGTTGATGATGCGGTGCCGCTTGCTTTTCCCGGGCGCCGGGGCGCT